>KE373023.1:1869198-1903751 GCA_000418225.1 Zizania latifolia | reverse complement strand
TCGTCGCGCTCTGCCTCAAGCAGATCGTGCGCACCTACCCGCACTACCCCCGCCGCGCATCCTCGGGTTCCACCTCCGCCGTCAGCCGCACGGCGAGGATCAACCGGGCGGCGCTCCGCGTCGGGATCCTAGCGTCGGCGGTGGGCTCCGTGTGCGGGTGCGGCTTCCTGATGATGGCTCTCGTCAATGTGGTGCAGGTGAAGCTCGGTCGGCTCGGCTGCGGCGCCGGCGGCTCCGCTGCCTGGGGCGCCGTCGTGCCGCTCGTCACGCTCGTGCCGACGGCCATGCTGATATACATCGGCATCGTCTTCTACGCATTCACCAACTAGTTCAACCATATCAAGAAGCTCAAGAATGCTACCGTGTAATGTAACGTGACAGCAAAAAAATTGATTTTTTTTGCACGTGATTAGGTGAGATGATGCTACAGACATGGAAACATGTATATAGACTATGCACGTGTATGCTTCTGTGCTCTTCGAGTTACCTAATCAACAGATTGGTAGTGTTTTTTCTTGCAGGTTGATTGGTTTGTTGTGAACTTGTGATGTGTTGGTCAAGTTCAGAGACTGAATGCATGCAGTTATTAAACTAGTCAGTGTCAGCTGCTGATTGGAACCTGGAAGTGAGATCAGATATACTTATTCAATGCAAGGTTTGATCAAGAACTATTTGGTTGTGCAACTCTCCGACTGTCTGCATGTGAGCATACTGTGATCAAGGAGATGAACAAAAGCTCCAGGAAACCTCACCGTTCATCATTCCCCGTTCAGTTTCTCATTCACTTCTGCAACGAGAATAGTCTTCGTCCACCAACTAAATACATGATCCATAGTTGAATTTCACAGCAACAAACTGCAGAGATGAGTGATCATCTTCGATGTGCTGGCCGCTGAACTAGTGCTGCTACTGCGTTAGGGCTTCACTGTTCCAAAAAAAAAAAACCTTCCATTCAAGCTGTAAACACTTCTGACCGCCCGGTTGGAACTTGGAACGACTAGAATTTCGGACAAAACGAGTCCTACGGAAAACAGGAAAATTCTGACGCTCCAGTTGAGCTTGATGGAGCAACAAGCAACAATTGAGACGAAGCAATTTCAAACCAGCATAGGAAACAGATTGAATCAGCCAAATCAAGACAATCGAATTATTTGACAAGAGGAACAACCAATTCAATATATATTCTAACTGTTACAGCTACTGACTAAGCACTTTGACACGCTGAACCTTACTGGTTTTACAATGCCCAGTACACCAACACCATCCTCCAATCCTGTTGCACACTTGCTCTCTAAACAGAACATACGGCCTCATTTATTTTTGAGTTCTGCAGTCATGCAGTTACTGATAAATGATAATGGCATCACATCTTTAAATTGAGATAGAGCAAATTCGACGAATTTTTTTTGTGTATGACAAACAGCAGACCACATGCTAAAGCATCGCTGTGAATAGTAACTGCAATAAAAGGAATAGTTCTTATCAGTATAGTAGTCAATTAGTCATTAGCATCTAGAATGTAGTTATATTGTCCATCAGTTCCTCATAAGCAAAGCCTTTTTTTTTCTGGTACATTATTAAGAGAAGGGATGGCTACATTTATCAAAAGGGCAGTCATATCTGAAAAATGAAAATGGTCTTGCCATGAAAATGTAAACATCTTCACCTCATTGACAACCAGTCATTCTGGCCCAGTCCACGAACTGCATTCCTCCATAAATGTTGTTTGCAAAGCGCACACCAAAGGTGAATGCTAAGGAAGCAGCTGGGACACGCTTGGCAACAGGTGAAGCCTCAACCACGCGCTCAAGCCCATTAATAATCTGATAACGTGTGTTGGAAGAGACACCAAGGAATGCACCTAAAACAACATCCAAGATTTTTGTTTAGGTATACAGAAAGTATAGTACATATAACAGAAATAAACGGCTGGAACCCTTTGTACCATGCATTCTGATAGTATATACTGTATTGCGAAAATGATAAAAATTTGACTTTGTTAGCATATATCAAAGATATGTAAGCTCAGCAGTACTGCAGGTTTTAACTACATAAACAGAATCTTAATGATTGACAGCTTTAAATATGCATTTTAACAAGCCCAATAGCAGTATGTGCCACTAGACAGCACCGCCAACGTTCAGTAATTACATGATGATATATATTATGTCAATCTCAGTTATTGTATAATACTATCAAGCATTTCATTAGGAAAAACATTCCCAAAATAATGCCATACAAATAAGCACAGCAATGGTTTCTCATCTTATGGCGCAACAATTGCAGAAATAAATAGGTGGAAAGCAGAATGTATACATAAAAGTAAAAACAGCTTTGAAGGTACTAATCCACATAGCACTGTATTATATATTAAACCACAAAACTTTGAACAAACATACCATCTAGATGAAAATTAATTTTATTTTCCTTCCAAGAAAAAAGACGTAGATACAACACATGTATCTAGTTTTTCACTACCTATTTATTCATACACTTCATGTACAGAAATTGCTGTATTTTAGTGTACTGCACAGAAACAGAGGATGATAAAATTCTAACAATAAATACTTATAATAAATGCAAAATATATGGTTGCTTACCCCACAAAGCAGAAGTTTTGAGGAGAGGTGGGACAGGTACATCGTCCTCCGACTTCTTTACACTCCTGAAATTCAAACGAAATAAATTAATATATTGTCTGAGACGCATAGAGCCATAGAGTGCATAAATACAATTAGGTCATATTCCATAGCCAGTTACCACAATAATACAGTACCCAAAAGAATATAAAAAGGCATTGTGGAAGGAAACCATAACCATACCATGTTGATTTAAATCAGAACTTCACACGATATCCAGCAATTGGCATTTGAAAAAAATATTAGTTTAACACATCATGTGTCAAATATCTGAATGACTACTAACTGGAATTATGCAAAGTTGACATACAAAATTTATAACTATTCTAGTTGGTATCATACTTGTCATCTTAAGAACTTGTAAACAACTGATGTACTCATGTACACATATAATAGCAACTCAGTGATTTAATGAGCTTTTCTACATAATATTTGGTATTTTGATGTCAATTGCATGAGATTGGCATCTTGCATATGTTAATGAGATAGTTTTTATAAGGACCATTCCAGGTTATGAAGAACTGAGTAAAGAGGTGATCAATACATGTCTGATTATTCTGATCTACTGTAGTTTTGTCCATGAAATTTTAAATCATGGTATAAATGTTATGATGGGACATTTTTACCATCACACAATGGCAGCTTTGTGGTAATTACTGTCTTTCAATATCTCTTGATTTATGAACCCAAATGAACTTAAAATATTTGTTAGCCCCTTACCAAACTGCATAAAGAGATTTAGTTTCTTATGTTACTATTATTTATAGATAGAGAAAGATTTATATGGTGTTCGGTTGGGCAGATTTCAGGTGTGATCTGATTATACTGCAAACAAACAAAATATGTTAGTTTGCGTTCAGTTTGGTTGAGCTGGTAAAAGGTATGGTGTAATCAAATCCGAGCCCAAAGGAAGCCCCATTATGCTCCAAATCTACCAAATTCAGATCTACCTCCATCTCATCTCGCATTGTCACCGAAGCAGGCTCGCTAGTATCTGATACTTTCCCAGTTTCCCTTACCCAAACCAAACAAATCAAGTAATGATCCAATCCACTCCTGATTCCCCTGTGATTTTATTCCATTTACATTTGTATTTACAGTTCATAAAACAAACACCACCTAAGTGTTACAACCTTATCATACATGGAATGGCTGTAAAATATGACAATAAACTATGAACATAAAGTTTTTTGCTATCTTCAGAATAATGAGCTTCAGGAAGATAAAAATGTATTGTTTTTTACACCCATAAGATGGATCAAAGCACCAGAACAGGGTGAAAAGTGTGATACCTTTTGGCAGTCATTATCAAGTTTGCAATGCCTTGACCCACAAGACCACAAGAGAATCCAACTGTACCATATAAAATCCCCTGTTCTCAAAATAAATATTTCAGAATATATATTAGTACCTGCGAACAGCCATACACTGGCTGAAAAAAAGGCATTGCAGTGAACAAAAAGTTACCTTGAAAAAGTATGTTCCGATACGTTGTTGAACAGAAAAGCTGTACCCTGGCCTTTCAGCTTCAAACACACTGCAAATACAACAGTTTTCATCAGCATTAGAGAGGATGCATAGTTGGATACACTATTAAAAACAATAAAAAGGAATAGTCAACATATGATGGCAGCACCAACAACAGTGTAGTAAGCATGGAACCCGCAAATACAATTGAAAATAAGGCTAAATGGCACATTTTAACTCAGCAAAATATCCAATTGCTAGCTTGTAAAAACTTCGAGAAAGAGTTGTAGGCACTAGGCATCTTGTTGACCACAACTTAAAATTTTACATCGAACTAAGTTAATATTTGTCAAATAGACCGCAAACAAAGCCCAAACAGATTGCTTATGCTGCAGGCTGCAAAATGGAACTTCAGCTGGCTTGTGGAGATAATCCATAGCTGCTTTGTGATAACTTCTAAATTGGTATGAATAATAGAACTTTTACGGAACAAATTTCTCAAGCAGGTATAATCAACAGATTCAGTACAGTTTTTCAGCATTCAGAGCTAAGATCAAGGGATCAGTCTAGTTTTGGTAAATTCCAACGCAGCTCAAGGGAATTTATTTTGAATAAAATAAGATCTAGAAGAACATTGTGAAACACATATTACAAGCATTCAATGCCATAAAAATAATAGGGTCCATATCACTCCAAAAATGTCATTTCAGACCTAGTGCAGGAAGTAATATGTGAAGGAATAAAGGCAAATGGTGAGGGGAAGGGGCACACGAAGGAAAGTGCTAGTGTCAAAAGTCCTGATAGAAATAGTAGAGCAGAATGCGCCTAGAAACAAAATGAGAAGGATAGAGTGACATGAATTTGAAACAAAGTATGACAACAAAAAGAGTTATAAACACTTCAGTATCGCAGTGATTTTTTTATTGTTCACAACCCACCTGCTTGGGAGAGAATCATAAGCATGCCTAACACGCCCAAGAAGACCTTGTGATGCAGATCCCACGCCAAATCGAGCATATGGTGCCAACATGCCAACTAAAGCGACATTAACAACTACGCCTACCAACATATCCGCTGCATATAACTCGAACTCTGACCAAAACTCATCGCCTCTTTTCTGAACCTCCGCAAATGTCGCACAACATGTGTCAATGACTATCTGTAACAAATGACATCAAGCAGACAATTAACAACCTAACCCAAGACATTTATCATTGAATGATAAAAGTAAACATAAATTGCATGACCTACCTCGGTCCCAATTTTGAAGAGAAATGAAGGGTCAACCAGCATTCTGTTCCGAAGAAGTGAGCAAGACCTAATGGCAGGACCCAACGGCCAAGCCGATGCCTTCCACATAGAAACAGGAGAGCAATATCAATCCCAAGCCAATTCCTACACACATCGCCCACAAGTCCAAGTATCTCAGCAAGAGATTTGTACAATACCTGCATGTCCAAGTATCTAAGCAGCAGCAACTTCTGAATCCCGACGCGCTTGGCAGCCTCGATCATATCCGAGGGCAAGCTGGGCAGGCTAACCCCCCGCTTCTCCGCCTCCTGCACCACCTGCTCAAAGCTCAGGATTGGCCCAAACTCATCCTCCCCTTCATCTCCGCCATCCCCGCCGCCCCCGCCACCATTATCCCCGTCTCCACCGTTGCCCCCGGGCGGGAACTTTCCATTCCCACCCGACCCATCAACATCGGCGACCTCACCACGTTCCTCCGGGAGATCGCTCGGAGGGACAACCTCACCGACCTCCTTCACGGGGTGAGCGACCTCCCCCGCCTCAGGCACCGCGACGGCCGGGCCGGAAGTGGTGCCTGCGGCCGCCCCACCATCCGCGCTTGCCCGGGGCAGCAGCTCGGCGCGGATTCCCTTAGCCCCAACCCCCCTCCGCGTGCTCGGATAGAGGCAGCTGCTGCTCCGCCTCACCAGCGAGACCCCGCCGCGGCATTTCGCCGCTCCGACGCGCCCGTGCAGCCGCGCGCTCGCGCACGAGAAGGCCATGCTCATGCTCGCCCACGCACTACAACGGTACAACCGCGACGCGCACGCAGGAAATGGTCAGATAGGAGGGCAATGGCCGAAAAACAAAAAAAAAAGCAAAAAAAAATCAGATAAGCGCGCACCTGACTGCGGGTTCGTCGAGGAGGCGACGAGTCGAAGAAACCCTGGTAAATCCGGTAGGTGAAGCGGGTTCGACGGGGGAGGGGGGATTTGAGCGCGAGGAGACGAGGCGGGGTTGGTGGCGACGGGCGAGTGGTGGCGGCGCGGCGCGGCGAGAAGGAGCGGTGCGGTTTGAGGTTTTTCCGGGGCCGCGACGAGGCGGCAGCGTGAGGCTGTCACGTGGGGCCGCTTCCGTTTTTGTTGCGTAGTGAAGCTTGGGGTTGGGTGGTTGACAGGTGGGGCCAGATGACGTGGACTTGGGTGGCTGCGGGCAGCAAGCGGGGTTTCTCGTGTTTGATAACCTCGGGTCAATTGCACGTGTGAGGTTTTATTTCTAGATTTTTAGTATACTGTATTTTCGTTATGCCGGCTTCTTGGAAATTGGAATTGCAGTGGTCAACGTGACTTGGAAGTGTTCCGAAATTTTTCGGAATCTTTTGATCTTGAGTAGTGATAGTGATGGTCCAACAACCAAGTAATTATCATCCTCTGAGATGATAGGAAAGTAGATAACCCGCTAATTCGAGAGTAAAACAATATAGTTTTCTCTTGTTGTTCAGAGCGGTTGATATTTACACTTATAGTTCGATGTAGATTTGGCACGTTCCATTAAAAAGTGGGTTGAAAAGTTCAACCCGAGTGAACATTCACATGTCTTTGCGTGTACAAAAGTTTTATGAAACTTTCATTATATAATTAGTCGTGTATATAAGTTGTTTGGTTCAGCCGGTTTTCTCCGTAATCCAATTACCCTGTAAATTGATTACCGTGCGGTCTGTTTGGCTCGAGTAATCTGGAATCAACTGTCGTGGAATGTGATAACGGTCAATGCAATTCTGTTACTGCTTGATGAGCAAGCCTGTTCAAAACACAAGCCGGGCTGGACTAAAAAAATGAAGACTCAGCTTGGCTTAAGCCCAATGGTGAAGCAAAATTCTAGGCCAAAGACAGGCCCAAAAAGGCCCGATATTAGGCCAAGCTTGGGCTCGGATTTGTTATATTTTGCGGCCTCTAACCGCCCTCGGCCCTGATGACTCCATTCGCATATGATGATTTGCAGTTTATGCGGGGTTTTTTACGGTACAACGCACACTCATGTCCTCTCTCTAAACCATAACTTTTTTTTCATGCGCCATTTCCATCTGCAACGTATTGTGAAAACGTCTACATTGCAACCTATCGACAAAACAGCACCTCAGTATTATGTTAGTATTGATTGTTAAGGTTTATGCATGTTATAATCGATCAACAAGTATGGCAGATTCATAATTTAAATCAATATTGTCACTATAAATTTATCAACTAACAATTATTGTTTTTAGTGTGGTACTAAGGTTGCTAAATAAACTAGATTATTATCATTAATACTGAAGTATAGAAAAATACATACACAAACGGTAATACATGATTGTCCTGTGACAACACAACTAACGCTGTGAATCCGTCACTGTAATCAATTAAAAGGAGAATTGTAATAGTGACGTACGATAAAAGATTATGGTGTGCGCCAAAACAAATGTTAGTATCGTTACACTATGCTCAGTTGAAGAAGGAAACAAGTTATACACGCAAAGCCAGAGACAGAGCAATTGTAAGCATGGAAGATACAGAGAGCACAAGGTTGTTGCTGGCTTCTGAAGCGCCTCCACGGGGCTTGGTTTTTCCGTCATCTTCTTCAGCGTGGTCGCCCTACCCATGATCAACAGAAAGATAAATCGACATTATAATTAGTACAAATTCAAATAGATTAATGACTGAAACGGATATTATTTCTTGGATTCAAATGCATTTTCTCCGCTCTACATCATTTTAGAAGATGTACATATACTCTCATCCAATACAAATAAATAGGATGTAGGACTATTACCCGATCACAAAGCTCAAATACGTATAAAATATATAGAGTCTATATTTCCTTACATTAATATCGATAACTCTAGATATACATTAAAAAATACGTTTAGCTATCAATCGTCAGCGTACCACGTTGACCCCAAGCAAAATTTTAGTGGGAAATGTAAGATCACCTTTGAAGAAAGGTTTTTTTCTACTACCGGAATTGCAATGCTTTCAATAAATATATAATCTTACTAACCGAAATAAAATAATTAGTAGATCTGCTCCACCCAAAACAGAAATGGACACTAAGTTTATGAATTTATGGAATCGACTTGATCACCGTATTGTAAGTTCATTCCTAAATCATTCTTATTGACAATTCTTTAGAGTTTCTCGAATAACGTGTTATCTCACAACGGGTAAACCCGTTCATGTCCTCCTCTTATTAATACTACCTATACATTACGAGTATAAGATTCCTGTATTTTAAAGATGCCTAAGAAAAAATCATGGTGACCAAACTGGTAGAGACTCTCCAATCCTAATTCTTTCAATTAATAATAGTCCTATGCCTCCTCTGTAGCACAGGAATCGCAAGTGAATTTTGTAAATTTTCACGAACCAGATCATTTTCAAGAGAAATTCTCAAGGAGGTCTCAACGTCATAACACGCCCATGGCATTCTGCCTTCCAATACGTGCGTGGCAACGAAGAAATTAACGTCGTTTCAATGTTTCACGCATGAAGCGTGTAGGCATTTCAGGCATCCGTTTCGATGCAGGCCGCGCGCATGCATGAATGGTGAACGTGAATTAATCCATCGTGCGTGTACGTACTTCCGTCTCCGGCGAGTCGCCGTCGACCGTTGGCGTCGTCGTTGTCGCTTCATCTCCTTCTTCCTCTTCCTGCAAAGCGCGTGCGCGAGCGCGAGGAGTTTTGACGGACATGTCATGGCGCAAACCAAGAAATTAATGGGCGTCGATCGGATCGAGTGCACGCACCGGCGTCTTCTTCCCGTCGGTCGACTCGCCCTCGGATGGGTCCGGGGAGGTTGAGCCTCCGCTTGATGACGCGCCATCGTCGCCCGACGGCGCCAGCGCGGGATCTGTCGACGCGGTCGGCCCGTTGCTCGAGCCGTTCGCTGCCTTCGTCTCCCCAGGCGAAGCGGCCTCCGAGTCATGCTCCGTCGCGGCGGCGTTACCGGCCTTCGGCGGTGCTGCTTTGGCGGACTTCGTGGCGGCGACCGGCGCCGGCGCTGGCGCCGCCTTCACCTGCATTACGCAAGAACGTTCGTCGGAACAGAGCATATATAGAGCTGGGATTAATAATTGCATTCGCCGGCGCCGAAGTGCCGCCTCGCCATCTTGACGTACGTACGTACCGCGTCTTTCATGAGGCCGACGTCATACACCGGCGTGAGGTCCGGCTGGAAGAGGCCGAAGTTGCGCTCGGCGACGGGACCGGGCTTGAGATTCTCGTTGAAGAGCGCGAAGATGTACATCTCGAACGTCCGCTTCGGCATGAGCGGCGTCCCCGAGCCGGAGCTGGCCTCGCCGATGAGGTACCGGTTGTACTCCGCCGCCTCGGCGACGCCGACGCCGGCCTGGCCGTCCATTGCCTTGGTCGGCCAGCCAGTCTCCCCCACAGCGATCTCCACGTCCTCGAACCCGAGCTTCTTCATCGCGGAGAACACCGAGTCGAGCTGCGCCTCGAACATGCTCGTGTACGTGATGCCCGTGCCGGGGTCCAGCACGCCGGGGTTAGGCCGCGCTAGCGCGTACGCCACCGTGTCGCCATTGTAGCCGAAGTAGGGGTACGCGTTGACGATGAACGGTGACCTCGTCTTCCGGTGGAACTCCAGCATCGGCGCGAACACGAGGCGGTCGTAGCCGTCGCGGAACCGGCTCGCCGACGGTGGCTGGGTGACGCCCAGGATGCCGAGGGAGTGCGGCGTGGAGACGCGGATCCTCCGGAAGCCAGCCGCGACGAGCGCGGCCCTGAGCGCACGCATGGCGGGGACGAGGCCGGTGATCAGGGCCTGGTCCGCCGTGTCCATGATCTCGTTGCCGACGGCCACGAGGGAGATGTCCGTGGCGGGGTAGTACGGCGCGATGTTGGCCGCCACCCACGCGGCGGCGCCGTCCTTGATGGCAATCTTGGGGATGTCGCCATTGCCGGCGGTGACCATGACCGTGATGCCGGTGCCGGCGAAGGCCCGGACAATGTCCGGGTTCGTGTCGAACAGCTTCACGCGGTCGATGCGGGTGCGGTTCGCGAGGAACGACGCCACCGTGGCCGGCGGCGGCAGGTTGTCGCCCTTGGTGCCGTAGTTCACGCCGATCGCAGCGGCGTACGGCGTACGGAGCAGGAGGAGTAAAGAAAGGACGGCGACGGCGTGCCCAAGCCGTGACGGCGGCGCCATGGCGGTAGAGGACGGGAGGCACGCGATGCACTCCGGTCGACACAGGTGGCGACGCGAGCTTCTGGCTTTGGCTCTAATTATAGCTAGATAGCCAGTAAAACAACTCTTATTCACCTTGACATGCATTGATCTATGGAAAGAAATGGTCGCTTTTAATAGAAGTTTATCAGCATAATAAATTAAAGAGATAATTCCTTATATATCACTAAAAATTTATCTATTTTCTTATATGTCATTCGCTCTCTCATTGATATGTAGATAATGAGAAAGCAAGTGGTATATAAGAGATCGCGGGAACTCCGAGTGACACATAAGGAACTTCTCCTAAATCAAAAGAAGACACGTTGGAAATTATAAAAAATGGGCATGATTATTTCTTATTTTCAGTCAGCTAAACTTACACAAGAAATAACCTAAACATGCACAATCTAAAAGTACAACTTTAATACAAACAAGATTCATAGATAAGGTTGCATATGTTGTAATACTTACCTAGATCATATTTTTTTTCTGAGGGTAAGGATTCAAGCAAAAGTATAGTTTCTAAATTTTAATTTGGAACATTCTTTTTTCACTATAAAAAAAGCCGCATGAGTTGTTGTATCTTGATCTGATGGATTAAAAAACAATTGATTGATAGATAAAAAATTAGTCACTTGATAGATAAATACATGTGTTAGACACTCCCAGATTAAAACATACTTAACATTCTCTATCTGTAATTTAGTACATACAATTGTTCACTTGTTCATGCCTATTTCTCCTGCTTATTGCTCACTAATTCTTCGTGAGATAATTTTAAAAAAGTTCCAAATGATAAATAAACATCTGATCTGATAAAAAATTGAAATTTTATTCGAATACAAATTGAATTTTGATTTAAATCCAAAATCCAAACCTTTTTCGTTCTAGAGGCCATTCCCCCGGCCAACGCGTCCGCCTGACTCTCTCGCGAGAGGTGAGACGCGACCTCTCACCACCTCCATCGCCGAGTGCCTCCTCGCCACCAACCGGCCACTCGCCTCCATCTCCACGCGCGCGCTCCGCGCCTTCGTCGCCTCCATGCGCGCAACCTTCGAGCCCGGCGTTGCTTCGCCCCCACGTTTCCACCAGCGGCAGCGCACTTGTGATGTGCGCGGTGAGGAAAGCTGCGGCTAGGCTGCTCTCGCCGCTTGCTTTCTCGCCTCCCTCATCTGCGGCGCTCCTTCTGACCGGACGAAAAGCCTGCGGGAGAGCTCTTGAAGCATGCTTAGCTCGGGTACCCCGCGAGCGAGCCTCCGTTCTGAGCTCATGGGTCAGATGCCGCCAAGTCCACGATGCACGCCGGGTGTTCGACGAAACCCCGACGAGGGCCGCTCCCGTGTGGACGTCAATCATCGCCGGCTGCGCGCGCGGCGGCCTGCACGCGGACGGCATGATCGCGTTCGCGGAGATGCTATCCGAAGGTGGAGCCGCGCCGAACGCCTTCGTTCTGGCCGCCGTGCTCAGGTGCTGCGCGGGTCTCGGCGACATGGAATCCGGCAAGCGCGTCCACGGGTGGATGCTTAGAAATGGTGTGCATCTTGACGTGGTTCTGTGCAATGCTGTTCTTGACATGTACGCCAAGTGCGGGCACTACGAACGTGCCAGGCGGGCGTTCGGAGCAATGCCCGATAGAGACGCCGTCTCCTGGAACATCGCCATCCGCGCGTGCATACAGGCCGGTGATATTCTTGGATCGGTGCAGCTGTTCGATGAGTCGCCGCTGCGTGATACTTCGAGCTGGAACACGATCATCAGCGGCCTGTTGCGGAGTGGACATGCCGCCGAGGCACTGGATCGCCTGCGTCAAATGGCGCGAGCTGGAGTGGTGTTCAATCACTATACGTACTCCACGGCGTTTGCCTTGGCCAGTATGCTTCTCTTGCCAGACCTGGGCCGGCAGCTCCATGGCCGTGTGCTGATTGCTGAACTGGAAAGTGATGCATTTGTCCGGAGCTCTCTCATGGACATGTACTGCAAATGCGGCACACTGGAGGCAGCTATGTCGATCTTTGATGGGTGGTCACCACTCACCGGCGACACGAACATTGCCTGGAGCGCCATGGTTGCAGGGTATGTCCAGAACGGCAGGGAGGAAGAAGCTCTCAAGCTCTTCCGTAGGATGCTGCGTATAGGGGTTGTGGCTGATAGGTTCACCCTCACCAGTGTAGCTGCAGCATGTGCAAATGCAGGGATGGTTGAGCAAGGTAGGCAAGTGCACGGCTGTGTGGAGAGGCTGGGATACAAACTGGATGCGCCATTGGCATCTTCCATTGTGGACATGTATGCGAAGTGTGGCAACCTTGAAGATGCTCGCAGCATATTCGACAGAGCTTGCATCAAAAACATTGCAGTCTGGACTTCAATGCTGTGCTCCTATGCATCTCATGGGCAAGGCAGGACGGCTATTGAGCTCTTTAAAAGAATGATGGCAGAAAAGATCACACCCAATGAGATTACCCTTGTCTGCGTTCTATCTGCCTGTAGCCATGTTGGATTGGTCAGTGAAGGAGACCACTACTTTAGGCTGATGCAAGTGAAATATGGAATTGTTCCAGGCATTGAGCACTATAATTGCATTGTCGATCTTTATGGACGATCTGGACTACTTGACAAAGCAAAGAACTTCATTGAGGAAAACAACATCAAGCATGAGGCTATTGTTTGGAAGACGTTGCTGTCAGCTTGTCAACTTCACCGGCACAATGACTATGCAAAAATAGCTTCTGAAAATTTGGTTCAACTGGAACAATGTGATGCTGGATCATATGTTATGCTGTCAAACATGTATGCTGCCAACAACAAATGGCATGATGCTTTTGAGCTCAGAGTTTCAATGCAGGAAAGGAGGGTGAGGAAGCAGCCTGGTCAATCTTGGATCCACCTGAAGAATATCGTGCATACATTTGTTGCAGGGGACGTGTCACACCCACAAACAGCTGAAATTTATGCTTACTTGGAGAAGCTGATGGAGAGACTGAAGGAACTTGGGTACACAAGCAGAACTGATCTTGTTGTCCATGATGTGGAGGAGGAACAGAGGGAAACAACTCTTAAGTTTCACAGTGAGAAGCTGGCCATTGCATTTGGGATCATCAGCACTCCGGGTGGAACTCCACTTCGGATCTTCAAGAATCTGCGTGTTTGTGAGGATTGCCATGAAGCGATCAAGTACATAAGCCAAGCCACAGGTAGAGAGATAGTTGTTCGCGACTTGTATCGGTTTCATCATTTCAAGGATGCTAAGTGTTCTTGTGGGGATTTCTGGTGAAATTTTCTTGACCATTTATGATGGCTAACTGTAGATTGTTATGTAACTGCGTGTGCATTGCCTGTAGTAGAGATAGTGGCTCAAATGTATATCAATTTAGAGAGAGTTCCTTATGAACCATCTAATGTCAAGCTAACTCATCATTTGACATCCAGAAAAGACGTTCCTATTCGTGTCACTAATCAATTTCATTTTTGTCTTTCCTTAATTTCTCACTACTTTTGTCAATTAAACACGGGACAGCTATTAATTTATTATCTTCATGTTCCTTCCTTTCCCTTATTTCATCTCTCTGCTTTGTTAGTGAGATATTTTTATTAGTTTTTCTATGTTAACTTGTGTTTCTTTTTTTCAAAAACAAAAAAATATGTTGGCAGACTATTGGGCTAGACAATTTTTTACTGATATTGTTTTGCTCAGAACTTTATGAGATTTCAATATTTTTGAAAAGAAATCTCACCATAAATAATCATAAATCACTTAGTATTTATATAATTTTTTGATTTTTTTTTACATTCAAGTTTTAATTTTGAATCAAATCGAATGGTTCAGGCCTTACCGACCATCGTCGAACACTTGGTAACCCGTAACCTACGGTCCGCTTGGTTATGCCAACCCTGGTACTATGAACCTGTTCTAAGAGTTAAGTAATTTATTTTAACCGGCTTAAAAGTTCACGCGGATGAAAATAAAACTATAACACGAGTAAGGCGCTAGAAATAGACTCTCTGTGTTTATTTTCTCGTTCAGACATGGGTATACATTTTTTATTTTTAAAACATGTTCTTAAAAATAAAAATAAGCTCACATAATCATAGTTTCAGATTTTAACCTTACCTTAACGTCATCTATGATAAGCCGGGAGAGAACTACGGTGACGTGGCATAAGAAATAAGGATGGTAATTTTGCTAAATTATTTGTTTACTTGTAGATAAAAATCCTATTAACATCAGATATATATCTAATTTTATATCCATACATATAATATTAGATCATATTTTATTGTCAATAGATAAACGAGTACCTTCGCCCGTTTATCCGTTAGCATAAATATATAAAGTCAATTCTAATCCTAGCCGCTCACCCACACTCTTTCTCTCTTCCAAAACCCAGCCGTCACCTACCCTCGTACCTCCTACACCTACCCTCACACCTCCTCACTACTTGCCCTCACACCTTCTTACCATCTCTTGCGCCCTAGCTAGCTCCCTACACCACCTCAGTTGGCCGTTACCAGCACTACTGCCTCCCTACGGCTAGCCCTCAGCATGCCTCCTAGCTAACCCTGTCTCCCTTGCCGCCTCCCCCCTGCCTCCACCGTCTCCTTGCCTCATCATGACCGCTCGCACCCACACTACTCTGAGCCATCCCCATGCCTCTCATCGGCCATTACACCACCCCCTGTTGGCCCTTGTCGCCGTTGACGCTTTCCCTCCTCTCCACGGCTAACCCTCACGATCCTCTTGTCAACTCTCGTTGCCATCAACGTGAATTTGATGAGTAAACATGTATACTTGTGAGTATACGACGTCCATAATCAATGAGTATGGACACAAATTTTTACCAATCGTGAGTAACATATATGGATATAGATATGAAAATATTTTAAATGTACAAGTATCGTGGTATGTGTTACTTGTGTCCATGTACCATCTTTAATCGGAAATGTTTATTTCTCAAAATGGGTTTATCTATTTTCCTTAGATTGTTTTAAAAAAATATCTTGATCCATTTGTATTCATATTGGAGGACGAATAAAACTGTCTTGATTTCCATTTTCCGATTTCCATTCCAGCCGTCCCTGTGACCTCTGTTTTACTTTCAAACGGCCCACGCGGGCGAGAGGGAAGTCTATAGCTTCTAGGGTTCCGTAGGGACGGCGTGGGCGGCTGCGGCGGCGAGAGGAAGGAGCGGCTGCGGCTAGAGAGGAAGAGGAAGTGGCCCAGCGGCCCGAGCAAAAGCGGCGGCGCATCTCATTGGATTATAAACAAGTAAGTTACGCTCCCCCCCTCTCTGTTGTTTGATCCAAGCTGCAGGATAGTCGCAAGCGGTGGAATCGGAGCAAAATTTTCTTAGCAAGGTGAAAACCTTGTCATGCCCGCGCACCCATTGTGGGATCCTTGGTTGCGCGCGGCTTGCCCCTACACTCGTTGCTGATTTTACCCATCAATCGGATCGTCGGCAGTTTAAGAAATTGTAATTAGTAAGTCATGGAGGTTCCGAAAAGAAAGCAATTAGTGCTGCCGTCCTGTTTAGATTGATGGGTAATTCTTGGAAAATTCACGGCTGTAACTTTCTGTGAGCTCGATCTGACCCTTACGACTCAACCACCGGATAGTAGGTAATTAATGTCATGTGATTGCATTTCCATATTGTAGGAGCATTGCTGCATCGGCTTCTATGATTGCTCCTGTGAGAATTCCTCATGTGGCTCACCGTTGAGCAGATATTGCATTCCTGGTCAAATAGTCATTGATTGGTTTTAGTTCCCTTTTTCACTACAGCTTGGTGTGGTTGCTTTTTTTAACCCGTCGATTTTCATGATAGTTATGAGATAAAATTGATTTTCTGCAGTATGTTTTAGATTGATCCTATGTATTTGGTTATGTGTAAGTGTAACATCTGTTTCATATGAAGTATTTCCAGTTCATGCCAATTTTCCACCTCCATTGACACTCATTCGTTTGGCAAGAGACAATTCCTGAATCCTGAGACCAGAAGGTCTTCTAAATCCAACAAACATGACGCGAGTACTTCTCATAAGATTTGTTGCTCTTTTATCCCTTAACTAATCCCTACTGATCTGCACTCCACTCTTTGTTGATTCATGCTGTGAGTTCCTCAACTTTGCCTTTTGTCGAGGGATAGCCGATCAGTCCACCCACGGGGGTGCCCGAGGTTGTGAATAGACGGTAGGGAAGCGTGGTACTTTCGAGTCCTATGGTCGACTCTAGGGAACAAGAACCAAGATTTATACTGGTTCGGGTGTCTCGGAAGATAACAACCCTACGTCTAGTGTTTTGGTGGATTATAATTATGTCTAAGCTTTACAATACAATGAGCTTAAAAGCTATGAGCCTAAGCAATAAAAGTATAAAAGAGTGCTTCTGGGGGGTGCCTCGTCCTCTTTATATAGTCAAGAGGCGAGCCCAACAAACCTAGGACTCTATCTCAAGTCGGTTCTCAAATATCCGTGATTACATACTGAACTCGGGTCTTATTTCCTAATTACAAGGATCCTGGTATAAATATATCTCTTTATACCAGATTAGAGTTCAGTTTCTAGATAAGGATCTAATATTTCTTATCGGAATCGAACCTCTCTTTATGGGCTATATCGGACTCTAATGCTGGGCTTGGTCTGCTCTCGGTCCGGACTGATAAGCCCATCGCAGGGTACTAGGGGTCATATCCCTGACATCTTCTTGTGTTGGATACTTCTCTTAGAGCATTGATGCCTATGCAATCCGCATTTTTATTGTGGTCCCTTGGAGAAGGGAGCACATGTTTTTTTACTTATTCCTGCATAAAATGAATTATTTCCTATAAAACACCTGTGAATTTCTTGCATTCCAAACAAGTTGAATATTGGTGAATAGAAAACTTCATACTACTATTGGTCCCTTCTCCATGATTGTGATGATTTTTTCCTTCTTCAAAATTCTGTAGCAGTGCCTTGATATCAGAATCTTAGGTTAATTGACAAGTAAGCACTTCTAAAGTAATAATTATGCCATAAATGTGTGGCATGATTAACTAGAATATCACTATTTCGGTATGTATGTAGTATGCCTTTCATGCTTTCCTAAGCCCTCTTAAGATTCCACTCATTAAGAATGGTTTGGATGATATTGATCTCAATTTTTTTCTGTGCATGATTAATGGTGTGCCTGACAGATTGTGCCGTTTCTTCTACTTCCTGATCTTGGGACCATAGTTGTTAAGGTGTCGCCATGGCGACAAGGTGGTGGCCTTAGCCCCACGCCTTGCCACATGGCATGGCCTGGTGTGGTGTGGCGACTCCTGGTGCAGTGCGGCGTGACGCCTCCTGTGGGAAAGGGCGGCGGCGGCTGTGGGGGAACCCTAAACTGAACTGGGGGAAGGAGTGCCATTCGTTTATACTAGTGAACTATTTGTTGGGCCAGGCCAACTAGTTGTTGGACTTAGATTTAGTACACATTATTGTTGGACTAGGCTTTAAATGTGCTGTTAAAGTAGGTTTTAAATGTGTTAGTGCAATTTTACCCATATATTCTTTCATTTTGTAAGATATCACCTTGCCTTACGTTTTATCGTTTAAAAGGTAAAAAGATAGTCCGGCGCCTCACCTCGCCTTACCGACTTAATAACTATGCTGGGGACTTTGATCTTGGCTTGCCCATGAGGGCATATTTTGTACCTACAATTACTAGACAAATGTTGGTTACACCATGCGACGAAGCATTATTCCACAACGCTAGCGAACTTATTGCCTTTAGGGACTGTTTTAAATCTTGTTGAAAAGCTAAATAAGTATTATTTAGTTTTATGCTTGGACGGATTATATTTTTTGAGTTTGTTTAGCTTACACAGATTGAATAATACCTTGGTTATGTTTGGCAGTGTTAGTGAACTTATTCCCTGTAAGAATTGTTTTAAGCATTGTTGAAGCTAAATTGGTGTTACTTAATTTTGTGCTTAAGTATGTTCTACTATGTGTTTGTGTACCTTACAAAGCTTGCATGAACACAATTTGGGAAAAATAGCTATTTCTAGAGCAATACAAATTGGTAGCAGTGTTTTCTTCCGATTTCGCACTCATCTATTCGCTGCACTAGAACCCTTTTTTGGATGGCAATAACCAGTTTATACTTGTCGCCAGTTGCCAGGTTTTGTCGCAATGGGTTTCTTCAGTACCAGCTTCACACTAATGGTTGGAATGGGATGTGGTGTCTACGTAGCTCAGAACTACGACGTCCCGAATGTCAAGAAGCTATTCAACACGTACATGTTCTTGGCGAAGCACATTGAGGAAACTTACCGTAAGCCAAAGAAAGATGGCGATTGATGGATTACACATATTTCATAGGTCTGACATGATACATAAACGTAATACTCAGAAGTTGCAAATGCAGTTTTGATTGTCAACAATTGTTGAAAAACTGTGCTCGCCTATCATGGTTAGCTGCGAGATTCCCCCGATGTAAAAGATTTTGCAGATTGTTAACATATAATTCAGTGAATGTCTAGATGAGAACTGCCTTTTGGTCCTTTCCGATTCTAAACGAATGCAAACTTTATACTGTGATGCTGTTACCAAATTTTTGTGTGCTAGTTTTTACCGATACTCTCTTTCAGCCATTAGCCGAACACCCCCAACTTCACCTTTTTTTTCCTGAGGTGTTGTTCTGGATAATTTTTCATTAATGAGGCCTCTTTCGAAACTTCGGAACGAAGGAACTTAACGTCATAGAATTTTCAAACAAATTCACACTATTTTCACAGAAATTTTACGGTAAACAGTTTGAAATATGAAGTCAATTAGGTCGTGTATGTAAAAAGAATTTTTGCTCTTCTTCTGTCATATAATTGAGTTGAGTGACGTTTGCTATTTTATGTCGTGGGTATAAAACGTATATATAAAGAGTTACTGTATATGTCATTATGTCATATATAAATACCATCAATTTATAAGAATCTAAAAACTCATCCGCTTAAAGTCCACGGTGGACCAGTTCCATACTTCGCCACCTTCCTCTCTCTCTCTCTCTCTTCCCCGATCTCGTGTACTCGCCGCCGCGCTCCACCTCACCGCGACACCGCCGCGTCGACGGCTCGGCGACCGCCGGAGGAGAGGGAACCCGTGCCGCCGGAAAGCTCGTTCAATCCGGTTCGCCTCCCGCCCGCCAGCCTGGTTCGATTTGTTCCTACCCCTCGTGGTGTGACACGTCTGTTCATGGTCGCTTGTCAGGGCGCAAGGCCGCGTGGGAAGGAGGGGTCCCTCTCTAGGTCTCGATGGCGGCGCCGCCGGCGAGGGCTCGGGCCGACTATGACTACCTCATCAAGCTCCTCCTTATCGGCGACAGCGGTAAGTCTCATCATCTGCCATCCCCCTCCTCTCCCGCCTTTGCGGTTGGCGCGCGAGATCTGCTTGGTTCGCGGTGAATTTGGCTCCGATTCGGTGGGATTCTTGGTGCGGCCTGAGTTTGTTGTGGGGGATCTGGGAGGGGATAAATCGCTAGCCGGTCTGGTGGGTTGCTAAGGTGCTTCGCGCTCCAAGTTCGCGTGCAACAGCTACGCGTTTGGGTGAATCGGATGGTTGTAGAGTTTGCTCCTTACATTTACGGTGTTTAGTTCGTGCCTGCGGAGCAAAGTTGCTACCAGATGAGCCACGAATAGTGATTTCATCTCTCCACCGATGAGTCTTCCATTCGGAAGCTGTGGTGCAGTTGCTTCAAGCCCGGGAATTGATGACTGCTGATTATACATTTTTTCTTTTTGTGATTGTTATGTTAAAAGCTTTGATCATTGATGCTCAATTGCTTATGAAAATGCTCAATATACATCAGATTATCTTAACAATAGCCATTATTGCCGTAACCCGTAAGAATAGTCAAATTTTATATAAATAAACCTTTTTGATTGCTATTCTTTGGTGTAATGTGAAAACTGAACGCTGTAAACTTTTAGGCTTCCTTTGGTGCCTTTGCCTTAATTAACCAAAGACTTATTGTACTAAATACTAATAGCTCTGTGTTGCATCTACTGAATTGAATCAAAGTGAGTAAAAAAACTTCTGATCTCTTCTATGTCGACTTGTGAGCTGATAAGAATTTTCCAACTGTCTTCCTCAATACAGTTGCGTAGTACAAACTTCAATATTATTTAGTACGTCTATTGACTAATCTAGTTACTGTCATACTGTGACACTGTTATATGTTTATCTAGTTATACTGTTATAGTCACATTGTTAGATTAACTAAAATTTCGTAGGCAAAAGTTTTGGAACTTTGTTACATAACCTAAACAATTTGATTACTATCTTGTATCTATGGTAGAACATATCAAAATGATACTTTTTTGCATACTCTGTACAAAGGTTCACTTATATCCCTCTCACACTTTCTTAAGTTTTGCTGTACTTGAAAAACCTTTTTTATAGTAGTGCTGTTTCAAAGGGGATTCTGCCCTAAGGCTATGGATGAATCAGTTCAAGAAATTTACTCTTAACAAATTCTTAGAGTATTTCTGGTAGAATTGGAGACCATTAAGTATAAATACGATACATAGTCCTTTTCCGTAAAAAGGATTACGGAGATGATGTTAACATTATGGTCACATACAATACTTGATGTTTTCAGTGCACTCCCTGAATGAATTAAAGCTTAGTTTTGACAAAGGTGACATGCTAGATTTTAGTCAAACACTCAAACTCTTCCTTAAGTATTTAAAATGGAGTTTTTATTTCTTGTGTAATTGCTTTGATGTTTCACTTTTCACCTTATGTCTCCAGTATGTTTTGGACACAATCTTATGATTTAGGGAACACTTTATATAATCATGTTTTGTGTTCCAAAATGCTGATCTCATATTCAATAGCATGCCTTGCCATACGTTGTGGTGCCACTAATTTCTGACATTGTTGGCTTCTCCCTACTTCCACAATTTATGGATTCCATGAAAGCAAAATCATCGTAGCTGCCACATGGCACACTTGGATTTTTGTGAAGATGATATACTTCACAATTTTACCTACAGAACCTTGATACCCAGAATTTAGCTGGCTCTGTCAGTGAATGCCATCATAATAAATATAGTTATGGAATAGTCACATGCGTCTTTTTTAATACATGTTGCTTAATTGAGCCTTCTGGGAAGGCTTTAAAATAAATACAAAGAGTTGTTTACTTGGTTGCTGTACTTGCATGTTTTAGTCCTTGTAAATATTTAATGATGCTTTTTGGATGTTGCTCTTTCATTCAACAACAGTTCTTTGTGGACTTTGCTAACTGCTATAATGCTAGCAATTACAATTGTGCAATTATCCATTTATCCTGTAATTTTGCACTTCTGTTGATCTTCTTTGCATGAAACAACAGCTTGCAAACAATGGGTACCATAGGGTATGATAAGCTATCCATATTGTCTTTTAAACTATAGTACTATTAATATGTAGATAGTTGCTTCTTTTAATTATTGAGAAGAAGCAAAGCTGGTGTGCTCAAGTGTTGTGCAGATGTTCTAGAGGAGAATATGAAATTACATGTTTTTCTTGAATGCATGTCTTGACTGTATATTGGTGCTGGTTTTACAGCTCCAGTTGACCAGTTTACCGGCTTCATCGAGTTGTTTTTATTGGATTCAGGATTGTGCTTATTCTAAACCAAAACATGTTATAGGACTAAGTGTAGCATTTTTTATGAAGGGAGCATATTTCTGATCTTGCACCTATTTTACTTTAAACAATCCATGTATAGGTGTTGGGAAAAGTTGTCTCCTCCTACGGTTCTCTGATGGCTCCTTTACCACTAGCTTTATTACCACAATTGGGTAAGTGTTCTAAAAGTTATTAAAGAAGCTTTGGACTGGATTATTGTTGTACATATAAATCCTGCTATTTCAGTACTTCTAAAATATTGTCTTTTTGTTCTTAAAAAGGATTGACTTCAAAATAAGAACTATTGAACTGGATGGTAAACGGATTAAACTGCAAATTTGGGATACAGCTGGTCAAGAACGTTTCCGAACGATTACAACCGGTATTCTTGTTTATTTTCAGTTGACACTAAATTGGTTTTAAACAATTGTGTGGACATACCGTTCTGTATCTGAATACTTTCTGCAATGCAGCCTACTACAGGGGAGCAATGGGTATTTTGCTTGTTTATGATGTCACTGATGAGTCATCATTCAATAGTACTGACTCCACTTCAGCTAATCTTCTGTTATGGCTCTTCATTTTCCTCTTCTGATCTTGGTGTTATTATTGACAGATATTAGAAACTGGATTAGGAACATAGAGCAACATGCTTCTGACAATGTGAATAAAATTTTGGTAGGCAACAAAGCTGACATGGATGAAAGCAAAAGGGTATGTTCTGTTCATGATTATTTCTCACATAACCTCTGCACTCTGCAAGGTCGTACAATCTTATCAAAGTATTTATTATTCCATACAAGCAAATAATGTTGTTTAGCACTCGATAGATATGATGGACTAGCCATAATTAATAGATCTAAAATGTGGAATAGTTACTAAAATCAAACTGTAAATAAGCTATAGATGCAAAAATTAAAAACATAAACTGTTTTGTATTTCGCAGTTCCACGCCCAATGTATACAGGCGATCTTTCTGATGCTATTGTGTGTATTAGTTTTGGCTTGGAACTAGAGTAGATGATAATGTACTGTACCTATTGTGGTCGTCTTGAGGGTTATTCCAGTTTTCAAGCTATTTATTTTCGACATCTTTCAACATTATTTTTGATTGGCTCTATTATCTTAACATAGGCTGTACCCACTTCAAAAGGGCAAGCACTTGCTGATGAATATGGCATCAAGTTCTTTGAAACGGTTAGCTGGAAATTTGTTCTGATTTTCACTTCTCTTTTCTAATAGTATGCAATGCATGATTCCTCATATTCTACACGTGTTCCACTTGTTTGTTGGCTGCCCAGAGTGCAAAGACAAACCTGAATGTGGAGCAGGTTTTCTTTTCAATAGCAAGGGATATTAAGCAAAGACTTGCAGAGACTGATTCCAAACCTGAGGTACAATTCTGTCTTCTCCCTGTAAATTAGCAGCAACATGCTATTTCTGCAAGGTCATTTAACATACTCTATTTTCAGGATCGCACGATCAAGATTAACAAACCAGATGGCGATGCTGAAGCCACAACTTCTCAGAAATCCGCTTGCTGTGGATCCTGAGTGGTTTGTATTGTTGGACGGGAGATAAGATAGTGATCATAGTATCATACAATGCCTGTAACTTTGCTACTATCCTTATGCCTCTTTGTTACTATCCTTATACCTCTTTTATGTTAAAACTGCAATCGCCGAGATTCAAACTTCTGTGTTTTATTGTGAACAATGTTATTGTCACACTGGGTAAAAAAGTAACTGCTGTAGCACAAGAGTAACAATGCTGCCGCTGATGTTATGGTTTGTGGAAATTGACCATTAGGAGTCCTAGGTATTCATTTCAGTTCAGTTAGACATCGGTAGACTCATAGTCTAAAAGGTCATGTTTATATCAGTACATGTGGAAATTCGTTGGATTTACGGATGATTGAAATCCCTGAATTTTTTTTCCCAATGATACCCTTTGGAACAAAGGAAAATGGTTGGAAAATTTATATGGATGGAAAAAGTCTACTTAACCTTAACCTTGTGAAGTATTGGAGTTAGTCTATTTAACCTCATGAACTATTTTATTTTTTCATTTGAAGTATGTAAACTAGTTCAAATAACTTCATTGAGTAGTTTTAGTGGTTTATCTGTATAGACGAAGATAGGCGTTAGTGGTATTTTGTATGTAGTACATATATTAGTTCATTTAACTCAAGTTGATATAATTGATTTCTTTATCTTAATTACTGGTAAGCTCATGAATTACATATTTGTATTAATATGTTTCTTTTTTAAGCTATTACACTTGTTAAAAAATTCTTAATTAGTTTATTGCCATGTTATTGTTTAGTTATAGTTCATGTGGCTAAAACCATTTTCAAAATCACTTCAAGAGTTATTTGAACCGGTTTGCATACTTTAAAGACAAAATACCAAGTTTTAACACTACTTACAAAATCATATAGAGGTTATTTGAACTGGTTTGCATATTTTATGGAATAAAATACTTGTTTTTATAGTTTAGGGATTAAGTAGACTAACATTAATATTTCGGGGGTAAAGTATATTTTTTTCCTCTGTAGATTGGTTTATTCTTGTCATCAATTCCTTAAGAAAAATAAAATGAGCTTAGGGCCATAGGGGAATGGTGGGCCGATCAAGTTTTGAGTTAGGGTGGCATAGGTTACGTTGTGAACTTGTGATAATATTCAATATATAAGGGGCATCAACTACAGTAATAGTCCCATCCCATTGAAATATATGTCTTGTTCGGTAAAGTTACAAATTTTGATTCTTCTAGTTTCTAATATTCTAATATTAAGGGTGTGTTTGGTTAAGCTGAAGATCATAAAAAAACTGCTGTAGAAGCTGTGAAAGTTAAGCGAGAGTAACTTTCGTAGCTTCTTCAATTTGTACATAAAAAATTTATAATTTTTGGAAAAGTTGGTTTGTCCCTTAATGTTTGGTTTAGCTTTTAACCTTCTAACCGAAAAATTGGTTAAAAAGGCATAACCAAATACATACCGATTCACTCTAAATCAGATTTGTCGGATAATGAGAATTAGTTTGCAGAAGTGCACGCTTGGCTAGCAAGATGGATTCTGATCATGATAGGAGGATTTGCACATACTGCCCTTGAATAGGAAGCATGAGTTATGATACAAAATAATTTCATTGAGTTTATAAAAAATGCAAATCATCTACGCTATCATCACAAACTATATTCATATAAATATCACTAGAAGTATCCTCTATTTCTGCAAATCAAACATGAGGCCTTAGCTGATGACAAGAATAGAATTTGGAAAAATTACCTCCGAGATTATCTGAGTAGCCCAACAATAGAATCAATGGACTGTTTTGCCGATTGCCTTGTTAAAAAATAGTTAGCATTACTGAACACCCCCCTCAAGCCTGCTAATTAATCTGCAGCTGGTGCCACTTCTCGAAATTTTAGCAAAGAACTAAAACTGAACCATCTAAATTTAAGCAAATAAACAGCATATATAGGGCCCTCTAAACTGAACACGTCGAATAAGGCACTCGTGCAACAAATGGCCAGGCTAGCAGCACATGTGACCTCGCTGCAGGTGAGCCTCCTCCTCCTCGTCGTCCTTCTCCTCCTGTCTGTCAGCGTTCACGTGTCAGATGGCCGGCACGCCGGCATGGCGCCGCCGGCGGAGGAAAAGGAAACCTTTATCAACTACAATGTCCTACGGGCGGACGGCGTGCCGGGACGACGGCACGAGCTGAATCGTGTGGGACCCGCTTCCAACATCTATCACCGGGGCTGCGAAGCTATTCTTAGGTGCAGGGGTGCAGTATGAACAAATGCCTCTGCCAGTTTAGCATGCCGAGATTCTAGCCTATTTTATGAAAATGGACTAGGATTCTGACGGATTCTGACGTGCTAAACTAATCCTAATGCTTGCAAATTCATCGATGGAGGCATGCAAAGAGTTATTCCTGGTTAAACAGTAAACTGAATCACTCTCTGTAATTGTGCTTAGATGTGTGCAGCAGCTAACGTTTGTCGCTAACTGCGCTAACAGCGCGTATGCTAATTGTATATATAAAATGTTTCTACCCTTGCAATGCGATGGCTCTCATACACACACATAATAGAAGGAAATTGCTTCTATTATAAAAATGTATTAGAACAGAAAAAATCACCATATAGTCTTTTGTAAAAAATATGAAAACATACATAAATTTAATATTTAGAGTAAATTGCATCTTGCGCCGGGTAGAGTGTATCATATTTTACTTCGCACCAGGTTTAAGTGTTTAACACGTATGTTCACTTTACACTTACACCATGATATATAACAATATGTTTCATTTTGCATCATATTTTATTGTAAAATCGTAAAAAATGTCTTTTATAAAATTTGAGTGAAACTTATAAGATTTCTTAAATTTATATTATGTTTCGTAGCGTTTCATTCAGATTATACAAAATTTATATAAATTTGATGATATATCATGGTGCAAAATGAAACATATTTATACAAATTTTATACAAGTTTGATGATGTATTATGGTGCAAAGTAAAACATATTTTGATGCACACCGATATAAAACAAAAATATGTAATGTGAAATAAACAAGTTACAACTCTACCGGTGCAAAGTAAAAAGTGAGACATTTGCCTTGCCCCAGCCGAGCAGCCTGGTCTTGACAAGAGAGAGCAGCACCCGTCGTGTCCTTTTAGCCATAGGTTCAAGCGAAGAGATGACCATCAGTCCACCATTTATCTATTTCTGTTGGTTCCAAGTCACATGCTCCAGTCTGCTACTTGATGAAATGAGTTGAGTAAACAGCAATAGATTGGATACCTGTATACATGGCGACTTGGAGATATCAATTCATAACCGATCATAATATTCTATCTCTAGCAATAATATTCTATATAATTTAACTTATCCCCATAGTCATAGCAGATTAGCGTAGACACTCAAACGTACTATACCTCTTTTTTCTGATGCAGAGGCGTCATAGTCAGGCAGCAAATGTCGCACAATAATGTCACTGGTAGGAGGGAGACTCAATGGTGGTGGTGCATGGGGCATGGTACTAAGCCACCAAGCACGATAGTGGCCGAAGTAAGCATAGCAGTCAAGTATTGTATGTACGAGTAGTGCTTATATATATATATATATATATATATTTATGAATTTTGGATACACCTGTGGGCATATCCATAAACGCCTATAAGTGAAAAGCAATAAAAATACCCATCGTCTATGGGTATATCCAATTACTCGCAAACAACAACGGCAAGTGGGCGAGGCCTCACCTTCTCCTCCCTATCGCTCACTCTCCCCATCCCACTCCATTCCCCTCTTTGTACTCTTGCCGAGCCTAGCAACACAGCAGGGCATAGAGCCACCGTTGAGTAATTTGATTTAAGGAGTGTCACCTAAAATCTATGACAACGAGTATTGATCAGCGTAACACGGATATGCCCAAAATCTCGCATACTTGTGTCAGACACCTTATTCGATATAGATACGTATCAGATACGCTCAGATACGTTTCCATCACGTATCCCCTATTTTCACATTATTCAAAAAATAAAATAAATTTAGATACCTTTCATATACATATTCGGATACCTCTAGCCACCTCCTAGATCACAACTTCACACACGGCCACACCTTACCGTCAGTGCGCTTGAGATCAGTTGTCGCTGGTTCACTGAGGTTCAGATGCAACGTCGTCGGCTTACTAAGCTTCAGATCTAGCATCGTTAGATCGCCAAGCTTCAGATCCGATGCTGCCAAACTTGGTGTGAGTAGATCAGGCATCACCCTACTCATTTTGTCATATGGTGTCTATCCGCTCACGCTGCCACATCGATTCGTCTAAAGCTTTGAACTGCCAGTCGAGGCTAGCCTACTAGTCAG
The DNA here is from genome assembly GCA_000418225.1 of Zizania latifolia. Lineage (NCBI taxonomy): Eukaryota > Viridiplantae > Streptophyta > Magnoliopsida > Poales > Poaceae > Zizania > Zizania latifolia. Next base: position 1,875,680 of record KE373023.1, on the reverse strand, counting down.
GGCGAGGTGGTGAGATGAGCTAGCCCACTTGACTCACCTCACATCCTTGATAGTGGTGGTTAGCAAGGTTCTTGCCAGTGGTGGGAGCGGTGGAGCAATAGGCGGGTGAGGCAGCGGTGACGAGGGACTTGCGGTTCGGCGGGGGCAACATCTCGATGGGCGATGGACACTGCGACGGTAGCGTGGACTAGGCCGCTGGTAGTAGTAGTTCGCTCGCTAAGTATATATATAAACAACTCCTCCGCTAGCACAATCTAAACTATTTATTAGATTATGTGGTATTTTTATAAGCATCGATTAATTTTGATTTATATTATATATAAGTGTATCATCCTATCAAGGTTTTTTGAAAATAAAATACCAAGATATCGTCGTATCATGTATCCATATCCACGTCGTATCCAGATAGCATAGGCACGGATCGCCCTGCCTAGCAACAAGGAGTTGAGAAAGAGATCAAGCGACACACCTACGACCGAATTCCGTTGAAACCTCACTAGTTCCACACTGGATTTGACTTAGGACAAACACTGTGGCATGACGGGATGGGTCGACGAGGCAATATTGTAGGTTGGCAGGGCGGGATGAGGCTAGGTGAGGTGACATGAGCTTCTAGACTAGGACGATAGGGTAGTCAGGGCTCGGGCATTGCACAGAGGCGCAAGGGTGGCGTGCTAAATAAGTAGTTGGGGGAGGCGAGAGGGGGCTGAAGAACTCCCTTTGTCTAAAAAATTCGCTTATAACTCTTCGGCTATCTCAAAAGACTTTATTTCTATCTCTTTACCTATTCTCGGCTCGTAAATTAATAAGTTTATTTCTTCAATACCTCTTACCTATGATCGCTTTACAATACCTTTTTTTATTAAATTAATAATAAAGACTATTAGTCTTTTATTTTTATGACTAATTTATCTATTTTATCTGAAAAATAAATATTTATTGAATATTAGATTATAATATTATGATCTAGAAAAATGATCGAGTTGTCAACTTGTTATATATCTAGATGGGTATTAAGGTTTCATAGGGAGTAAGCTAGTAAATGTGGATGGCAGCGGTATAGACGGCCGAGAAAATTGGTTATTTGTCACTTTTAAAAGTGGGTTTCGTAGTTTTATTATTTTCAATGTTGGTTTCACAAAATTACCATCCAGTATGTTGCAATGTCATTTTTACCCCTGGCAAATAACACATATCAATTTTACTGGCATCAACCACTATTCCGAAGGCCGGCGCGGTGATGAGCGGATGGATAAAAACGATATTTATTGGTGCCTAAAAATAGAGAAAAAAAGATAAAAATGGGTTAAAAGAGAGAAATGATATAAAAATCAAGAAACCAGCGTACTGTGCAGTAATTTTGCGAAGACAATGTTAGAAATGTCAAAACTGCCAAGTCTTCTTTCAATTCTCTACGGCCGCCCGCAAGATGGTGATCTGACGGCGCCGGCCGTGAAATAGCAAAACCGGGAAAGGAGGGTTATTCAGTAAAGTGAGAAAGGGGAATAAAGCCGGAGAAACGCATCTTCAGAGCAGGCCGCCGCCGCCGCCGCCGCAAGTCCGCAGCCTTGCCACCGCCGTAGATCTGTTTCCCGAATTCCCGTCCCTTAGCTGGCGACCATGTCGAATGGTCTGGACATGTCCCTCGACGATCTCATCAAGCAGTCCAAGGCCAAGCCCAAAGGCGGGACCGCCGCCTCCTCGTCCGGGCCCATCCGCCGCGCGCCGCCGGCTAGCCGTGCGGCGCCGTACCTGCCGGCGGGCCCTAAGGTACGCCGCGCGCACCCACCTCACCTGGCCTCGGGCCCCTTCCCTCCTCAAGAAACCCTAACGCCGCCGGCATGTACCCACCCGTCCAGGCAGCCGCCGTCGCAGCCTCGCCGTATGGGGTCTACTCCGAGCACGTGGCCGCCATGGCAGCGGTCGCGCCGCGGCCGCCCCCAACCGCCGTGCGGTCCCTGGAGACGGGGACCAAGCTGCACGTCTCCAACCTCGACGCCAGCGTCACCGTTGAGGACGTCCAGGTGCTGTTCGTTCTTGTCCTGTTGCTGCTTTCACGATGCTTGCCGTATTTTGTTCATTAAATTGGCCATTCGAACTGAATCCCAGAATTCCTGAGGAAATTACGGATACCTGATAATAAATGTTCAAGTTTCAAGACTATACCCTCTAAATCTTGTTTGGATGGTGGATTAGAATGGATTACTGTACTGATTGTTGATTTACATGAAAATGTTGACAAATTAGTCTTTGCTTCTATTAAAAATATAGCCTTAGAATGTGCTTGATGAACTCGAATTAGGGTGCATACTTCCCTGTGAAAGACTTCATGAAAATCGATTCTGTAGCATCGGGAGATCTAGAGTTTAGTTTTGTATTATTAGCACTGGAAGTTTCCTCCATTATAACACCACTCTGTCCACTGCTGTTAGCACATATCTCGTTTTTCCTTTCCTTCCAATGAAAACCTGCCTTTCGAAATGCTGCAGCTACCTTTCCACCTCAGTTTGTCCAGCCAGATGCATGGACTAAATGAATCAGGTCTGAGCCCTGCTTCTGTTTCTCTATTATTCCTTCCTGTTCTTCTGCTTGTTGTTCCCAAACATCAAGTACCCAAGCATCAAGTACAGAAAGGTCTAAGATTAGATCCCCAACAAACAATAAGACATCACACATATCCATCATTGAATCACCCCAGGCACCCAGATGCTTCAAGATCACCACATGAGGGCACAAAGATGTAATTAATCAAATATTGGCTTATTTCTTGATGTGGATGCTCAGTTTGTAGTTCATGGATGTGGGGATGGCAGGATGACATGACAGGGATAGGAGATTTGCATGGGAGGTTGTCATCCTGTGCGGCAGGGAGTGATGAGAGGTGGTTTTTAGATGAGGCAGTGGTAGGTCTATGAGTAAAGATGATGCTTGTGTTAAACTGGTGCTCATGTAAGGTTGATAAGAGATGTGCTGAGGGCAAAAAGAAGTATTAAATAGCAGTGGTACAGGTGAAAGGGGATATAATGACATATTATGAACGAACTAGTAATCTTTTGATGTTGTTCAACTGTAGTAGGATCGTTGAGTGGTACATAACCAAACTGGGTGGCTGTTGGTGCCATTAGAACCAAAATTTCCAAGAGTTGCATTCTACTAGTTCTCGGTAAAACATGATTCTAGTTGTTTCTTTAAATAATATATAGTTTGCAAAATCCAATCTCCATATTCAAGTGGTCAAGTAAGTAGCAGTGCTGAAGCTATTCTTTGTAACACGAAATCATGTTATAATCCCAGGATTTCATGCCTTTTTAAGAAAGACAGTATTGTCTTTCCTTGGCTATGTGATTAACTGATACATACATATTGTAGCCTCTTGTGAAAAATCTTAGCTATTAATTCTTGCATATGCTCTAGTTATACTCTTGTTGCCATGGCAAGCATATGATCATACTTTCATATTCTCATCGCAGTGGCAAGCATATGCTGCTACTTTCTGTTCTTTGTCCAATGATATTTTAAATACATAGATTTGTTGCACAAAAGTTGCAGAGGGAGATTAATCACAAATATGTTTCTAAAGTGTTTTTTAAGTTTTACAAATTTACCATCATATTGCTCTAAAAACTGTTGGTCCAAGTTTGTCACGGAGATTGTGTGGAGTAAAAAGTGCCAAGAATTTGTGATTGAAGGGAAGAATACACACCTTTTCGTTTTTGTTCAAGCACAGCACCTCAAGTTATGTGATTGTAGCTGATGGTCTATTTTTTTGTTTCCTCAGGAACTCTTCTCGGAGATTGGTGAGCTCAAACGCTATTCTGTTAACTACGATAAGGATGGAAAATCACAGGTACACTATGGAGTATTGTCATCCCTTTTTTGTATATCACTCAGAGTGACTTTCTGTATTGTCAATTTTTCTTTGACTTTTTGTTTAGGGAACGGCAGAAGTTGTGTTTGCAAGAAAAGTGGATGCTTTGGATGCTATCAAGAAATATGATGGTGTTCTACTCGATGGGAAACCAATGAAGATTGATCTCATCGGAAGTAATTCTGAGCCATCCCCAGCACCTCCAACGGCACCATTGCTGTACAATCCGCCTTTTCCGAACTATAACACAATTCCTCACAGGTTTGTTCAACTGTTCTTTGACTTATATTTTTTGAAGAATGAAAAAATACTATTTGTGTGGACTGCGGAGTATCCTTTTCTCATTTTCACTCATTAAGTGACTTTATTTTATTGGCACTAGACAATTAATTGTCCCTAAGAATTTTATAAGAAACAGACATGAGGTGCTTGTCTAATCTCATGAAGGAATTTGTTGGTTTGATATCTCCTTCACTTTTGCTATTCCAATCAATGTTTACAAGTTGCCTAGTCGACCCTAGTCGCCATGGGACCGACCGGGTAATTAATCGTGATTAGTCGTCGACCTGACTGATTAGTCGAACTTAGTTGGTCCTAGTCGTCCATATAATCGTCCTATATATTTCAGGACATATACATACTATATAGTATATTAGTATATGCCAATAAAGCAATAATCAAGAGTTCAAGACTACATTAATGGCTAGTTGGTGACTTGACTTGCCGTGAGATTCCACATATACACATATACACATACGACACAAGCAAGTATGTTGGTATGCAGATTTCTATGCACCGGATAATTAGCCAATTAGCTAGAACAGTATGTAAGTTATTTCAGCAGTTGCAGACCCCAGGCAATTTAGGACTTTAGGTTACATTCTACAATCTACAATCTGCATAGCTGTTTTCATGTGGGGTTCACCTATTGGTGCATCACAGCATCAGTGCATGACTTAAAATGCACCGTAGTTTCTAGCTGAATAGAATCAATCAACTGCATGGCAACGAGATGCACTATTACAACTTACAAGTCACAACAGAAATCACATGCCCTGGTTGGAGTGCTAAGTGCTAACCCTAACAGATCACATTGGCAGCCCAATAGATTGCTTCTAAGCCCAACTGAGCAGGTCCAACAAAAACCAGCAACCAAACCTAGTCGTCCCACACTCCTAGTCGTCCGATTAATCGTGATTAATCTACGACTAATTGGACGACCAGATGTCTGGTCGGCCTAGTCGCCTTGGACCCTCTGGTTGGGTCCAGAGGACCGATAAGGACGATTAATCGGACGACTTGTAAACACTGATTCCAATTTTATAATTGTGCAGTGAACCATAATCAATTGGCAAAACTGAGTAGCATGTCATGGTTTGGATCTATCATCCATGACGGGATAAACACCGCCGAGAGGATAGCCGGGCGGCGGCGGCTGTTAGTGATGAGAGGTAGACTTAGGTTAGGGAGAAGAACATTAGGACGAGAGATTAGACTAATTCTTTCTTCATTGCTTAATTGATTGCTGATCGATACCGTTTTATTTATAGAGCCTACAAGACTTTATCTCTTTAACTAACTCTAATCTAATCTGCTATTTTAAAGGAATAACTAACCTAATCTTCAATCCCTAACTACTACAGTACCCATGGGTACTGTTCATGCTACAGTACCCGTGTTGTACTGTTCATGCTACAGTACCGTGTTGTACTGTTTGTGTGGCTAGGCCTGGGTCTGGCAGCCCTGGCCCACAGCCCATGACACATAATCTGCAGAGAAATTGACAATGGCACAGAGTATTTCACAAATGACAATTCAGACCATTTGCCTTTGTGACCACCTAGCCATAGTGAATATGTGCCCCTTCTTTAAGTTCAGAAGTTGTTTGGATTGTGCTGCTGCCTCAATCAAGCACTGACACAGTAGAGTTATCCACACATATGGTATGATACTGTGGCCATATGGTGTCTATTGTGAATTTGTGATCTGTAATATCACTTGTATTTTGGCTCACTAGTTAATACAATGAGTCACATTAGACAATAGACATGCACTTAACACTGTTGGTGATTTATTTATTGCTTAATTTCAGTCGTGTTTGTGCACACAACACTGTTATGCGACTGTTCAGTAGGGAGCTTCTAGTCATAGTACAATGTGAAAATTTGGGAATACTGTGAAATATCATAGATTTATTGGGGACATAGGGAGAATAAGATTACAAGAATGGACACAGTTTTGTACTTTTGTTATGTCTGAGGGTAAATTACTCAGTTATTAGAAACTTTAGTCTTTAAAAGATAAATTGGACAACTTTTAGAGCTAATGAGTAGTTCAACTACTATATAGTTTAGGAAAAAATCTACTTTACCTTCCGAAGTATTACCCTGTAGACGAAAGTTGCTCCTAACTAAAAAATCAGGCTCTTAACCCCCCAAACTAAGGAACTATTCTATACCGGAGAAATAACCCCCGAGGTGGTTTAGTGCGGTGGTTTTGCTGACGTGGCGGTCCACGCTGGTGGTTTTGCTGACGTGGCGGTCCACGCTGGTGGTTTTGCTGACGTGGCGGTCCATGCTAGTGGTTTTGCTGATGTGGCGGTCCACGTGGCTGC
>KE373023.1:1774915-1807500 GCA_000418225.1 Zizania latifolia | reverse complement strand
CGTACCGTCGAGGACATCTTCAAGGACTTCTCCGCCCGCCGCTCCGCTCTCGTGCGCGCACTCACCGTCGGTAAGAGGACACAGCCGCCCCCTCCGCCGCCTCTCTGCCTCTGGTCCCTGATTCGCTTGCCTCTCCCCTGGATCTAACGCGATGGTGGCTCGCCGGCTCGCCCCGTGCGGTTTTCTTTCTTTGGCTCATCGCAGATGTGGAGGAGTTCTACGTGTTCTGCGACCCAGGTAAGATCGGATCGGATCTGACGAGGGAGAAGATGTTGGTTTGTTGGTGTGGTTTCGTGCGTTTGATTGGGTTCTGGGTTCGCAGAGAAGGAGAATTTGTGCCTTTACGGGCACTCCAACGGGAGCTGGGAGGTGGCGCTGCCGGCGGAGGAGGTGCCGCCGGAGCTGCCGGAGCCGGCGCTCGGGATCAACTTTGCCAGGGACGGGATGAGCCGCCGCGATTGGCTCTCTCTTGTCGCCGTCCACTCCGACTCGTGGTTGCTCTCCGTCGCCTTCTTCTTCGGCGCTCGCCTCAACGGCAACGACAGGTACGGCCATCCCCATTAGATCTCATGGTTGACCATTTCCACTGGAGAAATCACTTCTCGGAGAGCATACTTCGATGGGTGCAATCAAATCGAATTCTTGTCTTGTCCGTGTAATGCCGTCCTTGCCCGTGGGGTTTATGGATTGCATATTTTATTTCAGCTCACCTGGTCCATGTGTGCGCTTGTGCTGTTGCCCATGTTTATTGTGCTTTCTTCCTTCTGTTTTACCCCCAATTTCCTTTTCTTTGAGCTCTGAATGCGGCCATGTTTCACACTGTGTTTGCTTTATTTCTCCCTGTTTTCCCTCCGTTGACTGAATTAATTTCGCTTTTGCCCTGAAATGCAAATAGTGGTGTTTGTCTTCAATGATGATTACTTGACAGCCATTAAAATATGTTCCCGAGCTTGGTGGAAATTTAGGTCTTTTCACTCCGAACATTTTGTCAGAATTTGCTCTTTTTTTTCACGTTCCTGTCAGAAATTCGTGGACTGAGACTGATACTCTCTGTATACTTCCAAGTACCTGGAAAAGTCATAGGGTATGTCATCATTTTCGTATCATGTTACAATTTGAGTGTTGGAAACTGCTGACCTTTCATGATAGTGCTTTTTAGTAATTTGGGTTGGATGCCTTAGTTCATGTTTTTGAATGTTACATATTATATGGAACATGAAAGTAAAGGTTTTTGCAATTAAGGATACGAACGGAACGACTGAACATGCCACAAATTGTAGGACTATAGCTTTCTCGAATTGGTTTATTCAAGAATTCAAAAAATCCCACTGGGGGTAAAAGAATCGAATCCTAGAATTTTTATTCGAGATTTTTTTTGGGCTCTTTGTGACTTCGATTTTCTTTGTCAAGTTGACATGACAAGTTCTTCAAATACTTGTAGATTTTTTTTCTTTGGTGCTACATTCTAAATTCTTAAAATGAAATGTACCATGTGTAGTTTTTCCATGCATAACCAAGGATAAAGAAAGTTTTTCAATAAATTATTACAACTATGTTAGGTTGAATCAATAATTGGCAATTGACTGCTGGTCCTTTTTGATGTTTTGGGCCTTCGGCCTACTTGAATAGTTGACTGGCATGCACGCCACGATAGTCATAATTCTATGATTTTGCATTTTTTTGTTAGCACAATTGTTTCTTGTTTCTTCTGTTTGTTCATTTTCTTATTTTTTCCTGAAATGAGGCTTTGTGAGCCAAGTGTTCTATCATATTTGCCAAGTAGTAGGTCTATGCATTCTACCATTCATAGTTTCTATTTCCGAGCATCTATACTTTACACTTCCTTTGTGTTTTTGGTTGATTCTGGCATTCTGCTGTCTATTGTTGAATTGGTGATTTTTTCCTGTTTCTTGTAGGTATCTGTTACTGTGTTAGGTACCACAGAGTGCTAAAATGCACAAACCTGCCATCTCTTCTTACATGCGCTCCTTTTGTCTTACATGGAGCAATGGAAAAGTTGGTGTCAAGTTTGTTTATGTTATTTAGTTGCTTATTTCTTGTGTTTGAAGGATTCATATTATACACAAGAATACAAGTTTACTTTCTTAACTTCCAAGGAAAACTCATTGACTGCCTGATGCCACCTTCTGTAGTATAGTTGCTTCAGATTGGCTGTTTGCATTGCCTCTTTGCCTGACAAAATATCTTTTTCTTTATGTAAACTCTACTTTATGTGTTCCAGTTAAACTTCATGAATATCTTGTTTTCATATTCTTTTTCTCTCCTGCCCAGGGCTAATGTGTAAAAACTAAAATTTGTACCATTTGTGATAGTGTATTGGATTCATGTTCTGGTTTGAACTTCCCCACCATTATTTTACGAACCCAAAGTATCAAAAGCTTGGCTGGTGGGGGAATGATTGTCCCCACAGCTTTTCAATAAGAAGAAAGCCTCAACCAAACCAGTTGAGAAAGACCACACACCCTAGGCCCCCACAAGTGGAGACGCTCCCTATCGATTGGTTCTTGACATGTGTTTTAAGGCCCCTACCCCACACGAAGGCCCATCTTCCATAAGTCGATTCTTAGCACGTGTTTTTAGGGGCCAGCAAGTGATCTTTTTTAACCAAGCCTGAAATTTGCTCCTGTGGGGAGTCTACCCAGGACCTAGAGGTGCTATTTGAGCATCGTAACCGCTAGGCTACATGCCCTTTCGCAACCCAAAGTATCACATCATGGTTACTGAAATATTCGTTTGTTAGCTTAAGTGCATCCTTTTCCTGGATTTAATATGGTGCTCTCTTGTTTGTCAGGAAGCGCTTATTCAGCTTGATCAATGATCATCCAACCGTGCTTGAAGCACTGTCTGATCGAAAGCATGGAAGGGATAATAAGTCTGGTGTCGACAACGGAAGCAAATCCAGGCACTCAGCAAAGGTGTTATGTCAATGCTATATTAGTTTGTTCACCGTGAAACATTATCCAACTGTGTCCATTTGAAATTTTACAAACTGAAAGCTAACTTTGTTATGCAGAAAGGAAACGATGGGACAACAAAGAACTCGAGGCCACCGGTTGTTGATGATGGGTACGATGATGACGAAGAACACAGTGAAACCCTTTGTGGAACCTGTGGCGGTCGCTACAACTCAAACGAGTTTTGGATTGGTTGCGACATTTGTGAGCGGTGGTTCCATGGGAAATGTGTGAGGATAACTCCAGCGAAAGCGGAGCACATAAAGCACTACAAGTGCCCTGATTGCAGCAGCTCCAAGAAAAGCAGGCAATAAAACCGTGGAGCCACAACTGTCTTTCTATTGCTGACTCCGCTGATCAATCAAACGATACTTGCCATCCCTCTTCCAGTCCCAAGTTGACGGCAGATAATTGCTCTAGAACATTGCGCACTGTTGTGGTAGATGTTGGAAAAACAAAACTTTACAGGATAGTTGGTTTCATAAACTGGTCAGTTACTGTTGTGGTTGTTCATTTCAGATATGGATACTGTTACATTGTAGTCATTAGAAGAAATTTGTTCATGCCTTGTTGGTATTTCATTTCCTCGCTGTCATTGATTTCTCCCTCGACATGTCACTGTGCATACTGTGATTGTGGGACACTGTGAAAGTGTGGACTACTATACTGGAAGGGTTCCTGCCTCATGTGATTTTTCTGTCCTGGTTCGTGCAGTAACGTTGCATCAACAGATACTCGTTTCCAGGACGATGCAATGTTCTAGTTCAGGGGAGCGTTGTTCACAATCTGATAGCAGGAGCTTGTTTAAAATGGAAAAAGATAAGTTCAAGGATAACCAAATGTACGGTTGCCTATTTCAGCCCAAGAGTCGAGATGGCAATTTTTCCTACAGGGCAGGTGTCCGCTGGTATCTGATCTGACAAATATAGATCTAGGTTTAAATTTTTACACATGGATTCACTAGTTCGGGGAATTAAAGTGAGTCTCCTATTGCTACATGTTAAACCCATGGATTTCTTGTTGTTTTGGTACCTGACAGGTTTAGGTATAGGTTTATATTGAAATCCACATGTTTCGTGAGCATGGTTTTTAGAATGTTTTGTGGGTTTACTTCCTATACATGTTTTTACTAAATATGTAGTTTTTGTGTTTGTTGCCGTACACAGGAGCAAATGGCAAAGTACTATAGCTCCTAATGTAGCATTGTAGCAATTAGTGTCCAAATCACTGTAAAGAAATTAAGGACATGTTTGTAGAGATCCAAATCTAAAAATGGATATGGAGTTGTGAAGCTGGAGAAAGAGCGCTCCACTTTTTTTGTGTATATTCTAGAGTAAATTTACTTGTTTCGCTCTTAAAAAATCAAGAATTTAGTAGTATTTGATTCAGGTCAAGCTCCATGAGACAAAGATCCACGAGGTGTAGCCTTGCTAAACATGCCCTAGACATGACACTCGGATGGTTTGCAATTTGGCACAGGTAACTTTAGTGGACAATCTGGATCGTTCATTTTCAATCGGATGACCCAGAATCATCCGGAGGTGGAGCCGTGGACATGTGCAGTGGCCCATAATTTATCCATGTGAATTTCAGAATTTTTTTAATAATATATTTTTTCGAAATTGCATTCATAGTATGCGATCTCACAAAATCACAAAAATAACCCTCTGTCAACACTTCATCTGCCGATAGAGACCACGTGGTGTGTGATGCGGGAGGCGAAGCGGGCGAGCGAGCAGACGGTCTGTGCGGCGTGAGCGGTGACGCGGCGGGCAGGACGGGCGCCAAGTTAATTGCGTGCACCGCGCGCCGTGTGCGTGGAGACCAACAAGCGACATGGATGGTGAAGCATCTGAGGCGCACGGAACAAGCGGGCGGGCGGTGCGACAGTAATGGCATGCATGGCCTATGTGGGAAGCGAAGCGGCGGCACAGCGCGGCATGCAGGGTTGTCGCGGAAAGTGAAGCGGCGGTGTGGCGAGGCGTGACGGGAGCGGGCAGGTGTGTGACGTGGCACGGGTGGCAAGGCGTGATGGGCACGACGTGCGGGGCGTGCATTAACTGCAGGCACGCATTAACTACAGACGTGCATTAACGGTCACTAGGCGAGGCGCAGCGCGGTGGGCGTGGACCGAGGCACGCTGGATCGTGGCTGGCGCGCGTGGCGCCAAGCGATCGGTGGCGCGGGCGCGCGCGACGCCAACACGTGGCGCCGGGCAAGCGGGCGACGTGTGTGCGGAACACGAGCAGACGTGGGTCTCTGTCGGTACTTCATCTAATGACAGAGGCTCTGTCGGAAGTGCCGATATAGGCGTTGACTATGACAGAGTCCTTTTTCGATGCGTTGGACTGTCGACAGGGTCTAAAGTGCCGACGGAGGGCTATTTTTGTGATTTTCTGAGATCGCATAAAAGAATACAATTTTGAATAAAAAAAATATATTATTTAAAAAATCTGAATTTCAAGTATGGTATTAGAATATTTTAACTTGCGTTGACGCAATGAAATGAAATCACCAATGACCGGGCGATGGTTTAGCGCATATTGTAGCAACTTTCGTGAAACTTTGTGGTCCTAGTGCACATTGACTATACGAGCACACATGAAGCTTCCGTTAAAAATTCAACTATTTGCTGTTCAATTTGCATTGACGCCGTATATTTTCTTTTTTTGCGAAACCAATTAAATTCTACCAAAAATCCATTCAACAGATAAATGTGGATCCATTGTGTAGAAGCATTTAACTAGAGCCCATTACAAATGTTGGTTATGTTTGATATAACCAAACTTTCGAGATGCAAATTGAATTATAGTTTCCATAATAAAGTGCTTTAAAGTTTTTTTAATTCTAAAATAAAAAAACAAGTGGCTCAATGTTAATCTACCATGTCCGCAATGGCTCTATCAATCTAGCATATCAAACGTTAGCAATGTTTTGGTTGGAACAAATATTCATAATGTTATGGAACAAAAATTTAGCTTGGAACAAACGCAATTTGGGGTTAGTATAAGAGCAGAGTGACATCACCCGAACCAAAACACTAACCCACCACTAATTTTGTAATTAAAGATGAGACATCGATGAGAGTTAATTAATCCACACGATTATATCACTGCCATGTGGGCTCCACTGTTCCTCCTCTCTACCCTACCCTGCTTCGTCTCCCGCCCCTGCGAGCTCGATCGCCGTGACCTCCTTGTCGGATTAGTTATCAATGGATTATCAAATCCCAATCTTTTGGCAGTCGGCGGCCGCCGTCGCTTTCGCCGACGCCAGCCACCGCCAGCGCCGCGTGCTAATCCTCGCAGCAAAGTCTATTCACGCACATGACAAAAGTGCACGCAGGGAGGAAGGAAGAGGAGGCCAACAACCTGGGCGTGTGCTAGGCTAGGCTGCAGCTTGCAGAGAGGAGGAGGAGGAGGCGCGGTAGACACCGCTGTGGAGGTGTTGCGTGTCTGGTGGTGAAGATGATCACAATCTCCGGTGCAAGTGAAAGGATCATGATGCAATTTGAGCCGAAAAATGGTTGAAATTAAACTTCTTTGGCTGAAAAATTCTTCGAGGATTGTTGTGCTCAAAAAATAAAGAGCATCGGGATCATTGCCCCGGTTTAGAGTAGACGGTAGATAGGGGTGGGAGTGGATCAGATATTATTCAATTCGATCTAATCTAAATTCGATTGGATTAAGAATATGATATATTTTTTGAAATCCGACAAATACATACGTGAATTCAGATTTTTTATGTTGATACGAATACGAATATGGTATTAAAATCCGATATATTGTGCTGATTATCCAAACTTGTAAAGATCGGATAATCCAAAATTTATTTGGGCCGGTAGAATTCCAAAGCCGAGAAAAGCGACTGATGCAGAGAATTTCTTTCTCAAGTCTCAACAGCAGGAGGTCCTTTACCTTCTGTTTCGATGGGCTAATTAGTCAAGCCCGAATACTACGTCAACTCGGCCCACATACAAAAGCATGGCGCAATACCCATTTAAAGTCTGTTTAGTTTGCAGCCACAGTGGCCTTGTCCACTGTAGTTCACGGTTCGGCCGATTGGACCATTGGCATGAATGGTTTAGAACCAGAAGCTATATACTGTATATATATTATGATGTGACCATGATACATATGATACAACCAGTGCTCACATCATATATCGCGAGTCGAACTTGTTTCTTATCACACTCCAATTTGTTTTAATCGAGAACTATCGGGGATATAACATCTGGGTATCCTGTGATGGGCTTATCAGCCCGGACTAAGAGCAGACCAAGTCCAGCATTAGAGTCCGGTATGACCCGTGAAGGGGGTTTGGCCCCTATAAGAAAGGTTGAGTCCTTATTGGGGAATTAAATCCTAGATCCGGTATGAAAAAATGTTTGTACCAGAATATTTATAATTAGAAAATTAGCGTCCGAGTTTGATACGTAATCTTAGATATCAGAGAGACCGACTCGGGATAGAGTCTTAGGTCATCGGGCTCGCTCCTTGACTAAATAAAGGGGGCGAGGCACCCCCTAGAGACATCGAATCTAATCAAATCATCTAGTCTCAATTGCTTAGGCTTATAGCTCATTGCTTTGTAAGCTTAGACATCATATAATACATCAAAACACTGGACATAGAGCTATTATTCTTCGAAAGGTTCGAACCAGTATAAATCTTGACTCTTGTTTCCTAGAGTTGATCATCGGATTCGAATGCACTACGCTTCCCTTACACATCTATTCACCAACTCAGATACTCCCTTGGGTAGACTGCTCGGTAATTCACCGACAAGAACATGACGCTACCTAACAATAGAAATACACACACACATATATATATATATATATATTTATTTAGGTGTTATCCATATGCATGGAGGTATGAAGGGATAGAATCCAAGCCGTCCTTGTTCTGGAGAGAGTCCAACAGGAAAAAGGACAGGAAAGGGATTTAGATTCGAACTGTAGAACAACACCAATTTATGATGGTCGCCACGACTTCATCCCACTCCGATTTGGGTGTTTAAGTACACCCTAAAAAGCTTATCAAGTCTACTTTCAAATAAATCTGACCTCACATCCATACCTGGTCGGAATCAGTCGCAAATCACGTTTTACTACAGAGACCTGTTCTCTAAACGGTGCTTCTTCATCCTATTTCGGCTCAGTGGGATGTGTATCAAGTTAAGTCCATAACGGACGTGTCTTAGGGTTAGAAACCGACTTGTAACTGATCTAGACCCCTCTAGGTCGTCCTTCCCCTATTTATACACCTTAGCATAGTTGGAAATAACTGAGTTTTGTTTAGATTAGATTAAAGTTTGCTGCCGCTACTTTTCTGAGAACACGTGTTGGCTAGACCACCTATTTCTTGTTACAGGACCCCAACCTTGTATCGTGAGCTTATTTCTTATTTGCAATTCAGATTGCTTTTATCTCATTCTTACTTGTTCTTCGATTGTTTGCAGAAACATACCCTCGTGGTTAGGTTGATCGTGCTCTTGCTAGATCACGAACAACTCGCGGAGTTGGTGTATCGATCGCTAAGACGTAACACAAACGTCTCGTACGATTGTAGTCAGGTCGTCAACGTCGTCTCCTTCTAATCAAAGTTATCTTAACTCACCGAAAGATTGGGCCAACAAAACACATCACAACCGTGGTGATCATTAGGTGGTATCAGAGCGCTAGGTTGCTCAGTGAGAAATCCCTTGATCCAAATTTTTTTCTTCCTATAGTCCAGTAAACCAAAAAAACAAATAGACGAATTAGTTTTTTACTGATCCGAGACAATTTGAGCCTTTGCTTATACTGCTTAGTTTTTAGTTTGTTTAGTTTATGATTGCTTCGTTGTGTCGTGTTGCTGGTTCTAGTTTCTATGAATAGAGTTTTGAGTTCGTTACATGTGATCATCACGGTTGAAGTCGCCCTATTCTGTTGGAGTCGGACTCTTACTCAAAATAGCAGGCTTGATTTTCTGGTGGCTTCTTATTCCAAGTTAAAAAAAGACAGGTGCTTCAAATCAAAACTGCACCTAATCAATTCTTTCCACCAGAAAGAATAGTTTCCAAGTTAGAGAGGCATAAAAAAATACAAGTACGTATTTCCAAAACACCGCACTCAATCAGAAAAAAAAGGCAAGTGCATATTTCTAGAAGCCGCACTGAAAAAAACGAGAAAAAAGAAATGTCACTGTTTAGACAAAGAAAGAGAGAAAAAACAAAAAAAGAGTCACGTTTAGAGAGAGAGAAAGAAAAATCTGCAATTGACTACTTTGGGTTGATCTGTGATCACTTTTGTGTTGTCGGCTCATGTCTCTATTTTGGTAGGACCTGGGACTAGCACTGTACCAGCGTTGAATGTTTATTCAACTCACTGAGGCTAACATAGTTTAAGTTCATCCTTTGCTATATAATTGAGCCATCCCATAGCTCCATGGATCTAACTATAGCTTGTAAAACAAAGTATTTGCCAAGGCATCGATATATCTAATCTCTGTGGTGTTTGTGGTTAAGATGGAGTACGACACCTCTTGCTTGCATTGGTATGAACTTGTAAGAGCTTGATACAGGCTTGAGCGAGTGTGACTTTTGTGCCTCCACAACCTTGTAATTAATAGGAGCGTGCATATTTTTTGTGTATGTTTCTTGTTTACTACTGATCATGGTAGGGATACACAAGGAGATAAGATATAGTGAAGCTTAATATTGATATCTTCATCGACACATGAGGAGGGATCAACACGATAAATATGAGGTATGCGATGACGTTCTAACTAGGATCAAATGTACAATACCTTATTTTAAAGAAAATTATGATCCTCATGCATATATTCAATGGGAGCTAGCTGTAGATAGAGAATTTGGAAAACATGATCTATCTGAGAAACAGAAGGTTATGGCTGCCTCTAGTGTCTTCATTAAAAGTGCTCTGTATAATTGGAAACATCTTTGTAGGAATAATAAAGTACCTCAATCTTGGAAAGACTTAAAACAATATTTGAGAGATGCTTACGTTCCTTCATATTGTGCCGACATTCTATTTAAAAACTATAGTGTTTAAAATAGGATAGTAGAAACGTTACTTCATACTATCATGATATGCATGCTTGTTTATTATGTTGTGGTTTAGACGAATACGAAGAATCTATAGAACAGAGGTTTTTACGTGAGCTTAACAAAGAAATTCAAGAAATACTTGTTCATGAAACATATAACTCTCTCTATCAATTGTTTGAACTTGAATGTGGAGCTAAAATTTAGATTGCTATTGATTTAGCAAAACTTAAAGAATCTAGTTTCCTTGATACTATTGAAAATGAGACCATTGTAGAGGAGACACTTCTTGGTGTGCCTTCTAGTGGTACTGACCTTGAACAGAAAAAAGAGAGTAAGTATGCACTTATATCATCGGAGAAGGTTTTGTAAGGTAATATATGTGCTGAAATTAATCAAGGTGAGTGTGCTCCTAATAAAACATAGTTGTCCACTATTCATGCTATTATAGAGCAACCGTTAGTGGAATCTTTTGCTGAAATTCCTTTGTTACAAGATGATTTGCTTGATACTCATTGTGATAAAGAAGAGTTTGTGTGTTAATGCTTCACTTATATCCATGCCACAACTAGTGAAAGAACATGTTGTTTCTATTGTTGATGCATCAAGCGTTGATTTTAAACATGTTTTTCACATGGCTAATGAGAATGAATAATTTAAATTGTTATCTTCTTTAAATACTTGGGGTTGTATTGAATTTGAAAATCTTTGTGAGCTCAATAGCTTAAAGGAGAAATTATATGCTAGGTCTGATTTGCCATGTCCTTCGCATGTTACTTTTCATATTATTGGCAAACATAGTCATACATGAGTTTATTTGGTGCACAAAATTTACATATGTTCAGATTTAAAACTTATTATAGATATGTGAGAAAATAGCAAGCTAGAGAGCAATATTATTGCTAATAATGTTGCGTCGAGTTTCTATTGTTTGGACTTAAGAAAACAGGTTGGTTTTGAAGAAGGGGAGCAATCGGATCACTCCATGTTGCTGAAATATACTTTTACAAATGTACCATGTGTGAACCCTTCTTATATAGAAGGAGAGCACAATGAGCTAAAAGAGAATCTTTTGTATGTAGAATCAACATCCTTTGGTGTTCGTCCTGACAATCTGGTACATTTATTCCATTGGATGTTACTCTTATTTTCTAAGGAACTTATGATATTGCACGACAAAACTTTGTTGCATATCTTTTCATGTGCACAATTTTATGGCCAAGATCATGCTATACGTAAAGAACTACACAAGTTAAAACCGAGGACGGTTTTTCGTGAAGAAGGGGAGGATGATATAACCATGATACCTATGGATACAACTAGTGCTCACATCATATATCACAAGGTGAACTCGTTTCTTATCACACTCCAATTTGTTTTAATCTAGAACATGACACTATATAATAATAGAAATACATATGTATATTTATTTAGGTGTCATCCATATGTATGGACGTATGAAGGGATAGAATCCAAGTCGTCCTCGTTCTGGAGAGAGTCCAACAGGAAAAGGGACAAGAAAGGGATTCAGATTCAAACTATAGAACAACACTAATTTGTGACGGTCACCACGACTTCATCCCAACTCTGATTCGGGTGTTTAAGTACAGCATGAAAAGCTTATCAAGTCTACTTTCAAATAAATCCGGCCTTACATCCATATCTGAATGGAATCAGCTATAAATCACGTTTTACTACAGAGACTTGTTCTGTAAACGGTGCTGCTTCATCCTATTTCGGCCTAGTGGGCTGTGTATCAAGTTGAGTCCATAAAGGACACGTCTTAGGGTTAGAAACTGACTTGTAACCGACCTAGACCCCTCCAAGTCGTCCTTCCCCCTATTTATACACCTTAGCACAGACAGAAACAACTGGGTTTTATTTAGATTAGATTAAAGTTAGCTGTCACTACTTTTCCGAGAATACATATTGGCTAGACGACCTGTTTCTCGGTACAGGACCCCAACCTTGTATCATAAGCTTATTTCTTATTTGCAATTCAGATTGCTTTTATCTTATTCTTACTTGTTCTTTGATTGCTTGCAGGAACATACCCTCGTGGTTAGGTTGATCGTGCTCTTGCTAGATCATGAACAACTCGTGGAGTTGGTGTATCGATCGCTAAGGCGCAACACAAATGTCTCATACGGTTGTAGTCAGGTCGTCAACATCGTCTCCTTCTAATCGAAGTTATCTTAACTCAGCAAAAGATCGGATCAACAAAATACACCACAACCATGGTGATCATCATATTGTATGTATATTTTCTCTGATACAATAAGTTGCAATCTAGTTGGTCATCGGACCAAATGCTCAAGCCAACAACCAAGATCGATTCTTTATCCTTAGTTTAACCACCACTTCTATTCGTTTTTTTGCTATGCACTACGACAATCAAGGTAGCAGTGTTTGGAGTGGTAATTTAACGAAGCCCATTGTTTTTAAACGGTATTTTATCATATTACTCTGGTTTAGAGTAGACTGTAGATCCCAAAGCCCAGAAAAGCAACTAAGATGCGGAGAATTTCACTTTCTCAAAAGTAGAAGGTCCTTTACCTTTTGTTTTGATGGGCTAATTAATCAAGCCCGAACTCTACGTCAACTCGGCCCACATACAAAAGCATGGCACAATACTCATTTAAAGTCTGTTTGGCTAGCAACCACAGTTGCCACTGTCCACGCTAAGAAAAACCCGGACCGACTGATCTCCTATTTCACGGTTTGGCCGGTTCGATAGTTCACCTGGCCAGTTCGTCTGTAGGACCAGAAGCTATATACTGTACATATATTGTATGCATATTTTCCATGATACAATAAGTTGCAACCTAGTTGGTCATCGGACCAAATGCTGAAGCCAACAACCAAGATCGATTCCTTATCCTCCAGTGTCAAGTTTCGATTTTTCCGATTTAACCACCAATCCAATCCATTTTTTACTGTACACTAAACCTTAGGCTTGCACAACTTATTTGTTACATATTTGTTTAAAAAATTGAATTGCAGTAAATTTTGTCAGCTATTAACTCTGTTTGGATAATGAATATGTTTGCCACACCTCACCTTAGCTGACAAAATGTGTGGCCTATAAAACAGTGGTCACACCTTACCCAAACAGAAGTAAAAAAAACGTGTCTTTCACATGAGGCATTATATGATTACAAAGCACCACATATAATATTTTTTTTGAACAATCCACACTAGATAGTGTGAAGGTATGTATTAATAGAAGAAGAAAATTATAAGATTATAATCCTGGGAGGCTATAATTAGGAGAAAATAAAAAACACTCCTACAAAGGCAAGCAGCACAAACCATGGACCCAAGGCAGCACTAGCACTACATCAGCTACCCCTAGGAGAGACCGACCAACGCTAACAGAAGAGACGCCAACACTCGCTAAAACAGCTCCACTAGAAGGAGAGAATAGAGTGGCGATGACGATCAGCAAGACCTACAAGACAACGCCACTAGGGAGATCATAACATCAAAAGATGCCGCCATCATCCGCCTACTAGACTTTGGCTAGGTTTTCACCGAAGAATCTTGCTAGGGAGGAGAGGAAGACTACTTGACAAAACTCTAAGGGAGGAACATGGCGCTCGAAAGTGACATCATTATTGGCCCAGCAAGACTAGGCTAGGCTTTCACTTATAGCTTCCTCGCACAAACCTGAAGACGCCCTCTATCTACCCAACACCCGAAACAAACCAAAGCCGACAAGTGCCCTGTCGCACCGGCACTACAACACATGAAGGCCCAGAACAAGTACTGGACCTTGCACCCCTGCTGCCCCAACTAGGCCAGCGCCCCACCGCTGGTACCATTACTCCACGAGCACCACATATAATAATTGTGATAGTGAATCAAATAACTGCATAACAAAACGTGGTATGCCTTACATTTAGCGTGGCAACATAAGACATAATCTAAACAAACCTCTTGAATAGATGCCCTCGACAGCTAGCAGCCATGAGACAGAGCATCGTGTTCCTTATCACAGTCATGGCGTTGTTACTCGCCACGGCCATGCGCGGGGACGAAGATGGCAGGTGCGGGAAGGAGGACGCGGTGGTAGGGCGTGACAGGGCACGGGCGATGGAGCTCAAGATCGTGGCTTTCTTCTCCATCCTGGTGTGCGGCGTGATCGGATTTGGCCTGCCTGTGCTCGGGTGGCACGTGCCGGTGCTGCATCCCGACGGTGATGTGTTCTTCCTAATCAAGGCGTTCGCGACAGGTGTCATCGTCGCCATGAGGTTCATCCACATCCTCCTCGATGCATTCGACAACCTCACCTCAGAGTGCCTCCCTGTCGGTGACAACATTTCCCGTTCGCCAGCTTCGGTGCTTTGGTCGGCGCCATCGGCACGCTTGTCGTTGACACGCTCTTCACCGGCTACTTCATGTGGGCGCACTTCAAGAAGAAAGACGTGGCCGCCCTGGTGGCCGTCAAGGATGAGGAGAAACAGGCCACCGCCGAGTGGACGCACCACCCTGGTGGTGCGGCCGCTCGGCGTCGGTGGCGGCCTGCTACTCCTCGTCTGCGACGGCAGCCAGGGCAACCACGTCCTTCTTAAAGTGCGCTCACGTGAAGTAGCCGGTGGTGAGCGTGCCGATGGCACTGACCGTAGCGCCGAAGCGGCCTGCCGACGGGGATGCACTCCGAGGTGAGGTTGTATGCGGATGAACCCGTGATGAGGATGACACCCGCCGCAAACGCCTTGATCAGGAAGAACACGTAGCTGTTGGGCCGCAGCACCGGCACGCGCCGCCCGAGCACGGGCAGGCCGCACCCGATCGCGCCACACACCAGGATGGAGAAGAAAGCTACGATGTTGAGCTCCCTCGCCTGCACCCTGCCGCCGCGTCCTCCTTCCCGCACCCGCCGTCTTCGTCGCCACGCACGGCCGTGACGAGTAGCAGCGCCACGACTGCGACGAGAGGAACACGACTCTCTGCCTCATGGCTGCTAGTTGCTTACTGCCGCCGCCGCCGCCGCTGCCGTCGATGTACACCGAGCGGAGGAGGAAGAGCTCGCGCACGCGTGGGTTTTATACACGGGAGGACTGTTAACGGAATCTTGTTAGCTTGCCGCGTTTCCACGCTACGTGCTCTACCGCGTGATCTGCATGCACGCGTGCTCTACTGGCTACGTGCTCTATGGCGTGATCAGCATGCACGCGTGCTCTACTGCGTGATCTGCACGCACGCTCTTTGCGCTGGTGCCTTAGCTTCTGATTGCGTGGGTTAGTTTTATACACGAGAGGACGACGACGGCGACGGAAGTTCTCGGCCTTGTAGACTCCGATGGTGGTCATTAATTACGGTTTTTTAAACTTTTAATTACTGTGATAAGTCCGTCTTAACTTACAGTGACGACATGCCTTGGGCTTTTAGGATTTTTTTTCAAAGCTGCTGTTGCGTTTATAGGTCGTGTTTAGCTTTTCCAACCAACTTCTTAGCTGAGAAGTTAAAAACTAAACTAAATAGGTTTAGAGACAAACCAGCTTCTTCAAAAGCCATAACTTTTTCCTGTATAAACTAGAGAAGCTATGAAAGTTGCTCTCACTTCAACTTTCACAGCTTCTCACTCTAAACTTCACAAAAATTACACACCCTGCCATTAAAAGTTTAGAAAAATACAGCTGAAATATATTATTTCATATTATTTAAATCCATGAAACATTACAAAATTTTCTTACTATAACAATGATATAACTGCACATCGTTAGACAACTCAGTGTTTTATACCGACACTGTATATTAGCAGTGCAACTAAACATTATGGGTATTAAATTAAACCCTTGCATTAACGTCTGCGTTGTATGCCAAAATCCAATACATGCATGTTGTGGGACTAATACTGGTGGTACATTAATGGTACATGCAATTAGATTAGATATAACCATAAATATGGGTATTTACATAAATTAGCAGCATTTTTGATCGACGAGCCAGGAAAATATACTTCATATGAATCTTAAGGGGATGACAGGTAATATTGTAGGCAAATAGATTAGTCATAATTTTGTCGATCACGATTTTTAGCACGTTATTGACTTTATTAGATATGTTAAATTGTTGTTATTAATATTAAATTTAAAATAATACTTGAACAAACGGTAAAATATTACTACGCTGTAATGGTACAAGTAAGGGCAATCCTAATAGAATGACTAATGATTTTTATAGTATTAATTAGTTTATTATGTAAGAAAAATATAATATGATAATAGAGTTAAGAGGAGAAATAAAAACTGTTTCTCATATAAAAACAGCTTAACGTGAGATCAAATAAAGAAGATTTATGAAGAAAATAAGAGAGAAAATGATGATTAGATGAGAATTTATTTCTGAATATTTATGAGAATTTATTTCTAAATATTTATATGACAAAATAAGTATAAAACTATTTAGTGGTAAAGATTCCTAGCAACATGGATCCACTCCGGAGTACAACTTGTGATTTCACCGAGAGGTTTATGTGCTGCCCCATTTGTCTCGTAATATATTGTTCGGATTCATTGTATTATGAAATGTTAAATCTGATTATAGAGTATAATATTACGAGATCGAGGAAGTAGTAATTAATGAGAAAAGCTAGAATATTTTATTTTATTTAGGTAAGTAATTACGTCGTAGTACGTACGGATGACGACATTTTATTTCCATAAGGTGGCGTCATTGTAACATTTCATTACTAGTTTGACTGGTATGCGACCGTGTGATAATTCAATGCCAGGGAACGTCGTCACATCAATCTCGTTAATTTCATTACAAAGTTAATTTAAGTTTGATTTTTAAAATAAAATATTTTGATATCGGACTATCGGTTAGGTTAATTTGATACGGGTATATCATTTTAGAGTTAAATAAAATTATATAATTTATTTTATGTAATATTTATTTAAAATATATATTAATATGATTAAAAATAATATATTTAAATATAGTGTATATCTTGGATACAACATGTATATAGCTTTGTTTAAATAGTATATAACATATATCTCAAATAAAATTGAAAATACAATTTTAATCGGTATGAACGGTATTAACTCGAATGACCGATATTGACTGGTATGGGACCGATATTGATCAAAACATCTAGTATTAACCAGTATTGAAATAAGAAAATAGTATGCCACTTAATATGTACTCCCTTTTAGAATTCAAAATTTATCCTAAATATAACAACCCAGCACTTATAAAAATTACTCTCGCTGTCATATAATATTGTGATCTAGAATCGAATTTGATATTTTACAGTAAAATAAATTTTATTTTCTCGAGTCTCAACAGCAGGAGGTCCTTTACTTTCTTTTTCGATGGGATAATTAATCAAGCCCGAACACTACGTCAACTCTACCCACATACAAAAGTATGTCCGGCTTAGCAGCCACAGTTGCCACGGTCCACGCTAAGAAAAACCCGGACCAGCTGATCTCCTATTTCACGGTTCGGCCGGTTCATCTGTAGGACCAGAAGCTATATTCTGTACATATATTATATGTATATTTTCCATGATACAATAAGTTGCAATCATCGCACCAAATGCTCAAGCCAACAAGCAATCAATTCCTTATCGCCAAGTGTCCGGTTTCGATTTTTTGATTTAACCACCAATCCAATCAATTTTTACTGTGCACTAAACATTAGGCTTGCACAGCTTATTTGTTACATATTTCTTTAAAAACTCTTATTTGATACATATTTGTTTAAAAAATTGAATTACAGTAATGTTTTTGATAATGAATAGGTTTGCCACACCTCACCTTAGGCATAGGCATAGTATGGTAAAATACGCGTAACAACATAAAACATACATCCAAACAAACCTCTTGAATAGATGCCCTAATAAGTAAAATACGCATCATCAAATATGAAAAATATTAAACTATTAGTAGATTTATAAAATATTATGATGTGATATGTAAAAAGATCATTAATTAGTTGATTTATCATCAAAATATTTTCAAAATATAGTTATATTTTTATTAGTTATTTAAATGTATAGATATAAAAGGTATTATGGAATCATATATATTGGTGGCTGTTTCAAGATGGTGTAAGTTAGAATGGAGGCAATAAGAAACAGCCCCCTTAACCTCTTAAATCACAAGTGCTCAGATGCACAGCTAGTTAACATTGTGTTAGGTTCAGCTTTTCTAACCAGTTTTTTGGTTGAGAAGCTAAAAACTGAGTTAAATAGATCTAGAAACAAACTAGCTTTTTCAAAGCTAGAACTTTTTCTGTACAAATTAGAGAAGCTGTGAAAGTTGCTCCCACCGCAACTTTCACAGCTTCTCAGTCTAGACTTCACAAAAATTACACACTATGCCATTAAAAGTTTAGAAAGTTGCTTTTATCCTAACTTTCATAACTTCTCAGTTTTTTATAGCTTATAGCTCAGTTTTTTTTATCTTAAAATAGCTTTTTTAGAATCTACAGCTCAACCAAACACACAATAAGTAAGCTAAGTGATGAGGACAACACTCCTACGGATACACATGATGCCCCTCAGGTGGCTATGTAAGGTCCCATTACTAGAGCTCGAGCATGACAATTAAATCTGCAAGTGTGCTCGTTCTTAAGTAACTCTTTATGTGATGTTGTGGATAGATTACTACCTAATGATGATATTATTATTAGAAATCATGGAGATGACTAAGAGGTACATGAAAACAAGCAAAGAGGTGGAGAAGAACCAGCAAGGACGTCCAAGTTGAGTTGAAAGCTAAATCCACTTCCAGTTCTAGTCTATCTCGGATTCCAGGAGCAATATGCACTAAAATCGTTACCCAGGCCACATTCGGACTCCATTTTTAACGTTCCATATATGCACGAAAAGCTAACTTCGGCATCTTTCTAATGGCACTAGTTTCATGTCAAAATTTCTTCTGGATCAATAGGAATCGTCAAAAAATTAGGCGTCCAAAATCTATCAGCACGCTGTTTTGCCATCTTATTAGACCTTTAGGTCGTATACCTAGTAGAGCCCATTAGGGGTGTGTACAGGATATGTATATAATCTATAGCTATAGCCATCTAGGGTTTCTTTGGTTTATTTACACATTGCTTTGATAGCCATATTAATACCAGAAATTGGACCGACGGGGCGTCGAGGCCATCTGCCGTCGGGTTCGCAGGCTGGGCCGATGGGACTCAACAGACAAAGTTGAAGCATCTACGGGATGGGCTCGAACTTAGTTATGCCTAATTTATCTCCAATAATTATTAGATTAAAAATTAGTTTAGATTCTGTATTCTGATTATCTTGAGTCGTGTGCAGGTCGTTTCTTTTCCCTGGTTATAAATAGTTGTACCCAGGGACCTTGTAAACTATCCCAGGATCAATCTATTCAATTTCTATTCGGCGCAATGCTAACTTTTAGGAGTAGATGTAATATATTTTTTCTCGATATTTTCCTATCTCTGGTTGGACTACATCGGTTTAGTTAGATCTCTAGCAAGAAATAAGTCTTATACGGTAATTTCCTATCTCGGGTTGGGCTACATCAGTTTAGTTTGATCTCTAGCAAGGAACATGTCTCGTTACATGGCAAATGCATCTATTCCGCCAAGACTTTCTCGATTCAGTCCGATATTTTGGTCGAGTCCATGCGTCCACTAGTTATCCTGATGTATCGGCTCTATCTAAGACTTTATTGTCCCAATCTCTTAGATAGATCTGGTATGTCCATCACGAGTGTGCCAGATCTATTAGCGAGATAGATTCTTCTTGCTACCTTTGACCTCGTACTGTCTTGGTTCTATCCGATCTATTAGGTTGTTGTTAGTGAGGTAGATTCTATTGAGTCGGTGGATTCAGTCTATCGTTTCATCCGAGTTCTAGCCGATGAGGTATCATGGTTCCGAGTGCTTCATTGTGACCCTAGCTGATTGAGTCATTCTAACTCCTAGTATGCATCGGCTGGTGGCGAGAATCTCATTGTTTTTACTATGCGACGGATGCTTGTTGAGAGATTAGCTAATATATTATTTCTTGCACTTATATATATCAGATGTGCAGTTGATATGGTTCTATCAGCCGATGCTATCATCGGCCCATCAATCGATATGTTAAAAAAGCCAATATTTCTGAATCTTGTCAATTGTAGGATCAAATTTACTAGCACCCCTATGAACCACCTCTGGGTATTTAGAACCTGCACTGGAGCTAAGCAGACTCTCCCAGGTCTTCAAGTGTGAAGATTCAAAGATCTCTGTGCGATTTTTGCGTCACAAGCCGCCGCTTCGCCGGTTTTGTAAGTGAACCCTAATTCACAGATTCTAATGGATTTTTCGTTCGATTGCATTTTCTATGTTCTTGCTTGTGTTCTTCGATTCACAGGCAAGGATTAGCCTTTGTGTCAAGGTCAATCGGGCTATGCTCGGTTGATAATTAGAGAAGTGGTGCTACGATTGCAGGGTCTCGATCTCACGGATCGGAACTTAAGTCGTGTGTGTCTCGTCTCCACAAATCATTGTTTATCATCCACCTGATGGAAGATCGGGCACCTCGCCCTTTATCAGCTGTATTAGATTGATTTCATATTCATCCCATGGTCCACAAAAAAGTTGAAGAAAAATTGATAGGCGTAGTCTACTGCATCCTAGAATCATCTATAGCTTTTGTACATTTCAGCTTCAGAATCCATAGTATTGAATTTGTGTCCTAGATCAAGTCTGGTTGCTGGTTAGTAATGTGATCCCCTGCCTAAACTCTATACACCAATCACAACACATAGATCCCCTTCGGTTTGCAATTCGCGTGCAAATTAGAACCTCAAAACCCTGATTCGAAGTAACTCCAATAAAACAGCCATAACTTTTGTATACGAACTCGGAATCATGAAAATAAGTGTTGGGATATGGGGAGGCTACGCTAGAGCTTAATTTCAAAAATTTACCACGTTAGCCCAGGAACCATGCGTGTAATGGAATCATGGATCGTTACCTTGAACCACGAGACGCGCTCGGGCAGCGGAAGTAGAGTTAGAGTAGCGCGGTCTCGAGCAACTCTTCTCCCGGCTTCGTTCGTTCGTCGGCAATCCGGCGATGAAGACGACGCGATCCGACGATCCGGTAAACTCCGCAGGAAGAAGATGAGCACCGATGCAGCAACGGTGCCTCTACGGTATCCACACGTACAGGGACGGGATCACCTCGCGCCGGCGTGTTAGCACGGCTCGTGAGATCTAGAAGATCAATCACAACACTTGTGATCGTGGAGAGAGGAGAGGTGGCGGCTAAGGTTAGGGTGAAGTAACAATGAATAGCAACCTCCACGTGCTAGCCCCACCCTTCTTTATATAGTGCACCAACGTGGGCCTTTAATCTGCATTAAAGCCCAACATATCTAATCTATTCGCGTGGTCCGGAACTTCCGGATCCCATCCGGAACTTCCGAAATAGACCTTCTGTATCGAATTAATTCTCAACCTAGAACTTTCGGTCCAACCGAAACTTCCGGTTCGTCCAGAACCCGAAACTTCCGGTTCATCCAGAAAATCGAACACTGGGACTGACCCAGAACTTCTGATCCTACCAGAACTTCCGAATGCTCCAGAACCCAGAAGTTCCGGCTACAGCCGGAACTTCTGGTTCCCCTAGAATTTTCTTGGGCACAATTCTATCAATAAGTACATCTAAGAGATCTACATAAAATGTTAAATCAGAATTTCCCTAGCTTTGCTAGGTTTGCCGATTTTATTTTTTCTATATTTGGCCAGAAAGATTGAGTTTTCTAGCCCCGAAGTTTTCTTCACTAATTTTCCAACACCTCTCTATTTGTCTATATGTCACTTTTTTGTAGCAAAATTACGTCACATCTTTTTGGTTTGTCTTCTATGTGTTCCTAGTTAAAAAAAGAGAAGTGTCAAAAAAGAATACAAAAAAGTTCAAGAAAAAGAATAAAAAAGAATTATAATAAAAAGGAGCACATAGAGTTGATCAAGAAGGTATATATGTGCTGAGTAGTATTGTCTTGTGCTTTTTTTGCTCTTTGTGCTGAATTTTGTCACCTTCTCTAGCCGTCCTTCCTTTCAATCTTAACCACTTTCTCATACAACCATGTTGCCATAGAGAACACATATAGTCCAGCAACTAGTATAAGTGTTTAGGACATTTATTGAATTTTATTATATATTTCTGATTTGTGTTCCACTATATAAATTACTTGTGTTTAACCTTCCAAACTCTACATATATACTTCTGATTAGTGTAGCTTGGGTTCTCCCAATCGCTGTTCCACTGTCTCTTAGTGTCAATGACCAGCAAAAGATTATACCATCCACTGTCCTACGTAACTAAGATCCTTGCAAGAGTATAGTAAAACGCTTGAGTGAGAGTGATTTCACCTTCCACTACCTACTAGTTGATAGGGATAACACTCTCATGTGTTTTTTCTTTCTATTAACCATGACAGGAAACTCCAAAAGAGAACTTGCTGATGTCGTTGCACGTCAGACAGGGTTATGGAATCAAATCAATGCCAACAGGACACCATGAGAGTTAGCATCCAAAATCTCTCTAGGAAGATGAAAGATTTAAAGACTAACAGGCAGCGTATAAGAAACAATGATGGCGAGCAAGAGGACGACGACGATGTGGCATATGACATCAATGGAGACGTCGATTGTCGAGCCACACAAGAGCACACTACTACAGAAAATCCTATTAGTGATAGGTAATAACCTCTATTAGTGATAGGAAAGTCTCTCATCACTCTTATCACGTCAGTGATGTAACATCATTAGTGACGAGTAATTACCCATCACTAAAGGGTCAACCTTTAGTGATGGGCGACAATATTCACCCGTCACTAAAGGGGGCATATCGGCTCACCTGTTATGGCCCTTTAGTGACGGGTAATAATGTCACCCGTCAATAAAGGGTTCTTTAGTGACGGGTGATTATTATCACTCGTCACTAATATTATGGTCATTTTAAAAAAATAATTGTTTTTAGGTTGTATCCCTAATCAAAGCTAGGATTTGGCAACTAACATATCCAACATTCAAAAGCACATCATAAACAATTTATCATAGAACACAGACAATTTATCACAGAAGATTCATAACTAAATTAATATTACATATATTAACATCTAACTCGTTATTTCAAAGAAATTGTATGGCTCAAATAATGTTCCATTAGATAATTTCTAACTTCTAGCTAACTTGTAACTTCCACTAGGGCATTCTCTAAGAGTGATAACAAGATCTTGAATAGTGTCCTATAGAGATTATTTGTCTATCCGCCATGAATTGCTTAAGGCTGTACATGTCTAGTTTTGCAGCCTCTTTTATGGTCACCATATACTCCTTCTCCCTAAAGAAAAAAGAATCAGTACAATATGCACAATGGTTATTAGTGCAAAAAGGAAGATGGACAAGAAGATATCATACCTAGGTTTACACTATATACATGATAGCCTCAATTGCATCATTATTAATGTTGAAATGGAAGGCGCATAAAATACTGTGCTAACTTCTAACATGTTATCTCGAAGAAATTAGCTAAAACTAGTAGTTAGGTAGCACTGTCCATCCATAGATTTATGCACCGCAATTGGGACTGCCTCAGTACCTGCTGCCACTTGAATCTCGGTGGTTTGCTGGTGTAGGTGAGGTGTGATATACTTCTCATAATACTGTCTTGAAAAGTTGTTAACGGCAAAATTTGGTAAGGCCCAAGCCCAATACTATTTCGGCACGGTCAATGGAAGTCAAGGAGTCCAGTCAAAGCACGGTCAATGAAGCCCGTCCGCAATGCGCATGTGTGGCCGGATAAAGATACAAAGAAGCCAATGAAAAGGGAGGATAGATTTTGCTACGGAGATAAAGATAGAATCGGTTGCAGTTGTATCCACGTAGGACGGCAAGTCTCTGGGCTATAAATATGTAACTTTTAGACCTAGTTTAGAATCAATCAACAGATCAACAAACAATTCTCGACGCATCGCCAAACTTGCCACCAGCGAGTTCTTGCTCTCTCGCGGGACTGCATCGCTTCGATCTCTGGCGAGAGGTAAGTTCCGCCAAACATGTATTGATTAGTAGATCTAAGGCTTCATCGGTTAGGTCCGACATCTTAGTCTATGTATCGATCATGCTATATCAGGTGCGTGGTTTAGATCAAATATATTAATCTAAGGCTTTATCGGTTAAGTTCGACATCTTAGTCTATGTATTTGATTCATGTCACGTATCGTTCACCTAGATGAAGTGTGCTCCGATATGTTTAGCACTATAATTTGCTATGGCTTAGCAACTGTCTTGGTTCGATCCAATCTTGCGGTTATAGTGAATGATAATGCGAACACAGATCGGGCATATTGAAGCTAGATTCTATCGGAGTATAAGCCGATAGGTTATCTTTCTACGTGTTTATCTCATTGTTGTATCGGGTATCGAAGTCGGGCGATACACATTGGCCTAACGTCATTATATCTGTCTTGCTTTTATGTCCCGATATCTGCTCCGATACTAATCCCAGCTGATTTTACAGATTAGATGGTTTAGGCCGATGATTCTATCTCGATAGGTTGTACAGTAGATCTATTCTTCATGTCATACATCTGATATGCCACGTCATACAATTTCCACCATGTTATTATTACGTTTTATTTATCTTATTTAAATATATGTACCGATGCACGCCAAGACCATCGGCTCAACAGCCGATAGACGTTACTACTTACGTTTTTCTTGTCTATCTTATCAGTTGTAGGATCAAACTGATTGGCACAACACGAACCGCAAATTTAGGACCTGCACTAGAGTTAAGCAGATCTCTTAGGCCACGCGTGTGACCAAAAACTTCACCAAAAAAAGTACTATTACAATAAAATTTAAACAAAGCTAGTTAGACAAGGCTAAATGCATATATGTAGATGTTTGCTTTTCTGATATGTGCAAAGAGCTTACCACCGACTTCTTGTTGATGATCGAGTTATTTATTGTACAGATATATAACCGGGTCACAGAGGATATACCTACTAAAATATCTTGTAGGAGAGCCTTCCTTGCTGTTGTTACATCTGTATGATTTCTAAAATAATAGATGTCCTTCAGTTGGTCCATTTGGTCGGTGTCGACCTCTCTGGCTACCTTCTTCCACTTCTTCACAGCATTGCTAGGACCCTCACCTGTCATTATAAAAATCCAATTTAAGTACATAAACAAAATATCCATGTCTAGTAAGTAATGTCAGTTTGCTATAGATACCGTTATCGCTGTCCTTCACTTTTATGGCTATTGCGGTTTTCTTTTTACCATAATTATTGCAAATAGCGGCCGTAACAGATAATGGGGGTCTCATTGTTAGTACCACATAGTTCTCTTCTGTTCGGCCGACCCGTTTACTAAATGCGGGCCACCCTTTGTGGAGGCATACCCTGTCTCCACAGCTCACAACCTCAACCTCTGTGGTGCACCCATCTTTTGTTAATATCTTAAGGGTGTCACTAGCGTGAATGTTATTGATATCGCCAAAGCTTTTTGTTAGAAACTATAATAGTAAGATAATATCACATCAGTTTGTTAGTTTTATTACTACATAAATAGAATATGCAATGTACAATGTATAAACCTAGTGACGTCCTCCGTGGATGTAATGATTGATCTTCAGGAGGTTACTGTCAGGAACATAAGTCGATACCTACATTATTGACATGGATTACTACAACTAAACATAGTACTTACAGTGTGGGACAAAAAAATAAAATAATACCATAGGGACCCGCCTATTGCTAGAAGCAAGTTGTTCGGTGGGAGTGCCCTGTTCATCACTTAGGAGGCTTCCATGTCTCTAATTCATATTATATTTGATAATGATGAAAAAAATATAATAATACTTACGTAAACCCTAATAAACAACTAATTAATTAAATGTTATCTCTAAAGAATATTAAAGAAAAAGAAATGTAAAGGACCAAACTATATGAAAGTGGGCACATAATGTAGGATTATTCTATGAACAAAATATAAGAACAATAATAGTAGCACGTAAACAATAAGATCATTGCATGAACAAAACATCCTACATGTAACATCAATTCATGAGCAAGCTTCTCAAAATAAAAAAAGAGCCTAAATATCACACACACATCCTCATACTAATAGCCTTCTCTTCATTGAGCTATTCACAAAGCAATATATTCACAAAGCATCATATTCACAAAGCAACATATTCACAAAGCAACAAGTAACAAACCCTAACCTCAATAGAGGAGTAGGAGTAGGAGGTTGAGGAGGATCTTAGGAGGAACATGCACGAGGTGGCGATGAGGAGGGTCGGTGATGGAAGAGGAGACCAGTAAAGGAAGCCACGATGGGACGGAGACCATCGGAGGAGGCCGCGACAGGACGGAGGCCACGACGGGGGAGGAGAACGTTGGCAGAACACATGGAGCACAACGGTGGAACGACGACGGAGGAGAACGCGTGGCTGCTAGGGTTTAGTAATGGGTGGTAATGTGACCCGTCACTAATGAGGATGCCCCCTCTTTAGTGATAGGCGACATTACGACCCATCACTAATAAGGCAACATCACTGATGTGTAAAAAATGGTCCATCACTAAAAGTGTATTAGTGACGCGTGTCATTTATCTGTCAGTAAAGCTCCGTCACTAAAAACGTTTTTTTGGTAGTGGCAACACCTATGTCGATACCTTCGTCACAACCAAGCAGATATGGGAGATAACGTCAATCATAATCGAGGTAACGATGATTCTTTTATGAAAGTTAAGTTTACTATCCCATCTTTTCATGGTGAATATAATGCTGAGAAGTACCTAGATTGAGAGATAACCGTAGAGCAAAAAATTAACTCACATCTAGTTCTTGAATAACATAGAGTTAGACAAGCAACTAATGAGTTTAAATATTTTGCTATAATCTAGTGGAGTGAGCTAGGTGACACTCAATTGCAACCTGATACATGAGATAGGTTAAAACAAGCTATGTGAAACAGATTTGTCCCTCCTTATCAACATAAATTGCGTAAGAAACTGCAATGTTTGGATCAAGGTAACATGTCTATGCAGGAGTGTTATGCAAAGTTTTAGAAGGGCATGATCTGTTATGGTGTTGTGGAGGACATAGAGGACATAATTTGTCGCTTCTATGATGATAGAGGCGTGAGATTCAAGATATCGTTTATTATAAAAAATATAATATTATCAACCGTTTGTTCCAGCTTGCTATGCTTGTAGAGAAAGAATTATAGGGATGACAATACAAAGTAGAAGTTTCATATTCACCAGCACCGGCCAAGCCATGGTCTTCAAGTGTTCGTCCTGCATGTGTGCTAACACTAGCGAGCACACAACCTTCTACCTCCACATGAGCTGATGAGTTAGATAAAAAGTCATTGCAGGTATCCGTCGAGGTTGCCTCATCAACTGCAATCATGGCTCACCCTTTAAAATATGATAATGATGCACTTCACCATGATAAAAATAATAAATACACTCTTATGCATAAGGACATGAAAGTTACTTTGTTACCTTTAACTTTTGATGAAATTATTAAAGATGATAGGGAGAGGACTGCTAATGAGAGCGAACAACTTGATGCTAAATCTAAAAGTCAGCAACAAATCAAATCGAAAGGTTCTGCTATGCTTGCAAATAAAACTGATCATGCTAAAATTAATAATCATGATGTGTGCTATGCTTTGATTTGTAAGAATGCTCCATTTTCTTTTCATGATAAAGCTTATATTTTGCCTTCTGCTATCACTAACTATTTATCTCATGTTGAGCTAAATGAATATAAACTTGACTTGCTTCTGAGTTTTGGGTTAGTCCCACCATTAACATTGCAGAATTGAAGCCATACATAAGAGCAAATGATGAGTTTGAGTCGAGGATGACTCCACTTCAAGAGGAGGGATGATGAGGACATCACTCCTATGGATACACACAACGCTCTCAGGTGGCTATGCAAGGTCCCATCACTAGAGTTCGAGCATGACAATTAAATCTGCAGGTGTGCTATTCTTAAGTACCTCTTTGCGTGACGTTGTGAATAGATTGCTACCTAACGATGATATTATAATTAGAAACTATAGAGATGACCAAGAGATACATAGAGACAAGTATAGAGGTGGAGAAGAACCAACAAGGGCATCCAAGTCAAGTTGGACGCCCAATCCACTTCTAGCTCGAGTCCACCTCGGATTCTATGAGCAACATGCACTAAAATTGCCACCCAGGCCACATCCAGACTCTGTTTTCGACGTTCCACATATGCACGAAAAGCTAACTTCGGCATCTTTCCAATGGACCGATTTCATGTCAAAATTCCTTCTGAATCAACAGGAATCGTCAAAACAAGTGGACGTTCAGAATATATCAGCATGCTATTTTGCCATCTTATTAGGCCTTTGGGCCATGTACCTAATAGATCCCATTAGGGGTAAGTCTAGGACATGTATATAAGCTGTAGCTACAGCTTTCTAGGGTTTCTTTGGTTTGTTTACACGTTGTTTTGATAGCCGTCGCTTCGCTGGTTTTATAAGTGAACCCCAATTCACAGATTTCAATAGAATTTCCGTTCGATTGCATTTTCTGCTTTCTTACTTATATTCTTCGATTCACATGTAAGGATTAGCCTTCATTGGCGAGGTTAATCGGGCTGCGCTCGATTGATAACCAGAGGAGAAGTGATTCTGTGATTGCAGGGTCTCGATCTCGTGGATCGAAAGCCAGATCACGTATGTCTCGTCTCCATAAATTATTGTTTATCATTCACCTTATGGAAGATCGGACATCCCGTCTTCCATCACTAAGTAATCCTCGTTTAGAGCAAACTATGCCCTCTCTTTGAGACATATTACTTGTTGATTATATTTAAAATAGAAGTGGATTATGTACTAAACATAGTCAGCTTAAGTAATAAGAATAACCAGTAATATAACTAATAACTAAAATCAACAATATACTTACTTATATAATAATCAAGATTATATTATAATCACAATTTTTTTAAACTTTCCTAAAATGGTCTATAGATCCAAAAGCCAAGAAGAGTGACTGAGACTGAGAGGTAGAGAATTTCACTCTCTCAATGGGCTAACTACCAAACCTGAACAGTCTACTTGGCACATACATAAAAACATTACACCAAACAAAACATTTTTAGGACATGTTTGGCTGAGAGCCGCAGTTTGTTACACCAAACTTTAGGCATGTCATAATTTCTTAAAAAGGTAATTGATTGAGCTCTGCCGCTAAGACAAGCAATATTATTAGCCATTGGCCCATGTATCGTACAATTCTTTTATAGGAAAAATTAGTTACACTTTGTATGACGCGTCACTCTCATGTGTTATGACAAATTGGACAATGGCAATGTTAATCAGCAACAAACCAGGTGGTAACATGGGCATGTCATGTCTGTATTAGCTATTACGTGACCAGATCCCGATAAGTTTTCTATACCGAGTTAAAAGGCCAACCTAAAATCAGATTCATTGGGACTCACAAACCCGATAGGGTCATGGAGGGGCAAAGGTCGGTCGGGAAAAGATGATGTGGGGGCTGTGGTCTTGTGTTTGTGTTTTTGATTCAAAGAAAGTTAGGGTATTTTGAGTTTTGTTTGTACTATTCAATTGATCTAATGATTAATGGGATTTGATGTTTTTTATAATTTACGAGGATCCATGAATTAAACAATAGATACATATCTGCACCCGTTTATATGTAAACCTTGACTTGGTAGATCTACAGTTAAAAAATTAACCAAGCCTCACCTTTTAAGGGTGGGTTCCTAGGTACCTGTCCTATCGGTTAACTGCAACCGCTGAACCACACGGCCCTACTGTTCTCAAGCGTTTAGAAGCCCAGCTAGTTGCAGTTAGCTTAGCAAGTAGCAACACTGCAACAGGACGCTGAATCTCCTACATGTTCTTGGATCAGAGTCAGAGCTCCCTCAAGTGAACAATGTTCTTGCATTTCTCATCGAATTGTAGCCTGGTAATTACCATTCTATCTCTCTGCGTGTTCTTTCTTTGTCAAGAGAGACTTTCAGAGTTTTTCGATTTGGCTCTGCTATCTCAATTCAAACCTACACGGAAGGCAGGTTCAGAACTTCAATATCATCTCCCTCGCTGTAGTCACGTACACAAGGCATATACAAGCCACATTTTAGGTCCAAATGGTACACAAAATTGATCTACGCGACCTATATTCAGGACTACTTTAGAATGAAGTATTTTCAAAAAAAAATAGAGGATTTAGTTTAATTCATATGAAAAATCCTGTTTTCCAAAGGAGCCCTTACACCAGATCTGAACACTACAACCCAAAATCACCACAAGAAGTTCGTACAAATGACCTCTATTTTCTTTTATTGCATTCTCTCTCGCTCGATCGCTCGATCGCTACAGTTAAGTTACTCATTGCTTCTACATTAGCAACGTGACGCATATTTTGGACGTGAGATATAGAGGTAGAGCAAGCTATGCCCATTTGGCGAGCATGGACATGAGGCCAGCGCCGGCGAGCATGGAGATGTTGATGCCGAGCTGCAGCTTGCCTCTGCTCTGCACCTTGGGGTTCATGAAGTCCTCGGCGAGGAGGTCGACGAGCGCCATGTAGACGAGGATCCCAGCCGCCACGGAGTTGAGGAGGCCCTCCACCACCAGCGCCGTCGGGCTGTTCTCGTTGTACACCGTCGATATGCCGACGCCAACGGCGATCCCCACCGGCGTCGTCAGGCAGAAGAAGAGGATCATCGTCACGATCGACCTCACCTTGAACTTTGCCTGCATGGATATGCATCGAAATTTCAGAACAATATTCCATAAAAATTATATACCCTCTTTAAATAGAAATTAAGAATTTATTCCTCATATCTTATTTACATGTGGAGTCATCACAGATCAATGATATGTAGACTAGAAGATAAATCCTTAATTTTCATCTAAATATATGATATATAATCAGTCTTTTCTTCTATTAAATTAATTAGCCTTATTCTTTGCGACGCATTTTCCAACTGATTAACGCCACATTTTCTCACTAGTTAACCCTATAAGGAACACCGCATTAACCTTCGTGGTCTAATTTGTAGATTGATGGGTTAATTGTTTGGTTTGTATACTAGTGTTGCTTAAGGTCGCCATGCTTTTTTTTGTCAAGTTTGTCTAATTTTAGACGAACAAAATTTGGGTCACATCTTTTTAAGTTTATTACGTGCCAGACAGATATCACAACAAGAATCTTGTCAAAAAGTGTGACAATGTGCCAAACCACTAACTTGAAGGATGTCAAACTGAGACGAGTCGTATGCCTTTGATCTTAAATCGTTGCCCTGTTCTCCACGAGTGCTTCAAATGTTTTTTCTTACAGCAAAGCTACGTGTAATTAAGCAACTGAACTTAATTGTAATATAGTTACCAATTTTTTTAATTCAGTGGATGTCTCCAAACCGCCTGAAGTGTTCCAACTAGTATTTTGTTCTCTCTCTACGAGTGGTCATCTTGAGTTCTTGACATCAATCACGTAAAGCTTTAGTGCTTTTTTAGACCATCTCAACCCCTCTCGGTCATGCACATTTCATCCCCCGAATCAAAGAAGCACGACACTTAGTCCAAGAATATAAGACGTGTATGTATTTGACAAGAATTTTTTAACTAATATAGTTGAATTCACATATAAAAATACTTTTATTTAGTATTAATTTTATAGATGTTGATTATATATTGTGAAAAAAAGTAACAGTCAAAGTTATATATTGAAAAAACACACTAAAAACTTATACGCCATATATTTTTTTATAGAGAAAATAGTATAGTAGTAATTGCCCCCCTTTTCCTATTTATATACTAATTATTAGGATAAAGCACCCCCACTTTTCCAAAGAATCATGAAAGTGGAGTAGTTTTGTGATTATAAGGCATACTTTGTAGCTTACTTTCGTGTAACAAGACATAAATCATGACAAAACATGTTTGAAGAAGATAATTGCGTCCTTTACTCCAAGTAAAACACTATTCAATTTCATTCAAAGCAACCTCGTATGCCAGTATCTTTTATTCTGAGTTGCATGCCGCACATCTAAAAAGATGTATGCAGAGTATGCAGGGTTCCCAAACTGGTTGAGAACCACCAAAAGAATAGTTACTGGTTGGTTACCACAGATCGAAATTCTAATTACTAAGCTAGTTACCGCTAATCGTCAGTCAACGAGATGATCAAAAATTATGATAAGTGATATGATTATCATGGTTTAGTGAAGTGTGGCTGTAAGTAGGATACCTGGACGATGCAGCCACCGAGGCCCATGCCCTCGAACATCTGGTGGAAGCTGAGGGCAACCACCAATGGCTTGATGGTGTCAGGGGACTGCGACGCGCCGACGGTGATGCCGATGATCACCGAATGCACCACAATCCCTAGCTCTAGCACCTGCACCATCACTTGTATTATATCCACTATTAATTTCTTGTTTTGTTATAACTTATAGATATGGTACGCTGAGGGAGACTGCACCTGAGAAATGACTCGATGCCGGAGCGTGTGCTCGTTGTCGTCCTCGCCGACGGCG
>KE373023.1:1743616-1774269 GCA_000418225.1 Zizania latifolia | reverse complement strand
CCGTCGATGTACACAGAGCGGAGGAGGAAGAGCTCGCGCACGCGTGGGTTTTATACACGAGAGGACGACGGCGACCGAAGTTCTCGGCCTTGTACACTCCGATGGTGGTCATTAATTACGGTTTTTTAAACTTTTAATTACTGTGATTAGTCCGTCTTAACTCACAGTGACGACATGCCTTGGGTTTTTAGGATGTTTTTCAAAGCTTCTGTTGCGTTTTTAGGATGAGCACATATCTCTAATCACTTTTGTTGGGTAAGTTTCCTTTTAAACCCTTGCATTAATGGTGCATGCAATTAGATTAGATGTTACCATAAATATGGGTATTTACATAGATTAGTAGCGTTTCTGGTCGACGAGCTGAGCCACGAAAATATATATGTATGTCATATGAATCTTAAGGGGCCGGTCGACGATACACGAAAATATATGTACGCTATATGAATCTTAAGGGGATGGCAGATATAATATTGTAGACAAATAGTATTAATTTTATTAACTAACAATAATGATTTTTAGTATAGTATTGATTTTATCATATATGCTAAACTGTTGTCATCAATAATAAATTAAAAATAATATTTGAATCAATGGGTAAAATATTACTATATTGTAATGGTACACATAAGGGCAATCCTAACAGGATGACTAATGATTTTTGTAGCATTAATAAGTTCGTTAGGCAAGAAAAATATAATCTTGTAATAGAGTTAAGAGAATAAATAAAAATTATTTCTTGTATAAAAAACAGCTGGATAGATCAAATAAGAGAAGATTTATCAAAAATAAGAGAGAAAAGGACGATTAGATGATAATTTATTTATAAAAACTATTTAATGGTAAAGATTCCTAGAAACGTGGATACATTCTGTCAGACTCGTGCCTGCGCCGCGCCATTCTCACGCTTGTGCCCGAGCCACGCGCGCCCGATCGCCGCCGTCGCGCCACGCCTGCACCCGACCCGCATCACCTCGCACCCGCGTCGACCCGCCGCACCGAGCCGCGTGCCCCTAATGCTATAGGGCCTGCGCCAGCTCGTGCTGCCGTCATGTCCCCCGCTGTACCAGCACGCCGTCTGCCCCATCATCACGCCGGCCACGCGTCGCTCACCCCTTCGCCACCGCTCCGACGTCCCGTCACTAGTCGAGCGCACCGACGCTGCCATCATAGTCCTGCCGCGTCCCACGCACGTGTGTTGATGCCAGTGCCGCCTCGCCGTCTGTGCCACCCAATAGTGCATCGACACACCCTCGAGCCCCATGCCCGCCAGCTCAGCCCCGCGCAGCTCCCCGACGCACGTTGTCACATCGCCCAGCTGTCGTCTCTCTCTCCCGATCCGCATACAAGAGCTCCCAGGGTCCCATTTCTCGTGCACGCACTCCTCCTTAGCTTCACTCACCTCCACCCGAGCACCGCCAAAGCTCTCGAGCCGTGGTTCACTCGGAGATTGTCGGACCCATGCGCCTCCACCGATGGTAAGTGCCATTCCCCCCTCCTTTCTGTTCCATTGCTCAAATCTGAGGATGAAACATGACCCTTGCATCCCGATTGACCCGATTGATCTTGTAGTACCCCCTAGATGGTTAATCTGAGCCCCGATGGCCGATCGGAGCTCCATCGCCACCATTAGCACCACCAACCCGAACCGTCGTCATTGCAGCCGTAAGCCCCCTCCGTAGCTCTAAACCTGAATCCCACCGTTGGATGATTTCATCTAGCCCTAAGTTAGCTTCCTGTAAAGTTTCGTGTCGATTGGTGCATCGAGGAGTGAGATTGGTGATAGAGAATTTCTGGCCGTCCACTGCTTCTTCCTCCTCCCGCCGCGCGCGCTCTATTCCTTGTCTCTGACCAGACGGGCCCACGCGTCAGTTACAATTGAGCACCAGTGCCACTGAACTCCCTGCCCCACACGCTAGCCCCGACGGTTTGGGCCCACGTGTCAGCCGTCGCCGCCTAGTCGGGCGCGCGTGCGTCCCGCGCGTTGCGCTGCACGCTGCGCTGGTTGGGCCGGTGATTTTGGCCTAGTTGCACAGTACAGTTTTTCATTTTTCTAATTTTAATTCTACCGGCCCATTTGCGCAGTAGCTTTTATTAAATTCTAGAAAATGTTTAAGCCTTTAGAAAATTGTAAAAAATTCATTTTAACTCTGATTAGCCCCGTTCAAGTTTCTAAAAATTTCTAAAATTTAAAACTTTACTTTAGGACTAATTAAAATTATTTTTTAAGTTATTGGATGCTTTACTTATGTACTTTTAATTTTGTGCCTTATTAGTTGAATCCAAAGATCCACAAGACATCGATCCCAAAGATCCTGACTATTATCCCGAGCAAGGCAAGTCCCCTCCTTTAATCATGTTGATCCCATTATCGTTAAATCAATTATATGCATGATTAGGACACACACATACACTTTAATTGATGATGATCGCCCGTGCGATTAAGTAGAGTAAAACCTAAAAGTTAATACAATTTCGTTCTAGTAATGTGATAGGTTGTATGAAATCAAACTTGTCTTTAAAATTCTTTACATATCTCATGTTTTGTGAAATGTTGAATGATTGCGTGTGGGAGGAAAAATCGAATTTGAAAAGATATTTCGAAAGCGGTACCAAGTACCGATGATGTTGAAAACCATTGAAAAGAAGGGTCTTTGGGTAAAAACTTGTCATGTGGAATTTCCGCCTTTGTGGCCCGGTTTCATCTGACGCATAAGGACCGATTACATCATGCACCTCAACGTCCAACCTTATGGGTATCATGGCTCTACCCCTGGTTGAGTAATTAGTAGGAATTGTCGGGGACGTGAAATCGCCGGGGTGTCTCTTGTTTGGAAAAACTTGCCCATGTGGTGGCCCGACATGGTATTTGTGAAAATGTGAGACTGAAGGAGTGTGAGTCGAGCACCCACGGGATTTCAAGGGAAAGGAGTCACAGACTACCTGTTCCTTGGTCATGGACTCGTCTGGCGTGGCAATGGGGTATCTTAGGCTGGCTTAAGAAAGACATTGTAGCGAACTTCCTCTACAACCAGAGTAGTAGGAGTAAGCTCACGGTGTAAGGGTAAAGAGTACACCTTCTGTAGAAGTATAAATTGTTCGAACAGTCGTGCCCACGGTCATGGGCACGTGCAATGATGGTTGCCCATGCGTAGTGTTTGATTGGTGTTTTTACAAACAAATTCCTTTGAGGGTTGGGAAGCGTTACCAGAGTATGCCTTCATAGTGTATGGCCAGTCTTAGTGGTCGGCAACGAGCCTGTGTGGTTTGGGAAGTCAAAAGGCTTCATAGTGAGAGAGCGAGAAATCAACCCTAGGTGGAGAGATAATCCATTTTTGTAAAAAGATGAGTTGAAGGATTAAAATGGGATGGTGAATGGTAAGAGGAAGTAATTTGAAGGATTATTGTGAAAAAAAGACTGGTGAAAGTTCGAATTTGAAGGATTGTTATGGAAAGAAAAGGTGTGAGCTGAGCACCGGGTTCACCCTGGAAAAATTGATTAATAAACTTCACTTTACTTTTTATTTTTGTGGTTGAGGTTGGGACCTCGATCCAAAGGGTACACTTAGAAATTTTTCGATGCATGACTTTGATAAAAATGAACCATGGCCAACCTTGTTCCCGAATACATCTATATTAAATTTCTGGGACTTGTTGAGTACTCATGTACTCATTCTCCTTCATCACCTCTAGACTATGAAGACCCCGGAGAAGGAGACTTCGTCACCGATCTGGAAGAGGAAGGAGTTGAAGAAGAGGAGTATCGTGAAGAGTAGGGTTCCATTCCTAGTTCCTAATTAGGAGTTGTGATAGTATTTAGAATAGATGATGTTGGTTTTCGCTATTGAATTTGATGTAATGACTTAATTGTCATGAGGTATGCCTCTTACGGTGTCTGTAATAAATTTCGGTACTATGTGTCACCATGAGCTACCGATGAATTGATGAAATGTCAGAAATGATGTGGAATCGTTTCGTAAAGTGACCCTTCACCTCGTATTAGCCTAGTCTATATGGGGTGGGGCATCACACACTCCAGAGTACAACTTGTGATTTCACCGAGAAGTTTATGGGCTATTCCCTCTGTCTCATAATATAGAAATCTAGTATAGGATTTGACATTTCATAGTATAATAAATCTGAACAGTGACACTGTCTATTCGTTGTACTGTAAAATATCAAATTAGGTCTTAGGTTACTGTATTATGGGATGGAGGGATAGTAATTAACGAGATAAGCTAGAATATTTTATTTTATTTAGGTAAGTAGTTACCACGTAGTACGTACGGATAACGACATTTTATTTCCACAAGGTGGCATCATTGTAACATTGTTCACTACTACTCTCTACGTTCCATAATATTACAACCTACGACTCGATTTAATATTTTATAGTATAACAATTCTAAACAGTGATACTGTCGAGATTTCTTATTATATGAAATATTAAATCCGGTCCTAATTTTTAATATTATAAAACTGAGAGAGTACTAGTTTGACTGGTATGTGACCGTCTAAGAATTCGATGCCATGGAACGTGTCACATCAATCTCGTTAATTTAATTACAAAGTTAATTTAAGTTTGATTTTTAAAATAAAATATTTTGGTATCGGTTAATATGGGTATACCATTTTAGAGTTAAATAAAATTATATAATTTATTTTATATAATATTTATTTAAAAAATATATATCAATATATTTGAATATGTTAATATCTCAAATAGTGTATGCCTTGGATACAATAGAATACATAGCTTTATGTAAATAGTATATAACATATATCTCAAATACAATTGAAAAACTAGCAGAAAGTATGTTTCCCTCAGCTCTGAACATCATTGCGAGCCACTCCGTCCATCGGAAAAACTTTCTTTCTACCTCTTCAACCTTATAAGAAAAGACTTTATTTTTACCTCCTTAATTACCATATCTCAAACACCTAAAATCTACAATTACACGTGCTTCCGACGTTAGTAGCCGTGATCTATATAACATCAAGCCATGCATACATGGAGAAGCAAGGACGCATCACGTCAGCTGATGTGTAGGCCAGGAAGGAGACTCTTCAGCACGTAAACCTCGTCCTCCTCGAATCTGTTCCCCATCAATGCTTGCACGCCTTAAGTTGCTCATCTTTTCTAATATCTTTCGCCGTTTGCAAGAGCTACTATACCGAGCTTGTCTGCTTTCGATCTGGTGGAGTGTGCTGTGCTGGTGTTAATTAAGCATGTTGGTCACTCTGACCCATGTGTACAGTCTAGTACTTGGTGTCTAATAATATGTACGATGGAGTATTTATGAATTCTAGTATGATATTCTATTAGGGTTATATCTAGGGTGGCATATCATTATAGAAAAAATATCTAGTATGATATATTTGTGAGACCTAGTGAGAAAGTATAGTGCTATAAAATTATTGTATATATGGAACTAATTAGGTCTTGTTTGAAGAAGGCTACTTCTAAAATGTCGTCACTAAATCATTATTTAGGTACAAAATCTATAAATAGACTCGTAGCTAGCTAGATTGAGCAACTCTAGATTCTTATTAGCCAGATATTCACTAGCTATTTATTAGAGGCTTAAACTTCTCAAACAGCATGT
The DNA here is from genome assembly GCA_000418225.1 of Zizania latifolia. Taxonomy (NCBI): domain Eukaryota; kingdom Viridiplantae; phylum Streptophyta; class Magnoliopsida; order Poales; family Poaceae; genus Zizania; species Zizania latifolia. The sequence goes on along the minus strand of KE373023.1, from coordinate 1,768,666 downwards.
AATCCATACATACCGGTCCAAAATGTCTTTTTGAAATGTACATAGTCATAAAGACGATGACATTAAAGGTTCAAAATATGCTTGATTGCAAATGCCCCCATATGTTTTAAAAAGTGCCCTAAAATGATGGGGACATGATATTTGGAAATCATCAATTATGTAAACGCGTCGTCCGAACAAGCTAGATAATCCACACAAGTGGAATTTGGACCGTGGAAAATATGGCCAAAGAGAAGGACGACACGGACTGCATTGGAGCAGTGCTGTGAAAGCTGCTGCTACACAAATATCATGAATTAAACCTACTCCAGTTTACATGTGTTTATATTAAGGTCATATTTGTTTCAGTTTAAAATTATAAGAATCTAGCTTATTTTCGTAAGCGAAAACAAACAAGTCGATTTATTTCTGTAATAATCTAAGATGTAGATTATAATAATCTAATAAGATGGTTCAACTCAACTTATTTCTATATATTAGATTACTATAATCCTAGACCGAAATAAACCGGGCACACTGATCAATATTTTCATTTAAAAAACACAACCTTCAAACTACCGGAGAGCAGGCGATAAAATCCATGAACTCACAAATTTTCACACTGATATATATGTAAACAGATACAAATCCAGAGAGAGCTAGAGAAATCAACAAGAGAGGAACAGAAACACAGAGAATTTTCTCTCCATCTGTTCTCCATATCTTCTCCGGTTTTGTATCTTGCACAATTCTTGTCCTGTTTCGAAATCTCGCACGGCGATCGACGAAGATAAGGATCGGGTTCTAATCTAAGCATGAGCAGTGGCCACATGAAAGGACCACTGCACAGGGGACTGGCCAAATTGTTCATGCATGCATCGGCGACAACCGCAGTGAAAGTTGACCAACAGGTTTGCAAAACAGGTTATCGCTGACAATGACTAGATAGATGGTGATTTTCAAAACGATTGCATGATAAAAATTGATCCGATAGCGTTTAACGAAAGGAATAAAACTATTTACCACCTTTTTGCGAATCCTGCCGACCATTATTCATGCCAATGATGCACCAATAATAATTCCAGTGACCAAATTAAAACACTGGCACGCATCTTACTTCGGATGCATCTTGACCTGTGTGACTGTACTCACGGTTCACCGCAGAAAACCTCCAAGACTGCATGATTGCATCGGCGCTACACTCCACATATATTAGGTTTTTAATTTTTTGATTATTGGTGATGGTAGTTTCAAATGTTTGTTTTTCTAAGGACACGTATGTATGTGGCGTCACAACATCGATCAGGATCGATACTTCCAACGTCACGGCCACACTTGCGGTTGTTTATAGCGCTCCAACATGGTATAACGGTAGTATGTGTTTAGACAATGGTGATACTACGGGCACTCCTACAAGCTTATCAATTCCATTTCGATATTGACTGGAATAATCGATATGTAATATTCTATCACTTAAACCAGTATATATTAAGTGGCGTACCGTTTCGCTTTCAATATCGATCAATACTAGCTATTTCAGTTAATACCGGTCACATACCATCCATTCCAGTCAATACTATCTATACCAGATAAAATTGTATTTTAAATTTTTTAGATATGTGTTACATATTACTTATACTAAGCTATATATTATATTGTATTCAAGCTATACACTATATTTGAGATATCAATATATTCAAACATATCATATTTAATTATATTAATATATATTTTAATATATTTATATTATTTTATTAGATTTCAAAATGATACATCGATATTGGTCGATACCGAAACACTCTCTTACAAAAACCAAACCAAAATAACTACCCAAATGTTATTAACAAGCTTGCATTGTATCCTTTATTTCTCACGGTTCTCCAGGAAGTACCGCGAGATGTCACCAAATATATATGCATGTTTCAATGAAATTAACAGAATCTTTTTTTAAGGGAGAGTACGTACTACATTCATATCATCACATCCGTAGGCACACAGGTGTGCTCCCTTTTACGTGTCCTCAGCAGACTTGAGGACACGAAAAATTTCCAACCACGGCAGGACTAAGTCGCCGGTGCTCCAAGTCCAGAAATTAATTTAAGGATTTCTCTCTTCAGTTTTTGGCTTTGCACGACGTACGGCAGAGAGGCAACACGGATATGTTGCTGTTCTGTTCAGTTGACTCGGTTAACATGATCACATCTGCTCATTTGGTTGCATATTATAAATTATTTTGATTTTTTAAAATTAACATTATTTAACTTTGAGTAAGTTTTAAAAGTATATTATCATCTACAATATAAATTAAATATACTATTAAGACATGTTTCATGATAAATTTAATAAAGTAATTTAATTTCGTAATTTTTTTATATATCTCTATATAATTAGTTAAAATTAGATAATTTTAATTTTTTAAAAAAAAACTAAACGAGAGGGAATAGCTGCTAGCCTGGTGGTGGCGTTGCAAGTGGTAAGCTGTACCGGACTGCATCTGCACGCCAGCAAGTGAAATTCCACTCGTAATTTTGGGCAGAAAAAGGAGAACATTTGTGGCGTCCTAGCCTGGCGTTCAAGTACCATCTGTCCATGTCAAACCAAACTGTCCGCTGATTGGTTCGTTTTGGTGAGGCGATGGCCTCTGCTTTTTTCAGTCGATCAGAAGCAATCCTACATTCCTACTCACAAGCTGCTCGGATTTCTGAAGCATCTTTGGACTTTAGGCATAAAGGCCTTTTGGGCAAGAACATTTTCTGAAGCAAATATTTTGAACAATATTTTTTGAGGTAGAACATTTTCTGAAGCAAATATTTGGAACATTTTTTTGAGGTAGAACATTTTCTGAAGCAAATATTTGGAACATTTTATGGGTTAGAACATGGATGGAAATATGTTTGATGGATGTTAGGATCTCTGTCATTGGCAGGTAAGGTCGTCGCCCAACCAGGTCTTCTAAAAAATGGACAAAAGAGAAACAGATGGTACACCGTACACATCTTATCTTGAGAAAACAACATGCACAGATGCATAAATATGAACACGAGAACATGGTGGTTTTGAACTTGGGTGGTAATTTCTCCGACAATGTTACATGGGAGCCGGCAAATGGACGAGTGTTTTCTCTCTCACACTGTCAGGCATAAAGAGAGTGGCCAAATAGTGGGCTCAAGTGGCAAAATGGTATAATTGTATTTGATGAAATTTACACACAAAAAAACCGAAAAAGTTATGGCCTATGCCCACATTACCATCCCTGCGAAGAGTGTTCTTGAATACCATACTTGCCAGGAATACAAAAATGGCTGCCACCTACAGACTTGGGATGATGATTTTGCTCGGCTCCTCTTTCTTTTGTGTAAATCACTCAACAAGAATAAAACCCCACATCTTATTCTTTCATTCGCGTCATCCCTCTATGTGCATATCAATCCCCTGAGATTTTCTTGCAAAGAAATGTCACCTCCACATTGTAACACCATAATTGGCTTGGGAGTTGGGACGAAGAACAATCCCTCCTAAACAGTAGCGCCAAGCGTCTAATCCAATGGTCGAGGAAGGAGGGAGTGGTTTCCCTTTTGCCCTGTTAGGCTTCAAGACAGTGGTCAAATAGTGGGCTAAAATCATCGGAATTTAGTGAGTGTCATGGATTTATCTTTGACATCCGGATCTAGAGCAGATGTTAAAAGGAGACACACTCGTCGGTAGGGTCGGCCTGTTTGTTTTAGTTTCGAGCGGTTGCAGCTATTTCTAAAATCTCCGGCTGGAACAAATAGACCCTTTGCATAATAAAAAAAGTGGGCTGAAATGGCATCATGGTATAATTATATCCAATGGCAGATCAAAATAGTACTTGTACAAATGAGAGATTTCAGGAACTTACGAGGAGGTAAGGACACTTAGGGCAGCGATGAGGCAGGCAGCGGCGAGGCCTAATTGAGAAGAGAAGCCTCCTACATAGGGAGTACTGTTAGTACAAATGATCATTACCACAGAACATGCAAGTTGATCAGTTAAATCGATGGCATGTTGTAGGCTTCTAAAGTGTCCAATCAAGCATGTAATTAAAGTGCAAAAGGAGATTAAATCCATCCAGGATGCGTTTGCTAGCTTTTTGGTAAAAGTTTTGCTTCTACAGCTCGATCGAATAAACGTGGACCGTCTCTTTTGTTCTTGACAACTGAAGTGGAGCTCGAGAAAAGGCAGGATTGGATGGACTGCATTCATCCAAGGAGTCAAGATCACAATCTGATGGAGCCGGTTACCTGATTTTTGGCATCTGGTCCTGACTCTTGAGTGGTCCTGCATGAAAGTTGGAGTGATCAGATGAAGTTAGATTGGATACTCCTGTCAAAGAACTGGCGCCATAATTACGATGTTTGAACACAACAATCACAAGATGAATAAACTTTTAAGAAGAATAGGAGATGTAACAGGAAGTCACAAGGTTGGCTGGCTGCTCTCTTATTATTGATCACCATGACTCCGTCAAGAAATCAACCAGTGACTAATTCAGTTGAAGTTTAAAGAAAAATACCCTGTTATCTCAAACACAGACATGTTGTTGACATACTAGCACTATCAATTGCTCCATATTGATGGAAATCCTTCTGTTTTCTTCAGCAATCAATGATGAAGAAATTTGTACACAGAAATGGTTATCAAGTATCTAACTCTTCTCTTTTCTAAAAATGTTGATTATATATTTCTATAGAGATGCAACAAACACTTGTTTACATTCTTCAAATCATGTCTTTGCAATGCATTCGCATCGGGTTGTCGTAAACAAGAGGAAATGGAGTGCTGGCCTCCAGGCTTAATGGCAATCTACTCATTGGGATCAAGGAATCCGACGAGGCACTTCTCCAGGAGGAACTCTGCATTTACCCATGCATGGTATTTGTCTGTAGGGGAGTGAAGGAAGTCAAGGAACCACATCAAGAATAATATATGCACAAACAGAATTCCACAACAGGTACGATAGTTATACAGACACGACGAGCACAGAACACTCTGCTCACTATGGTGAACAGAGTGTGCATGAGTTTTGCTACCACATTAACATGCGTGTCAAAGCATATTATTGCAACGTTGCAGACACGTTTAAAAGTAAATGCAGACAATAATAATAGAAGGATACTGAACAAAGCAGTGGAGTCTTTTCCAGCAGCTTTCATAAGCATATCAACTCCTGCAAACGTGCATAAAAGTACTTGGTGATGAGCGAATTGAAATACATAGCACTCTGAAGTCTGAAGATAATGAAGAATGTGAGCAGCAATTATGAAAAGAAGAAATGAACCAGTATTCAGCATCAGGTTAAAACTTGTGGCTACCTCCTGGATGAAATTTCATGTATGGAGCAATGTTGTACACACGACCTTTCAAAACTGTCCAAATACATTCTCCTGTTTTATGATGTTTGACTTCTTCCAGAGAAATCAACCTTCGGTTTGACTGCCCCTTAAGCCCTATAAAAGAGCCATACCAAAGAAAGGAAATTTGTATCATTTCACCAGCAAGCATCAATTCAAAAGCAAGTAGAAAACAGGTAACAAAATGGGTAAAATATAAATGTTAACCACAGTGCACGTATATAATTTGCCAAAGCATAAACATATTCACAAATTACAACTGATACACAGGCACAGGCTCAAGCCATGCCAACATATTTTCCTCTTTGCAGTTACACTCAATACATGTGGTAGCTCATGGTGATGAGTGTAGTCACTACTAAATAAAATTGCATGAACATTTTCACATTTCAACATCTATAGATAACTATATATGTTTTGAATAAGGAGAAATTTGGTATACACCATTGCTTCATTTGCAGTGTTGGTTCTTCAAACTGCTCTTTGCAGACTTTATTTAACATGAGTTGAATGACAGACTTCTTCAGATTTTTGCCATTGTTCATGCACTCTTTCACAAAATCCTGAAATTGCCCACCCCTTACCTTTGTATCCCTTCCTCCACTGTTCTTCCCAAATCTCTCTAACAAGCAGTCCAGTGAGTAGAACAACAGGGAGGGGGGGGCAGCTGTCTTAGTTAAAAATGAATGCTTCCCCAGTAACGAATGACTAAAGGATATGGCAAGCAGAAGTCCTAGATCTTAAATAGTTTATGTATCCAACAGATACAGTAAGCAATCAGTATGCCCAGTTACTTAAGCATGAAATATATATTTCTCATGTAAATATTTTTTGTTCACACCACAAATAATTTATGACCACAGAGCAGGTCAAGGAGTTTCTATCTGTGAGCCCCAGAATCAGGGCAAGACACCGCAGAGCGCTCCGACCATATATCTAGTCAAAGGGGCTGCTCTCCATGGGCCCCATGAGCCAGGTGGGTGCATCAGGCGAGACATGGCCTGAAGCACTCGATCAACCTACATTTAATATGTGTACTTGATAAGGATCACTCATTAAATATAGATGATCTCCCGTATCTGGCTCCATCATCATAGGAAGCCTCCGTTCCGTCAGGCGAATAGGGGGACATTCTATCCGACTGCGTCCAACCCATCAACTGCAGAGAGGTGCCTCGAGACAGCAAGATTGGTGACAATACGAGACGACTAGCGTAGGTAGGCTAGGCTAAATGATGATGTATGTAGAAAGCATAGTTATTAAGGCGTCGCCTAATCGACGATTAGGCATCCGGGCAGCCAGTGGCCAACGCCATGGCCGCCGACTGGCCATATCGGAATGTGGCGTCCACCTAACCCGATATGGCGTCCACCTCATGGGATTAGGTGTCGTGCGGACGCCAAATAGCTCCAGAAGGACACTATACAGCGGCGGCGATGGAATGACTGAGTGAGCGTGAGACACTAGACGGGCCAAAGCCTGGTTTTTCTGGCCTGAGTGCCCAACGCATATGAGAGAGATAGATGAAAAAACCCTAGCCGCGCGCTAGTCTTCTGCTCCCTTCCGCCACTAGTCTTCTGCTCTCTTCTACCGTCAGTCCCACTGCTCCCTGCATCGCCACCTACCACTCCCTCCACCAGCGACACTCCCTCTCCCAACGTGTCCTCTACTCTGCGTCGGCTATTGCTACTCGGTATTTCCTCTACCTTACTGAATACTGAGTAGTGCCTAAGAAGGATACCTTTCAATATTTGGGATCGATGTTTCAAAGAGATGGGGATATTGATGAAGATATTAGCTATAGAATCAAAGCCGGGTGGATGAAGTGGCGACAAGCATTTGGCATTCTCTGTGACAAGAGGGTACCATAGAAGCTAAAAAGCAAATTATATAGAACGGCGATTAGACCTACAATGTTGTATGGTGCAAAATGTTGGCGCACAAAAAGGCAGCATGTTCAATAGTTGGGTGTTGCAGAAATGTGTATGTTGCGTTGGATTTGTGGGCACACAAGAATGGATCGAGTCTGGAACGATAATATACGTGATAAGTTAGGGGTAGCATCAATTGAAGAAAAGCTTGTCCAACACCGGTTGAGATGGTTTGCACACCTCTAACGGAGAACTCTAGAGGAACCGGTGCGTAGTGGAATCCTAGAGCGCGACAATAGTGCGAGGAGAGGCAGGGGAAGACCAAAATTGACTTGGGATAAGACAATAAAAGGAGACTTGAAAGAATGGAATATTTCTAAAGATTTGGTGTAGTGTGGATGAAGTGGCGACAAGCATTTGGCATTCTCTGTGACAAGAGGGTACCATAGAAGCTAAAAGGCAAGTTATATAGAACGGCGATTAGACCTACAATGTTGTATGGTGCAAAATGTTGGCACACAAAAAGGCAGCATGTTCAACAGTTGGGTGTTGCAGAAATGTGTATGTTGCTGGATTTATGGGCACACAAGAATGGATCAAATCTAGAACGATAATATACGTGATAGGTTAGGGGTAACACCAATTGAAGAAAAGCTTGTCCAACACCGGTTGAGATGGTTTGGACACCTCCAACGGAAAACTCTAGAGGAACCGGTGCGTAGTGGAATCCTAGAGCGCGACAATAGTGCGAGGAGAGGCAGGGAAAGACCAAAATTGACTTGGGATGAGACAATAAAAAGAGACTTGAAAGAATGAAATATTTCTAAAGATTTGGTGTTGAATAGGAGTGCATGAAGAGAAGCTATTCATGTACCTGAACCTTAATTAATGACTCCTGTTGGGTTTCAACTATAGTATACCCCAACTTGCATGGGGATTGAAAGGCTTTGTTGTTGTTGTACTGAATACTGAGTAGTGACTTCTGGTATGATGTGTTTGGGTGGGTGATTCTTGGGGTTGGCATGGCTGTCTGGGTGGGTCTATTCCCAATATAATGTCCCTGCAGACTGTCAGCCCTAAGCCACAAGAAGTAGAAGGCAAAAGACAATTTCTGGCCGGCTAATTGATCTGACGTCCCCCTCCTCTATTCCTCTGCTTTTATAGGTTGCAAAATTACAGAGTATAAAAAGAGTTCTGCTAATAGAAAGGCTGCACAAACCTTCTAAATAGAGAAGATGTGCTGCTATAAATCCAGCACTATCCAAACTTAAACTAGACGAAATAGAAAGCTATCTTCCCTAGATTATCTCCTGCTATCTTGAAGAGATCACGCAGGATCACATAACTAATATAAAGATATGCGCCAGATATTAGTAGATATGCACAGAAACTAGCCTTAAATACTAGATTCTTTCCTGATTTTAGAAGATACATGCCATATTTAAAGTGGCGCAGGATTATTAGGCAACACAGACGGCAGCATGCCTATGCTAGGTGCCTCAAACGTGAATCTTGCTAGTGGCTATGACTTAGTTAATTGTGGAGAGGAATTGGTGTTTGCATGTTACAGTTTGGTCAGATTTGAGTGTTGGACTGTTGGTTGTTGGCTTGTTGCTATTTGCTTATTTATGTTAATGTGTTCTAAAACTATGATATCATGTTATTTTCTAACTTGTTATGCTATTTAAACAATTGCTATGAAGTATGGAGAATGGACTATTGGACTTAAGTATTTCTATTCATGTGGTTCTGGAATTACATTTGTGCTGTTACAAAAATAATTGTGCTATACTGCTGCCATGTACATTTTTGTGGAGTATGGCGTGCGGCGTCCACCCCTAGTAGCAACCCAAGTAGTATTTAAGGAGTAAGCCACTCCCGGTAACGGGCATCTGATCCAAGCTAGACTAGATCTGAACCTAGACTGAAGGAAGTGATGCCAAGTCATCCCAGAGAGCCAAGCCAAGCTCCTCTCAGATCAGATCATCTCATCCCAACTCATTCCTGTAAGAAATCTAATCACAAGCCATGCTAGACCAGTCCAGATCTGTGGTCATACAACACTAAGGAATAAAACTTTCATCTAAGTAATACATACCAGTAGGACATAGGGCTAATATCCTGTGGAGGCCTGAACCTGAGTAAAAACCTTGTGTTTACCACTTGTGATAGAGATTATCACAGTCTACGACCCTGCTAACAAACACCGGGTTATCCCGGAAAAATCTGCCAATCCAAGAACGTCGACAAGTAGTTCTTCAGGACTATTCAAGTCTAACATGATGAATAGTTTGCAAACTAATTTATTTGACCTATCCAACAAGGAAACCAAAAATTATGTCTACTCTTAAGCTTGTGTTTTTCCTATGGTAACAATGACAATATTCAGATCTAACCCACTGGGGCACAAAATATATGGCCCTTGTTGCTTGAACTATCATGATTTTAGTGCCTCAGGTAATAATAATGCATTAAATAAGTTTGTTTTCAAATGTACTAGTATTTAATCATGCAACAGCATCAAGCCATCCAGTAATCATCAGATATACGAGAGATCAAGAAATAAATGCAGCAAATGTCATTTAAAATTTACCTGCAAGATCAGGATGTGTACGGGTCAGCTTTAGCCAATCCATTTGGCTATAACCCTTCTCAAAAGGAACTTTTGCACGCACTGTAGGTTTCTTTGCAGGTTTTGGTTGAGATGATAAATTTGACTGTGCAGACTCTCCACTAATAACTGATTCTTTTCCATTAGAGCTGCCCAGTGATACACGGTTGATGCTACTAGACATAGAATTAGATCTTTCATCTTTAATTGAATTGTTTGTTTGCATGTCATCCTGGATCTTCTTAGTCTCTATGTTATTTGCACCAGCACCCTCAAGTGTACGTGCCACAGGGATAGCTTTAGGCGACTCCAATGGACCATCATCTCGTGCAGAGTCGACCTAGAAAACAAAATGGAATATGGAAGTTGTTATATCTAAACAAATAACAACAAAAGGAAAAGTAGAACAACATCATCAAGTTACTATATGAATTCACTGGAGAGTGGAGACTTGTTTCAACTGTTTGAAAAAGAATATGCTCATTATATAACCACCACAGAAGGATTGACCAGTCGAATGAGAAATACTCATAAAAGTAAACCTACCCAATGGTTGAAGATGGCAAACAATCTATAGACATGTCTCTTCTACTGATGGTTTCCAAGATTTAAAATGGAAGTATCATGAAGAAAAGAAGGTAAAATGATAGCAAATAATTCAGGAAATGAAGCTACATGTACAACCGGGTACCTTTGCTTCCCTAGTTAGACGAAGCCCACTCTATAGACATAGCTAAGATCTTTATAAAAGATGAAACTCAGTACTTATGTATATCTACTACCAAAATGCATATCTCAGTGGAACATCATGAAGGCAAGACTATACAATAGGTCTGTCTTTGTCCTTCAATTATGTCAGACCGATTTATTATTGTCTTACGTCCAATGTTGTTATGGCGGTATGGCAAAGCATGGCGGCACACCACCTTCACACTTTTACATTGCCTATGGCGCGCAGTGTGGCGACACCATAGACACATTGGTGTGGTGAATAGCCAAATAGAATACACTAGAATATGTAAATGCAACCAAAAAGTTATAGTCTAGGGTATTATAAAATAAAAGTAGTAATGCAAATGTAGCACAAAAGACAATCCTTTATGACTATCAAAAGTCATCCAAATATCCAATGCAAACTCATCGAAATTGTTAGAAGCATTCATGTTCTCTCCACCATCTTCTGTAGGATCTATTGATTGTTCACCAAAGTCACCTATATCAGCATCATCCGAAATCATATCTTCTTCCTCTCCTTCCTAACCCTAACCCTCTATGGTGCCTGCCACGCCACTCATGGGCACCATAGGACACCATTTTGGCACTATAGGGATGCCACACGATGGCACAAATATGGCGGACACCATAGTGCAAGTCTATGGTGTCCCCGTGGCGACATGCAAAAAAATGCCACGCCGGTATATTGAACATATGGCGACGTTATGGCAACGCCACAACAACTATGCTTACGGCTTTCCTTTTTTTCCTGTTCTTTAGTTTCTTTCATTTCTTTGCAGTGTCCTTTTTCCTGTTCTCTAGTTTCTTTCACTTCTTTGCAATGTCCATTTTCCTGTTCTCTAGTTTCTTTCACTTCTTTGCAACGTCCCATGTTATTTAGATACTACCTGTTTATTCATACTAATACCCAAAATGAAGCTAATGTTAGTGATCTAAATCGGTAAACACTGTTTCTTACAAGATTTTGCGGTGCCCAAACTTTGTACAAGCAAATAACTCTGGAACGAAGATGGTGATTAAGACTTGGTGGATTAAATCAATCAATGAAGATTGACAGATTTATTTCTCAATTGACAACAATACATGGATCTGTAAAAAACAAGATTTATTGAATGTTGAACATCCACTCACAAGAAAAGAAGAGACAATGGGTAACGAAACAGAGCAAAAATGACTACAGGTTCCAGGAGACAAGTAACAACACCTTGCAGAAGGTGAAGTCAGACGACTCTCCATCTGCCATCGCAAACCTGACGATGCTGCGAAGAGCACCACTAGTGCTGAACTAGTTAGGGATCAGCAGCCAAGTACCAGCAGGCAGTCCGATCAATTCCGGGATCCCCTGATGCAAGCAAGATAGAGTAGAGTAAGCAATTGGTCTTGCCTAAAATCCTGAAGAATCAAACAGCCTGAAGAAAGAAACAAAGATAATTGGTATCCCCAAACATAAATGGTGGACTATGTGGGAAGCTAAAGTTCCCCTGCTTCCCAATGATTGCTTAGTCAGCGGTGTCAATTTCTCCGACGAAATCGAAGCTTCCTGCTCCACAGGACGTGCCCGGCAGGGATGGACTTGGAGCATCGTCAGGAGAAGAACCCATCGACGGGGTGAGATACGGGACGATGGTGCTTACCTACGGCGGCTGTGGGCGGCGGATCTGGCGGGCTGGCGCGGGGCACGTCAAGCAGGGCGGAGGATTCCGGACTGCGCCGGCGAGGGCGCGAGCGATCGTGGTGAAGAGGGGTTGGTGGCGTGGCGGTCGAAGGCCGTGTCGCCGTGCCTCTCCGTTGAAACTATCCCGTCGCAGAATTCCTCTCTAGTTACTAATATTAAACCCGACAGCCATCCGCTCGTATGGGAGCGTTTTGTTATAGCGTGTTCTCTTGGCGTGATGTCCACGTTGCCTCTTCTGACCGACGTTTCCCTTGGACTGCATTCAATGGCTTACCTTATTAGGGATAGCAATTAGATATAATAAATACAGGTAGTATATACTTATATTTATATCTATTTATTCGACGGTTAAAATATGTACTTGACCATACCTATTACCTACGGATACCGTATACCCGCGGGTATACCATTTACTCGTGAGTGAGGAATGAGACCAAAAGTACCACGGCACGACTAGGGGGAGAGGAAGAAGTGGGGGCCGTTGCCAGCCGCTGGGGCTAGCGCCGGGGGCCCGAGGCCGGCTAGAGGGCACGAGGCACGGCGAGGGCTAGCTACGGCGGCGAGGACGGTGTGGGACGGCGCGCAGGGAGGCACGCGGTGGGCCGGCGTAGGGCGGCGCGTGGCGAAGCTGGAGATCTGTTGGATACAAAGAAGATGGGAGTGAAGGGAGGAAAGTGGAGGGAGGAAAGAAAAAGAGGTTAGGGTTTGAAAGTGGTTTTTATACTCAGGATAATCGGGTAGTACGGGTATGGATAGTCAATACACATATTCGTATCTATATCCATTTACCTGTCAGGTATGAAATTAAGAACAAACCTAATTCTAATAGGGTTTTTACCCGTGGGTAAACGGGTAATCGGGCATGATTGTCATCCCTAGCCCCTATGGCCGGTGAATCATCTAGGTCGTTTTGTTTGTCTAGTGCAGTGGACTGGATACGTAGGATATTGCTCGTACAATAGAGTTTTACGTTGCCGTGTTCGCTTCCTGTGGTGTCCGCGTTGCTATCTCTATCGGAGCCATCATCCTTTCACAGCCTCGTGCTTGTGTCCGCTGGGCTCTCTTTGGTTGTTCTACTTGTGTGGTGTGGTGAACTTGGTGCATGGGATATTTCTCGTATCAGGGAGTTTTGCGTTATTATGTTTGCTTCCTCGAGATGTCCGCATCGCTTTTTTGTTCAACGCCTCGCCCTAGGCTGCGTCCAGGGACTTGTGCTTATGACCGGTAGGTCTATCGGCCGTTCTACTTGCGTGCTGTAGTTGATCGAGTATGTAGGAATGTGGCTCGAATAGAGTTGCTGGACTGAGGCTGGATGCGTGTGGTGGTGCTGAGGCCACAACCATAAATTCTATTTGATCGGAAAAAACCATCTCTTACTATTATTTACCAATAATATATCGCATTGTACTATCTATTTTCAATTGCAAGTTGATACAGAATATATACATTCATACATTTTAAAATTTGACTTGATCATAAAAATGTTAGTGTGCTTGAATCATATAACCTATTATTTGCAAAAGTTCAGTGTTTAAAAAGTCAGACCTAGACGGTCGAAAGGAGAGGCGCCACCTCAGCGCCAGATTTGACCTGAATCGGCAATCTGAACAGCCAGGCGCCTAGGTGTCAACCGCGGTGCCTACGCGCCTTGGGCGCGGCGGCGTCTAAGCCAACGACCAAAGGTTTAAGCCTAGAACAGAGGCCGATAGCGTGTGCCAGGCTCGACTGGAAGAAAAACCACGCACGCAGCTAGGGTTCCCTCTCTAGCCGTCGAGCGCTGCCGCCACAACGCCCGTCGTCCGCCGTCCGCCGGCCGCCGCAATCGGCCCCCGTCTTGCTCGTGCACCGGTCGTCGGGTTCCTGTGCTCCCGCACCGCGCGCCCGTGTTCCCGCACCCCACGTCGCGCGCCCGCACTCCCTCACCCCACGTCGTGTTCCCTCGCCGTGGCAGACAGCACTACGGCAGTGCGACGGCGTCATGTCTTCTGTCCTCCACCAGTTCTCGGTAAGATGAATGTTTACTCTTAATTCCTGTGTGGTGGACTGGTGGAGATAGAACTAGGAAAGGGGAAGGAAGTAGAAAAATAGTGCTGCTCTCATGTTCCATGAACAAGAGAGGGATGCTGGTGTTGACATCTATCTAGGCACTAGGCAACGCCTGAGTGTCTGACTAGCACCTAGTGTCTACATGAATAATGTAAAAGTTTATAGTAATATTGAAAGAACATGTAAATGTAGTAGCAAGCTACATGCATAATTAAATAAGGGGTGGAGGACAAAAATATTGTGTTAAAAAAAGTCTTTTCTTAAGACATCTGGCTTACAAAGTTACAAAATCTGTCCAATGGAAAATTAACAATTTCAAAGCAGAGACTTTCAAATGGCATGGGAATACTTTCAAGTCAGTAACTTTCGATTTGGATTCCAAAACTTTGAAATCTTCCGAACAGAAACTAGAAGTGGTAAATTCTCAGTCTTTTGCATGTGTTTACAGCATTTTTGGAGCATTCAGCATTATTTGAATCACATTTTTGGAACTTGGACATCCTCACCTCAGTAATCACTCTTCATTTCCTTCTTAACAAGTTGAAACATGTACCCAACTAATGGCAAATTGGTAAGTACTACTCTCTCTGTTTCGTATTATAAACTATTTGATTTTTAAAAGTTATTTTTTTCTAACTTGAACAGAGTTTAAAAATATACATATTAACATTTAATACATCAAATAAATATATTCTAAAACTAATTTAATATCATAGTTGTTAATATATTTTTCTAAATTTGATAAAGTTGGATAAATTCATCTATTATTGTCTGATGGTGAGGCGCAGCAGCTCTCTGAACTCCAGCTTCCTGGTTTCAACGTGCAGCGTCTTCTTTTTGTTGGGCAAGTATGTTACCCATATCCTGCCCTTGATCTCCCACTCCACCGTCTTGCCGGCGGCCGCACTGGCCATCCTCCAGCGCACGCTCTCCCCGTACTCGTCGCCGGCAAAGATCACGCCTCCGCCCCTTGTGAACGGCCTGCCCGGGTTGGTGTACCGGTTCCTGAACCATGATCGCGGTTGGAGCAGCTCCAGCTTGGGCGGCTCACTGGAGAACACCTCCCTCCCCTCCGAGCCGCCGTGCAGGAACCAGCTCACTGTTGCTGTGTTGCCCTGAACCGAATGCTCGAACTTCCATGGCCGGAGAGTCCGTGTCACCGTCTCGTGCGCCGACACGGTGAAGCCGATGGTCGCCGGCGCCGTGCCCAGCGACGCGTCGAGGCCCCTCTCGGTGTCGACCTCTTGGACAGGGTTGTCCGTTGACCGGCTCACCGTCAGGGAGAGGATGTCCACCTGTGCCAGCGGCGTCAGCTGCAGCGATATCCGCGACGGGAAGTGCTTCTCGTCAGAGCCATACCCCTGCTTCGCCATCAGTGTCTCGGACACCAGCTGGATCAGGTCACACCTGCAAAATCACCAGTTCTTGAAATCTTGAACACTGTCGATACCCAAGAATCACTGGTGAAATTCAGCTGGATGAAATAGAGAGGAGATGGACCTTATGTTGTCAACGTTGACGGCGACGTCGATCCAGTTCTCCCTGAAGGCGACTCTGTAGACGAACTGGATCACGGCCTCGAGCTGCTGGTAGCTCAGTGAGAACTGCAGCTTCTCATCCTTCGTATGATGAGACGGGTGCTCCATGATCATGGCCACAACCGGGCAGTACAGCTCCACTTTCCACAGCCTGCTCGCCGAGATAGCGTAGGAGAAGACACCGAAAGGCGACGCCGTCGTGCCGCCTGACCGGTGAGCCTCCATGGCCCAGTTGGTGACAGCGAGGTTCAGCGACCGCATCCACTGCTCCTCCATGTTTGTCCCCATAGCGAGCAGCAGCTTCTTTGCGGCACCCCGCATGTCGCTGCGCATCAGCTGCGCGCCGATCTTGCCGATGAGTTCACGCCGGAGGGTGGACGGAGCTTCGTAGATGCACACCATGAGCGCGAGAGTGAGGGCAGCCAGGTTAAAGATCTTGCCTGAATCTTCAGACACCTGAACATTTGGCAGCCTCAAGAGTGACTTCTTGCTGGAGTAAGGGCCATACCTGAGGACCCCGCTGATGATATCTTGCAACAAATTGGCAGCAATATCTGAGCCAATGGCAGATTGCAGTCTAGTATAATGGGAGCTCCAGAGTGAGATTGGATCATGGAATTCAGCACAAATGGACCAAGACAGGTCGAAGGATTGGGCTTCAGAGTGACAGGTGATTATAAGGTTCAGAGATTGGTTTGTGGATGAAGAGTTGCAGATTTGAAGAGAGCAGGTTGCCCCCCTCCATTGCTTGGGGAGGCTTCTGATCCACAGCCAGATGTCAGGAACAGCGGCAGAAGCCATGGCTGAAGAAGAGCAGCTCTACCTCTCCGGATCCCATCACTGCTGTCCATGAAATTAAATACAGACACAAAAGGTGAAATTGGAACATAAAAGACAGATGAAAGCAAGTCGAGGACAACTTGAACTCTTCAGTTTGCCAAGATTGCAAAGCTTCTTCTTTTCAGATGATGCGTCGATTAAGTGCTCTCCAAACCAGTAGTACATCTTTATTCTTTCAGTTGTGCAAGGGAGGCTTGCTTGCTAATGGCACACAGCCCGGATATGCAGTGAGCTCTTGCCCCACGGTTTGGAAAACTATATTCTTTAGGAATGTATGCTTTGGATGAACCTTTAATTTGGACTGTGGAACAGAACATGGGACAAGTAAGCTTGATGCTGATTACAGATAAGTATTTCTAATTCTAAAGTGATACTTCTCTCTCTGACTGATGCAGCAAAAGGTGTTTATCGAACTGTCAACTGTGTCAAGCAAAATATAATGCTCTTCTGCTCTGGAGACTGAAAGAGGATGACTTTTGGAGCATCTAGAACCAGACTTTGAGCTTTCCAGTTAGGCCGTACAAGGAAGTATGTTCTTCTTACCTTTGCCATGGGAGAACAGAATCAGATCCTTCACTCCATGCTTATCCACTTCTAAATTAAATTGTCCCTCTATGTGAGCTTTTTAGTGAGCTGATGAATCTTCTGAGGTCATCAGCATAAAATGGAATCCCTGCAACTCAAGATTATTGGGTAGCTCACCAAACATGGTACTCTTAAAAGACATGGAGAGTTTTCTATATCTCCCTGTAGGGAGATGAGGATTGGTGCATATTCTGTACACTATAGAATAATACTCTCTAGCGGTTTCTAATTGGTGAACAATAGTCGAAAAATTCCTACTTTTCTACAAGAGGTGTATGAATACCATAATCTTTTGAACCACTTCTTTAGTGTGATCAAAAGAATCAATACACTTCTTTTTTCAATATACTCACTCATTCTTGAGCAGCGATGGATCCAGAATTTTATTAATGGGTACGTCGCATCAAAAAAATTATATGTAAATAATTATTAATTTTATATTGTAATTATTTTTTCTAAATTTTACCTCACTGCCCGCTGGGGAAAAAATAGTGGAACAAAGTGAGGCCGCCTGGATCGAAACGAAGGCCTCCCGGTTGAACGGTAGCGCCTAAGCCATCACGCTAGGAAATCTTTTGTGATAAAATCATATACTAATATATACTTGTTCAGTTTTCTTGAGACAACGTATGCCATCGCCCTATTAGCATACCATGTAGATCCGCCCCTGTTCTTGAGAATAATGTAAAGCAATGATAAGAGATTAAAGCGCTTAATTAATCTCATCATCACTGAATGAAGAGATCTTCTGAGGCTTAATTAATGGTAATACAGAGTTTTTTCTCACAATGTTATTTTTGACATGAGTGTCTATGTCATAAATATTCTATATTTAATGAATTTATAGTTCATGATGCTTGTCATCTCTAATTTTCCAAAATATGCACAAATTACTTCTAGGTAATGTGCATAATGTTGCAAAATAATGGTGCATGAAATTCCCATAAAATTTCCAATAGTTTCTATGCAATTTTCTAGCCAAATATTTGATGACCTGGCACTCAAAATAAGTGGTTGTCTAGTTACATTGACACTTATGAGAATGACACCTAGGATCATCCGAGTGTATAATTATAGGTCAAAATGTCAAAAAATCAAAGTCATTTATATTGAGTGTCAAATCATCAAATCCCCTTATCTATTTACTAATAAAAGTAATGATAATTAAATTCATACGAGTAATTAAAACATTAAATATAGTAAATAAATACATACAAATAATAACATGAAAATTAAATATTGTTCAAATGCAAAATTCAAACTCGCGAGGTTACGCAAGAAAAATTTTTTTTTTTTTGAGTTTTCAGCGAAACTGATATTCTCTACACGAAATTCCAACACTTTGCGCGATTTTTCAGAAATGCATAGATAGGCCTTTCTACAAATTTTCATTCGTTTACCATTCTTTCCCGTTCTTAACTTTGTTCTTTCTTCTCTCCTGTTTCTTCTCCACAGGTGTGGCCGCCGCCCGCCGGCCGGCCTACCTCTCACCGGTCGTGGTAATGTTTTGTCCTGCCATGGCAGCGTTCTGATCTGCCGTGACTGGCCTGCCACGGCAGCGTTCTGGTGTTTTGCATGGCATGCCATTTGTTGATTTCTTGCTCTGTTCATAAAATCCATCAGGTACTAGTAGCAGTATTCAAACCGACGTGTCTTCCTAAAAGTGCACTTGCAACTACTAATCGGCATTGTGCCACCGACTTTCAGTCAGCCCGAGTAGTCAGCTAAATAGTGGCGTATGGATTTAATTCATTATTTGCAATGCGATATTACTAGGCATCCTGTAGTTCAACCTACAAATGCATTAGTAACAAAAGCAAATAACGAATTGAATTATCACCCTTGTAATTTGTCATTCAGTAGCTCCAGAACAAGATGGGTTGATAACGTGTGAGGGAACACCTACTGTCGGGTGTAGTCCTAGGACTCCGTAGGTAAAGAACAGAACAAACAATCACACAGAGACAATGTGTAGGAAAAAGTCCTACTTTATTTCTAATACATGTGTACAATGAGGAGGGAGCCTCTCAATCTCTAAGCAAAACATCTAAAACGAAATTATGATCTCAAATGAAATAATTCCCTATAGAGAGAAAGCGAGATCGAAATGTACTCACTCGCCTCGCTTTCCATATATTCTCAGGTTTCTATTCATGTTACCAGGTTCCATATATCTATGTTTGAGTTTCCTAACATAAAGTATGTAAATGTAAAGAGTAAAGACCATTTTCCTCAATTTACTTGAAATTTCAAAGAACTGTTCTAAGGAAATGAACAGTGTTAGCGATTCCAGCCTGTGTTCCCGGTATCAAAAGGAGCATTCTCACATAGCACACTATCAAGATATGCGATTGGCATATTGACCTAACCAAATTCAGATTCTAGCCTTCTAGATTGAGTCACTTCTTGTCAAGATGAAGGCTCGTCTGCCAATGACAAATGTTATAGGATCTGCAGTTGGCCTAAGTTATCAGTCAGAGACTCCAAGCATTCAACTCAAAAGAATATCTGCTATGGTTTCGTAAAGTTTAGTAATTTATCTATCGGTCGACGAAATTTGGGAACTAGTGACTACATGAAAGTTCACAATTCCTTAATAGTCCAAAAGATCAATGTTTGTAAACTGTCACTCCTTCTTAGATGGAGAACTTGTGAATCTTAGTTTCACAGTTCACACATTGACACACCTTCATATCTATCGCCATAAGAAAAACAAAAGATGCACATGCACTTTTTACAACTATATCAAGTGAGTTATTATATAATTGAAACCATAAACAACATTGCTTAGCTCAGGAATAAGTAATAATAACTCAACAGAAAAATTCAGTAGAACTAATTTGTTTCACATTCCATAAAGCAGAGTAACCACAAGCAGTTCTGAGGTTGACTATGTTTGTTGGCCAGTTCGTACTCCCTCCATCCTAAAATGTAACAAGTTTTAGAGTTCAAAATATATCTCAAATATAACAACATATATTTATAAAAGATAACTTTTACCTCTAAATTATTCATACTAACCATAGACTCGATTACTCATTACTCCACCTAACCACTCTTTGGCTCACACTCACTCACTACGAGAAGGGTAGTATGATCTTCTTACTTATCTCCTTGATATATGTATCCAAGCCTAAAACTTGCTATAGTTGATCATCAGCACATTCATGGCCTAAGACTTGATGCTAATAGTTCACTTGCTGTATTTTGGCACGTGTGCAGGGAATAGAACCCGAGCACCTCATAACCGCCATATGCCAAATTCCCTTTCACTAGGCATAGTGTTAGCGCATGTTTGGTTCTCTGAATTGGTCCATGAATTGAAGAATTGGAACTGAGACAATTCAATTTGGATGCTTGGTTGCCTATGGACACTTGACCTCAAATCCAAAGGAAATTAGATGCAACTAGAAGCCACCCCTCACAATTCAGACCCCAGAACCTCTCATTTAGGTGGAATTAGGCTTAGATATAAAAATATGCCAAAGGACCTTCACTGGTAAACCTCATCGCACATCACCGCTTCTTCCTGTCGACGAGGCTCCTGTATTGCCCCTTCTTGCTACCAACGAAATCCAGCATGACCTCATTGTCAACGTTGAGTTCCCCAACAACCTCTTCTTATCATCCATAAGCTCTAGCTCTAACTAGCTGAAAAATTAGCTCGGGCTCGTGAGCCTGCTTAGGCTTGGAGTGGCTTGGCTCAGCTTGTAGCTGAAACGAGCTGAGCTTAGGATTGAATGTTGGCTTGGTACCAAACAGAGGCGAGCTCGAGCTAGCTCGCGAGCTACTCATTGACTCATGAATATGATCCATGTTTCATAGTTTTAACCTATTCTTTATTTGAGTGTGTGCTATCTAGTATTTAGTACACACTATGATTCTTATTAATCACTTATATTTTATTCTTAAATACACTACATATTAATATATCACGCTTAAATTTAAAAGTTTTAATTTGTATTCCGCGAACAATATACATTGAAAATTATTGAGCTCGTGAGCTGGCTTGAGCCACCAAAAGAGCCGAGCTGGTAGAAAAAGAGCCGAGCTAATATTCTACCGAGCCAGGCTTGGTTCGGCTTGTTTTTAACCCTAGTTCTGACCCCCTCACCGCCAATGAGATAATTTCCCTACTTTCCCCCTCGACAGCGAGCCAACCAGTTGTCAAAGTTCGAGGTGGAGCAAGGAGTGGAGAGAGGGAAGAGGAAGAGAGAAGAAGAATAGAATTATTTGACTATGTAGTCACAGGAATTTATTGGTTGAAAATGATGTTTGTAAATTTAGAGGCATCCAAACAATAGAATCAGAATTGTGAACCAATGTGAAATTTGGAGGGAGGAAGAGAGAAGAAGAATAGAATTCTTTGACTATGCAGTCACAAGAATTTATTGGTTGAAAATGATGTTTGTAAATTAAGAGTTATCCAAACAATACAATCAGAATTGTGAACCAATTTCATTTCAATGTGAAATTGAATTGAAGCTCAAATTCCGTTGAACCAATTCAATTCTATGAACCAAACGGAAAAGCCACCACAGAAACCAAAAACCTTCCGAAAAGCCGCTACCTTTGCAGCGCCAAAACCTAACTTAGCAACGTTAATTATTCACAGTGATGTTTGTTACTGGCTTCAGAAAGAAGGGGCAAGCACAGACCAGATATCGGATAACATCTGTTCAAAAAGAAAAAAGATCTCAACAACTGCCAAAAGCTGGATGGGAAAAGAAAATAGTATGATTGTTTACATAATCAGTGGATCATGGTCACAACCAAACAGCAGGAAACACAACGGATTGTTGTCACAGTGTGAAGCCTATCCAAGATGTCGATAAGATAGCAACCAGACATGTGCACTGTGCCTACTGCTGCTTCTAAGCATAAAACATATGAAAATTTATTCCATGGGCAACTATCTGTTGCCCATGTGCGGGGCATTGGTAAGATACATATGATACACCGACTTGTTAATCAAGATCCCATAGATCCCAGCATCATGTATTCCCCACTTGGAAGTGGGAACAACGAAGAAGGCACTCAAGGCAGGTACTGATAATCAGCTGTGAATATCAGAGCTATCTCAACTGGATGCCTTCCGTTGCCAGATTACAGATTGAACAGACATGCTCGTACTGGAATTGAATCCATTTTGTGGTTCTTTGCTGTTTGGACCATCAGTCAATGTGGGAAGAGAGCTGTAGCGAGCCCATAGCTAGCAAAACCAACGCCAAAGAGAAGGAACCCGTAGTCAAGCAGGCGTCGCCACAGGCTCATCGAGGAACCCACAATGCTAAGATGGAAGAGCGCAGGAAGCACGAAGGACAGCAGTGCGCAGACTGTGCTCCCGACAAAGGAGACAAAGGACCCAAATGCAGGAATGAATGATGCCACCACACACAGGATGGTTACCATGGCAATGCGGCTTGAGTGAAGACCTAGCCATTCAGCACCACGAACACTGTGCGAAAGCTTCTGGAAGCATCCACTTGATTGGAATCTCTCCTCGACGATCTCATGGATTGGGTGCATCATGATTGGAAATGTGAATGCCAATGCGATGCACAGTCCAACCTGTCAAAAGATTTCAAGATGTTAGGGTACATATCTAAATCAATGTTCCCTGCTATATTTAAGTCTAGTTGATGAAAGTGACTCAGTTTTTTTATTTCCAAACAGAAGATCTCCCAGGCAGAATCTGGCAAGTAGTTCATTATCTTATATTTATATCTCCAGATATCAAATATGAAATAGTGAAGTTGCATATTGAAACCACGCAAAGCACATGTTGACTTTCACTTTAAAAGAAACAGAATGCTTTAATAAACAACAACATCAAATAAATTATGGCAAGTACGCTAACCTTAACAGCAGCAGAAGACCAATTATTGGGAAGATTAAGTGTTATGATATCTTTGGTGGCCTCACCATAAGCTAAGTACCCACAAACTCCAAAAGATGCATAAACAACTATGATGCCAGCAACTGCTTGAGAAAGTACCCAACGAAATTTTCTCCGTTCTGCCATTGATGATTCTAGTGCCAAAGTCATACTGAATCCTTCAAAGCAGAAGACTGCAACTCCAAAAGTGAATGGTATCGCCCAAAGTCCATTGAAAGCATTTCTATTTGCAAATGGATGATCAAAAAGCTGAAGATCCTCTTTGATAACAATTGCCATAGCAAGAACATTGCATACATCTGCAAATATGCTGAATGGGGATAGAGAAGATAGTGAACGAATGAATGATAGACCAATTTGCACAGGCAGCAGGATGGCAAAGATGAAGACAGCTGGTGACATCAACTGGCTGAAGACAGAACGAAGATTTTGGCCAATGAATATTAGGTAAGCTACAGATCCCCCTGCTTGGGAAACAAGGATGAGGATTTCCGTCAAGCATCGACCTATAGTGCCAAAACACTTTTCACCCAAATCACCATATGTATAGTGACCATGGTAGGTTTCTTCCTCCTTGTCCTCTTCCAATTTATCTCTGCAGTCAACCTTCATATCGAAAAAAGTAAAGCAAGTAATTTTAGTAAGAAGATGGAGCAAGTAATAAAGTTATGAAGCTAGTAAAGTAGTAATGTCTATAATTAGACCCCATTTAATTTATCAGTGTTACAATCAAAATTCTAGTCGGCAATGTGAAGCAGGATGTGGGTGTAAAGAACATTTTAGACAATCTGTTCTCACAGGGAAAACAACTTAGCCAAGCTCAGTTGAACTAGAATGACTGGCTCCCTTAATATGGATCACAACCACAAACAGTGTTAAGTGTGTGCAGGTTTTGAGATCCTTCCATTTTTATAAAAGTACAATGAACATGAGATACTTTTTATTGGAATCAATGAGACAAAATATGTGATGTTAAATGAAAAAAAATGGACACAGTAAGTCTCCACTTAAAAATGCATGATAATCCAAAACCAGAGTACGAACACAGATGTTATGCTGATTGACGGCGACAGCTAACACTATCACTGTTATCCATAGTTGCTGAGTTTTTTTGTTGATCACAATACGATGATATACCTAGCTAGATATGATTATTCACAAATGCTAAAGCAGGACACGATTCGGTTAAGAAAGCATCAGCGCAGTGAAGGAACAGGCAAGATAAGGGGAAGAAGAAGCAAGGCACATACGAGGAGGAGCATGCAGTAGAGCGTGGCGCAGCCGGCGGCGGCGACGCCGAGGGAGCCAGCGACCCATCCGGCGGTGCGGAAGGCGTAGGGGAGGCCAAGCACCCCCGTCCCCACGATGGACACCACCACGTTCCCCAGCGTCTGCACCGACGTCGCCCCGGCCCCGCGTCGCCGCCCCTCCTCCCGCGCCTGCAGCAGCGGCGCCCCCGCCCCCTCCTCCACCGCAGCCACCGTCTTCCGCCCCTCCATCCCCAGCTCGCTTCCCTGCAGCGAGTTTGGCGCACGGCAGAGAAGGGTGGGAGACGAGTTTGGCGATGCGGATGAGCAGGAGGTTTGTTGGAGCCCCGGTATAAGACGGGAGGAGAGGACGACCGCCCAGCGGCGGCGCTCTCCTGTGGATAGGTCTCGGCGGCGGCGGCGGCTTCTTCACGTGCGGTTTGGAATTAGGGAAAAAAATTCCGTGGGACGGTCCTCACCTTGCTCTCCGTGAGAACCTCTTTCGGATCTACGCCACGTGAAAGAGCAGGGATCCAACGGTGAGGCGAGGTGGCGAGGGGCGGCAGTCCAGCGGAGCGCACGAGGCGGCGAGGCGGAGGGAGTCCGGCGGTCGGCGCGAGGCCGACGTGGCGGTGGGAGTCCGGTTGGGCGG
>KE373023.1:1711050-1729310 GCA_000418225.1 Zizania latifolia | reverse complement strand
TCCTCGTGAGAACCCTAACGCCGCCGCCGGTGCTCTCCTAATTCCCCCAAGGTGTCGGCGCTGTCCTCCCCTTCTTACTCCTCATCTGCCTCCCTAATCGCTGCTAATTTGCATCTCGCTTCGTTGCTGCAGATCCACCCGTCGCAGTCGGCCCCGGTCTTGGGAGTGCAGGAGATATGGCGTAAGTTTCCCCGCACTGGAATCTTGGCTCTCCGCTCGTTTCATGGTTGATTTCTTTTTCGAGTGGGTTGGGCGGGATGATCTGTTCTTCGTTAGCTGCTGATTTCGTCCTCCTAGTGGCGCCAAGCTCATGCTGTTCCTGGCACATGCTCTTTGATCTGAATTTGTTAAGAGAGATGTTGCCATTTTAATATGACGTCCTAGCTTCCGTTGTACCGCTGGCAATGGGAAATTTGTAGTTATATTTCATCAGGCTAATGAGTTAGCATGTGGTGTCAGGATGGGTTTGGGTAAATTTGGGCTAAAATGCCATGCTGGTAGTGATTTGCAATTGGGCACATCAGTTGCATCGTTGGTGGATTTTTAATTTGTAGTCAGTTCTGCAAGTAGATTCCAGATGATAGCTGTATGCCCTCCCATGGTAGCATCAAGCAGATAGAACACTTAATTAACAGCTAGATAGAAAGAATATCGACCTGCTTGCCAAATTAGTTTTTTTAGTGGAACCAAATTATCCAATATTACTGGGGCATTTAATTTGTTTTGATTTCTGCATGTTCGTCTTGTTTGAATCCAAAAAGAAACTAATTTTGTGCGCACTGTTGTCAAGCAAGTTGGGAAAACGTGATTTCTTCCAAAAATGCAGCACTATATATGTATTGAAGTACTTAGACTAGAATGATCTAAAGAGCAGCTCAAGTAGAAGTAAACTAAAAAGGAAATCATGCTGTGATTCCTCGTGGATGCTTTATGTTCTCATACTAAGCTTTCATGGTTGCTAAGAAGTAAGAATTAACCATTCCTGCAGGGAGGAGACCCCAGTTGAGGCACCAGCTGCCCCGGTTCCAGTTCTTGGTGAACCCATGGACCTCATGACTGCTTTGCAGCTTGTAATGAAGAAATCAAGTGTTCATGATGGGCTTGTGAAGGGGCTCCGTGAGGCTGCCAAGGCCATTGAGAAGCATGCTGCTCAGCTTTGTGTGCTTGCTGAAGACTGTGACCAGCCTGATTACGTCAAGTTGGTGAAGGCACTCTGTGCCGAGCACAATGTTCACCTCGTCACTGTGCCTAGTGCTAAAACTCTTGGCGAGTGGGCAGGGGTGAGTCACAGAATTCGTCTATTATGTGCTTTGTTGCCTGTTATACTTGATTGGAGTAAATGTGATGTTTAGATTGCCATGTATGAATATTCGTGTTCACTAACATGATGATGCTTCACCAGCTCATAGTGGAGGATGTTCTATTTTGATTTTTTTTTGGTTATTTGTCTGAGTTTGAATTTATTTTGGTGAGGATTTCGTTCTTCACTCTTCTCTGTTCTGCATACCATCTAATTGCTGTTATATAAGTCTAGTGTGTCCTGAATTAACAGTACACAACTTTGTTTGCAGCTTTGCAAGATTGACTCTGAGGGCAAAGCAAGGAAGGTTGTGGGCTGCTCCTGTGTTGTTGTCAAGGTAACTAATTGATTCCCCCACCTTACTACTTGAAAGATGTCCCCTTGTTAAGCTGGGCGATTCATAAAGTTTGGCTGTTCTTTTTCATTTACCAGGACTACGGTGAAGAGTCTGAGGGCCTCAACATAGTGCAGGACTATGTCAAATCGCACTAGATGTAGCATTCCGATATCTGGAACTTGTGCTTGGCGTTCTGTACCTTGCTTTAAATTTTTGCTTGGTTCTGTGGCTTGCTAGGAGATAAGAAAATTTTTGTCGTTTGAGCCAAGGAGATATGAGCAATTTGGACATCTGGACTTTATGTTTACTGTGATGGATCAGCTGCTTTTAGTCCAAATCATCAGGAGCTGAGTATCTGTTTTGCCCATATATTTTGTATTCTGTTGGTATGGTCAGTTGCTGGTTTCTGTTCATGTCGAGGTCATCCAGTAGTTCGCCACGGAGCTTTGCTCGTGGTTTGCATTTGCACTTGAATTATGATTGATTTGCCGATGCAGTTTTTTTTGTATTTGATAGTTGCAACTGATAGTGTTGTTTCCACTGTTATTCTGTTGCTGCAATCCTCTGTTGAGGTGTTGAGAGTACCAGACAGCAAGATAAATTTCAGCCTTAATCGGTAAAGGTGATTGGGGCATGTGGTTTAGCCACTAGTGTCTACCTTAGCAAAACCTAAAGGGGAAAAGTGATCTGGTTTACAAAATATAAGGGATTTAGTAAAAAAATTCTTTAGAAGTTATCTAAACAATCTGTGATAGTTTAGGGTAGTAAAATGTATATTTTCCTCTTATATCTATATCAGAATTCAGAACTGGAAACAACAGTCACAACTTTTGAATATATTACCATCCATTTGATGAATTTAATATTGTATATGATCAATATTAGTTTGTTTTCCTATGATTTTATACATAACAATACATCTAGAAATTGATAAAAATGCAAGCAACAAATAGAATGATACTGGGAGAAAATTGGAGATGCTCAAACAGAACAAAAATTTGGATGTATTAGAATATTGGCATAATCACTGCTAGTACTTGTTAAGTTTGTGCAAAGCAGAACAAGCTAGCTAATTCAAAGTTTGGGGCACGAGATGTCTGAAGAAACTTCTTTCTTCAGCAAAGCAGAACAAGCTAGGATGACCGGCCGGCGAGACTTGGACTTGGTGTAGCTGATGGCCTTCTTGTCGGGGTAGAGGATGATGCAATGTGAGCGTGCCGTCATAGTCGGGTATGCTGAAGTTGCTGACGGCGACGTCGTGGTGGCCCCGGATGTGCTCTGGCGAAAGAACCCTGGATGTGCTCTGGCGAAATAACCTCTCATGCTGCTCTTCTCCACCACTAACCTGCTAGTCACTGACACGGCCGCTCTCTGCCTCCCGCGTGCTCGTTGCTCTCCCAAAAATAATAGGGGTCGAGGTTGGCTAGTGAGACGATGGGGGATAAGCTTCATCGTTGAGAGGAAAACAACCCGGATCACCAGCTAAGGCTCCTAAATGACCGTTCAGTGATAAAGGAGGTGGGGTGGAGGACGCTCGCTTCGCCTAGGCGGCGGCTCGGGCGGAAACAATACCCTCCCAGCCGTCGCCGCCTTTCCTCCTCCGTCTCCCTCGTCGGTGCCGGAGCACTTCGCCGAAGGCTGCAAGGAAGGCGGCGGCGATGCAACAAGCCACTACTCCGTCCAGCGGCGGTGTCATCAGGCGAAGGCTTGGGTGGAGCTCCACCGCTTTTCCCTTCCCTACTGTTTTGTCGCGCGGAGGCCAGATCTAGAGTGCTGGTTGCTGGTTTCTAGCCGGCCGCTCGCTTAGGGAAGCGCGAGCTGCGGCGCCGTCGATGACTGGCGAGTTGGCTTCGTTTCAAGCGACGGATCTGGCGAATCTCTCTCTCCCGTCGTCGTCGCCCTTCCTCCCTTCTAGCGGTGGATCCATTGGCTTTGGTGTCGTCTTGTGGTGGTGGCTTCTTGCTGCAGGGGGCTGCGCTTGTGCAGCAAGTTGTGGTGGCTCGAGGCCTAGCCTACGCCGGGTCGGCAATGTGGAGCTCGCCGCCGCCGTGGCCTTGCAGGCCAAGCCGTATCTTGGGTGGTTTCGGGGGCGTTTTTGCCGAGCGGTGTGCCCCGTTGGGCATGCTAGTGAGCGGGGAGAGCCCCGTCGTGGGCTGTTCTTGCATGAAGTTGGCTCGTTTCCAGCAAGCTTGTGCGCAGAGTGGCGTGTGTTGTCGGCGTTGGCTGCATGCGAAGTGGCATCGGCCAGGCGACGGATCTAGTGGTCCTCTTTTCCCTTTGCAGCCACCACCTTTCCACCATCCCTTCCTGGCAGTAGTTGCTCTCCTCTCTTCTCGGACTAGTTGGCGGCTCGGGGCTTAGGGGGGCGGTGATCTTGTCTACTTCGGCGGTGCTCTTGGTGTTGCTCCAACGGTCGTGCCCCGGTTTGGGGCGAGTCTGCGCACGTGGTTTGCTCTGACGCGGGATCCTTTAGTTTCTATCTTCGTTGCGTTGACCTATTGAGGCTGGCGTTGGCGCCGTTTGTCTGCTCAGTGGTCTTCTTCTTTCTGCCGAAGGGTCATCGGTCTTGGTGGCGCCTTCATTGGCACCTGTTAAGTGCCAGCTTCAAGGTTGACGCAGGAGGATCAGTTCTGGATTGTTCTAGGCATCTTGGAGTGGTGCGCGAAGGGCCTTCAGCGGTGGGCATGACCGGTTGTGATCTCCCTTCGTGTCGCCCACGTCGTGCCCATGGTTCGCTTGGCCGGCTTCGTCTAAGCAGTACAGTGATCGCTTTCTTCTAGCTTCTTCGCCTCCCTCTCCTTGGAGCTCCTTCCCTCCTATGGCCGCCTTCCTTCTCGGTCATGGGGCACTCCTCGGTTTGGGTGGAGTTCTTGATGGAATTGTGTCCAAGAGAATTCTAGGGGAACCGGAAGTTCTGGCTTGAAGCTAGAAGTTCCAGGTTTTGGAGCATCCGCAAGTTCTGGTTAGACCAGAAGTTTTGGGCCAGCCTCAGTTTCGGTTTCTAGAGGAGCCGAAAGTTCCGGTTGGACCAGAAGTTTCGGGTCTGCCTGAAAGTGAAATCTAGACGAGCCGAAAGTTCCGGTTAAGACCGAAAGTTTCGGATCAAAATAAATTCGATACATAAGGTTATTTTCGGAAGTTCCGGTTAGGACCGGAAGTTCTGAATCCAGACGAACAGATTAGATCTGTTGGTCTTTAATACTGATTAAAGGCCTATGATAGGGCACTATATAAGGAGAGGAGGGGCTAGCACAAAAAGGCTGCTACTGTTGCTTCTGGTTGAGAACCCTAGCCGCCACCTCTCTCCTAGCTACACCGGTTGTAGCAATCTCTCCCCTAATCTCCCGCGCGGTACTAGCATATCGGCTAGAGGTGATCTCGTCCTTGCACGTGTGGATACCATAGAGGCACCGCTGCTACTGTAGTGCTGATCTTTTTCTGTGGAGATCGCCGGATTACGTTGTCTTCGCCGCTGATGAACGGATGGAAACGTGAGGAGCAGCTCGAGGACGCGCTTCATCGACTCTACTTCCGCTGCCCGAGCGCGTCTCGTGGTTCGAGGTAACGATCTATGATCCTATTACACGCATGGTTTCTGGGCTAACGGGGTAAATTTTTGAAATTAAGCGCTAGCGTAGCCTCCCCATAACCCAATAGTGGTATCAGAGCCTACATGCATAGTGTTCGATCTAGATCGATCATATATAGGTGATATGTGATGGAAATAGATTGTATCTATTATTTTTGCATCGGTTTTTCGGAAGTTCCGGTTGGATCAAAAGTTCCAGGCCGAAGTAAACTTCGATACAGAATGTTATTTTTGAAAGTTTCGGTTGGACCGGAAGTTCCGGGTCCGGAAGTTCCGGTTGGACCGGAAGTTCTGGACAGAAATAAATTCCGTACAGAAGGTTATTTTTGGAAGTTCCGGGTGTGATTCGGAACTTTCGGGCCAATTTAAATCCGAGTCAGAAGGTTGATTTCGAAAGTTCCGGCCCTGAGTCAGAAGTTCCGGGCCCTTCGACCGAAAGTTCTGGGCCTCTAAGCCGAAAGTTCCGGGCTTGGTTCAGTCACGTCTAGATTCCGCCTAACTCATTTTTGCAGGGAATGTTGTGGCTGGTATGGCCTTGCAAATGTATAAGATACAAGCTTGTAATAGCATGGCCTGCGCGTCATTGTTGATTACAACCTAAGGCTGTTGAAATGTTGTACGACCTGCGCGTCGACATGTGATGCTTCTGCTCATGTAATTAGTATAGTGCTATTATGTGTAATAGACTGATACAAGTTCATGGAGGCCTGATGCGTGATGACCTGATGGACAGAAACCATGGATATGGAGATTACCATGCTAGAGGGCCATACTATGTCACAGTTAATATGATTGCATGTGATATTTACGTATGTTCCTGTCATACTATTCTTTTATGTTCCGTGTGTGGTAGGCATCGTTACCATGATAGAATAGTTTCCCTCAGAAAATTAAGTATTGATGCTCTTTCCAACAGCTGCACCTACAAAGGTTTTAATCATTGCATGGTGGGTCTGCCAAAGCAAGGTGCCGTCTTTTATCTTGAATAGTTAGGGTGGATGTCGGACACCACATGCATAGTATTGGTTTGCTTAACAAAGCTATCAAAACGGTTTTAGACTTTGGGGCATGGAGTTGGGAGTCGAGCATTGGATGCCACCCCAATAAACAAGAGT
This sequence comes from Zizania latifolia, assembly GCA_000418225.1. Classification (NCBI taxonomy): domain Eukaryota; kingdom Viridiplantae; phylum Streptophyta; class Magnoliopsida; order Poales; family Poaceae; genus Zizania; species Zizania latifolia. Next base: position 1,722,969 of record KE373023.1, on the reverse strand, counting down.
CACATATGATGTGATTAGCAAGTGTTGCTTACCTATGTCACTAATCTTCTAGCAGTGATGTCAAAGTTCACTAGAAGTTAAATGAATATAGATCTTATCCCATAATGTGTCGTTAGAGGAAAAACGATCATTTTACATATTATGGCACATCTTTTATTTGATAGAAGATTAACATAGCATAGTGCTGAACCTTGCATTTTGTTATAGATCATGGCACCTATTGCAAAGAACACTTCCGTTTTTAATCTGCGATCTATCCTTGAGAGGGAGAAATTGTCTAGAACAAATTTTATTGACTAGTACAGAAACTTGAGAATTATTCTCAAGTAGGAAAAAAATGACTATATTTTAGAGGAACCCCACCCTGATGAATCAAAGGATGATACATCACTTGCTGATAGGCGGGCTTATGAGAAGCACACCAGTGATTCAGTTGATGTCAGCTGTCTCATGCTTGCCTACATGTCCTCTGAGCTTCAGAAGCAATATAAGGACATGGATGCCTACGATATGATCGTGGGACCCAAAGGCATGTTCGAGAACCAGGCACGGACTAAGAGGTATAATGTCTCAAAGTCCCTATTTGCGTGCAGGTTGGTGGAAGGCAGCCCAGTAAGTCCTCATGTGATCAAGATGATTGGTTACGTTGAGAACCTGGAAAAACTTGGGTCTACTCTTGATAAAGATTTAGCCACAGATGTGATTCTTCAGTCGCTCCCTACGAGCTTTGAGCTGTTCATCATGAATTTTCATATGAATAGCATGAAGAAAACATTGGCTGAATTGCATAGGATGCTCAAGACAGCCGAGGAAAGCTTTAAGAAAAATCATAATCATGTGATGATGGTTCAAAAGGAAAGTAAGAAGAGAAAGCGTAAGGGAAAGGCTAAAGCTCCAGATGCGATCTCGAGATCTAAGTCTAATTTGGCTGGAAAGTCTAAGTCGGGCCCTGCTAACTCTGACACTTGCCACCACTGCTATAAGCCTGGTCATTGGCGGAGAAATTGCAAGTTGTACTTGGAAGAACAAAAGAAAAAGAAGGAAAGTATGACTTCCGCTTCAGATATAAATGTTATTGAAATTTATCTTACTACTCGTCCAAGTGATTCATGGGTATTTGATACCGGATCAATGATTCACACTTACAAATCATTGCAGGGCTGAAAAGGACTAGGAAATGCGCAAGAGGCGAATTAGATGTTCGCGTCGACAATGGTGCGAAAGTTGCTGCGTTGGCCATTGGCGTTTATTCCTTGTCGCTACCCCCAGGATTAATTTTAGAATTAAATAATTGTTATTTTATTCCTGCCTTGGACAGAAACATTATCTCTTCGTCATGTTTAGAGGAAGACGGTTTTGAATTTGTAATAAAGAACAAGTGTTGTTCGATATTTTCGAATGGTATGCTCTATGGTGTTTATCCATTGTTGAATGGCTTATATATTCTGAATCTTGAGGATACACATGTCTATAACATTAATACGAAGAAACATTGACTCAATGATTTGAATCCTACCTATATCTGACATTGTCGTTTGGGTCATATAAATAAGAAGCGCATGCAGAAGCTCCATAGAGATGGGCTTTTGGAGTCATTTGATTTTGAATCGTTTGACACATGTGAGTCTTATTTATTTGGCAAGATGACTAAGGCGCCTTTCACTAGTCAAAGTAAGAGGGCAAATGAACTGTTGGCCATTGTACATACTGATGTATGTGGACCTATGAGTTCTACAGCTAGAGGTGATTTTCAGTACTTCATAACTTTTACCGATGACTTTAGTAGATATGGTTATGTCTACTTGATGAGGCATAAGTCAGAATCATTTGAAAAGTTCAAGGAATTTCAGAATAAGGTACAAAATCATACTGGCAAGACAATTAAATTTCTATGATCGGATCATGAAGGTGAATATCTGAGCCATGAGTTTAATCATCATCTAAAGCAGTGTGGAATTGTTCCACAGCTGACTCCACCTAGTACACCTCAGTGGAATGGGGTGTCCGAGCGGAGGAACCGAACTTTATTGAACATGGTCCAGTCGATGATGAGTCAAACTGATCTTCCATTGTCTTTCTGGGGATTCGCTTTAGAAACTGCTGCTTTCACGTTAAACAGAGTTCCATCTAAATCTGTAGAGATGACACCATATAAGATATGGACTGAGAAGAGTCTCAGGTTGTCTTTTCTAAAGATCTGAGGTTGTGAGGCCTATGTAAAGCGTTTGACGTCTGATAAGCTCACTCCCACATCTGATAAATGCTTCTTTGTGGGATATTCTAGGAAAACCAAAGGATATTACTTTTATAACCGAGAAGAAGGCAAAATGTTTGTTGTCCGGAATAGTGTTTTTCTGGAGAAAGAGTTTCTCTTAGAAGGGGTTAGTGGGAGCACGGTGCAACTCGAAGAGGTTCAAGAATAACTAGAAAGTATTTCAGCTCCTACTGAACCGCAACTCGACATAAAAGATGTTGCAGAGCCTATTGTTGAGACACCAGCCCCACGTCGGTCGGAGAGGTTGAGTCGTGCGCCCGAGCGGTTTGCCCTTTTAACCACTGAGCAGTGTGACATATTATTGTTGGATAGTGATGAACCTAAGATCTATTCGAAAGCGGTGATGGGTTCAGACTCTGAGAAATGGCTTGGAGCCATAAGATCCGAGTTAGAATCCATGCGAGAGAATCAAGTTTAGAATTTGGTCGATCCACCTGGTGGTGTAAAAACTATCGAGTGTAAATAGATTTTTAAGAAAAAGATAGACGTTGATGGAAATATTCACATAGCACGATTGGTGGCGAAAGGTTTTAGGAAGATTCAAGGTGTTGATTATGATGAAACGTTTTCACCCGTCGCTATGCTAAACTCTATCTAGATCATCCTAACAATTACCGCCTTTTATGACTATGAGATATGGCAAATGGATGTCAAGACGGCTTTTCTTAATGGAAACCTAAGTGAGGATGTGTACATAACACAGTATAAAGGTCTTGATGATCCAGAGAATGCTAGGAAGGTTTGCAAGCTGCAAAGGTCCATTTATGGGCTGAAGTAGGCTTTTCGGAGTTGAAACCTTCATTTTGATGAGGTAGTCAAAGTGTTTGGCTTTATCAAGAACGAAGAAGAGCCTTATATTTACAAGAAGGCTAGTGGCAGCTCACTTGTGTTTCTAGCCTTATATGTAGATGACATATTGTTGATCGGAAATGATATTCCTATGCTAGATGCTGTCAAGTCTTCGTTGAGAAAAAGTTTCTCAATGAAAGATCTTGGAGAGGCAGCATACATTTTAGGCATAAAGATCTATTGAGATAGATCGAGAAGGCTAATTAGATTAAGCCAAAGCATGTACATTGATAAGGTATTAAAACAGTTCAATATACAGAATTCCAAAAAAGATTTTCTGCCAATGTCACATGGCGTTTCTCTCAGCAAGAGTCAGTGTCCTTCAACACCTGATGAGCTGGAGAAGATGAGTGTGATTACGTATGCCTCCGCAATCGGATCTATCATGTATGCTATGTTTTGTACACGTCCAGATGTTTCTTATGCTCTAAGTGTTACGAGCAGATATCAGTCAAACTCGGGTGAAAGTTACTGGGAGGTAGTAAAGAGTATCCTTAAGTACTTGAGAATAATTGAGGATATATTCCTGGCCTATGGAGGTGAGAAGGAGCTCGTTATAAATGGTTACACCGATGCTAGCTTCTAAACCGACAAGGACGATTCACGATCGTAGTCTGGATTTGTGTTCTGCCTCAACGGAGATGTAGTGAGTTGGAAGAGTTCCAAGCAAGAAACGGTTGCAGATTCAACAACTGAGGCCGAGTATATTGCAGCTTCGGAAGCTGCGAAGGAGGTGGTTTGGATCAGAAAGTTTATTTCTGAGCTAGGTGTTGTCCCTAGTGCATCTAGTCCAGTGGACCTCTATTGTGATAATAGTGGTGCCATTGCGCAAGCCAAGGAGCCTAGGTCGCACAAGAAGTCCAAGCATATACTGCGGTGCTATCACCTGATCCGTGAGATTATAGATAGAGGTGATGTGAAGATATGCAAGGTGCACATAGATTTGAACATTGTAGATCCGTTGACGAATCCTCTCTCACAGCCCAAGCATGAGACACACTTGAGCTCTATGGGTATTAGATACTTACGTGAGTGAGTCGAGTGTATGTGAGAAGAAGTTGTTTTGTCTATGCTGATGTATATTTGGATAATTGGTTATCTTGTTTCCTGAATAAATATATTTTACATTGATCAACAAGTGCGTGACTTATTTGTGAAACTCTATGTGTTACGATGTTAGTCTAAACGATCTCTAATCGCATATCGTCATATGGGATAGTGATGATTTATAGATTAGCACATCTGTCTAATTGATGATCATGTTTCACAAATCATAGACATGGAGATGATAAATCAGTGATGTGGACTCATGTTAGTGAATATGGAGTTGGATAGACCCACTTTGAGATACTGCTGGGATTGTTATTTTACATGTGCCATCAGTTGTCATCTCAAATGGTGTACCTGTAGAATAATAAGACCTGAGATCGTCATTGATTCCAGAATGTGTAGTGCACACTTAAAGGCTTCCAAACGCTATTCCATAACAGGGTAGTTATAAAGATTGCTTTTGGGTGTGTTATGAAACATGTCGTGGGATGTGAGCGGTCAAGATGGAATTTACCCCTCTTACATAACGGGAGAGACGTCTCTGGGCCCCTCGAGGTAGTCAGATTAGAAAGTGCATGGCCATGTGAAAGTGCATCTTGGTGTATCTAGGCTCCTAATTAATTTTGGTGTATTAATGACAATGATGATCAAAATCTACTAATCACATTGATGAATTATATGTAGAGAAGTCACGAAAAACGGCATTACAATTGAAACAAAATTGGAGAAAAGCTCCGGTTAGTCCAAAATAGGCTCAAAGTGCAAAATATTGTATTACTTTTAAAATTGAGTCTAGGACCGCCGTTCTATAAAGAGGGATACGTTGAAAGTTGTTCCGAAGCTTTGTGCTTAAAGAAAAAATCTTTTTGAAAGCTTTTTTAATTGGTTCAAACTAATTTCTGAATTTTCCAGTTGGCCCGGAACTTCTGGTTAAGCCCGGAACTTTCGAAATGAACCTTCTGTATCGGAATTTTATTTGGCCCGGAACTTCCGGTTAATCCCGAAACTTCCAAAATGAACCTTATGTATCGGAATTTTATTTGGTCCAGAACTTCCGGTTAATCCCGGAACTTTCGAAATGAACCTTCTGTATCGGATTTTTATTTGGCCCGGAACTTCCGGTTAATCCCGGAACTTCCGAAATGAACCTTCTGTATCGGATTTTTATTTGGCCCGGAACTTCCGGTTAATCCCGGAACTTCCGAAATGAACCTTCTGTATCGGATTTTTATTTGGCCCGGAACTTCCGGTTAATCCCGGAACTTCCGAAATGAACCTTCTGTATCCGATTTTAATTTGGCCCGGAACTTCGGGTTAATCCCGGAACTTCCGAAATGAACCTTCTGTATTGGATTTATTTTTGGCCTGGAACTTCCGAAATTGCTGTTCTGTTTGAATCTATTTTTCATCCCGGAACTTCCGGCTAGTACCAGAACTTCCAAATGAATAGTCACAAAATGTCTTCAAACGGCCATTTTCTGTGTGCGGGATATAAATACCCCCTCACCCTATTTCAAACAGCTCTCTCTCTCACCTGAAGAACTCCAAGAACCCTAGAGCTAAACCCTAAACTCTCTCTCTCTGTTTCAAAGCTAGATCTAGAGCAAATCTTTGAGATTTGGTTTGAGAGTGCAAAACAAATCTTCTAGCAAACTCCTTGCTTCATCTTTTGAGAATATTTTAGGTGGTTGAGTTCGTTGATTTTCTTGATAAATCTTGAGCACAAAGATTTGGCCCTACAAGCTTTCAACGGATTTGTTACTCTTGGAGGTGCTACCTCCTAGACGGCTAGGCGTCAAATCCGTGAGCACCCAAGGAGATTGTGGTGTGCCTGGAGAAGTTTGTAAAAGCTCTACCTTGGCTTCGACAAGGTAACTAGTGGAAATCCAAGCTTAACTTCGGTTAAGGCTTGGTGAGAAAAATGGTTGAAAGAGACCCGGCCTTTTGGGGCCCCTCAACGGAGACGTAGGATCGGTGGATCCGAACTCCAGGAAATATTCACTCGTGTTCATTGTGTTCTTCGTGTTCTTACTAGCTCATATCTTCATATTGCTCGATCTACTTGCTAGTTAAGTTATAGAACATATTCCTATGTAAAAGTTACAGCTAACAACATTGCTCTTACTCGTATTCATTACTTTGTTAGCTAGATTAAATTTAATATCTGTTTGTTTTCTGGTCTGCCCGGAACTTCTGGTTACAGTCGGAAGTTCCGATCCCCAGAAGTTCCGCAAACCTCCGGTGACCCGGAACTTCCGGTCCTGGAATTTTTTGAACTGATCATTTTTCGCAAGAAATTTTTCAGATTACCTATTCACCCTCCTGTAGGCAACTTTCAATTGGTATCAGAGCGATGCTCTTCTCATAGGCTTAACCGCTTGAAGAGAAAAGATGTCGGGCGGATCTCCAATCAAGATGGCCGGAGGATCTAACTCTCCCAAGGACAATGACAACAACAAAAGGGGAGCGACATATCCTTTCGATTATGCCAAGTTAAATTCCGGTACAAATTTTGTTTCCATACCCGCCGGTTGTGTACCTTACTTTGATGGTACACAATATGCGGCATGGAGACATAGGATGAAATTACATCTTCTCTCAATGCATCCGGATATATGGAGGATTGTATGCACAGGGCTAGATTTTGATGTAAGTGAAGCACAAGATAGAGATTTGACCTCAGGAGAAGACCAAGCCCTACACCGCAACGCTCAAGTGGCTAGTGCCATACTTATCGCATTGAGCCCCGAAGAATTCAACAAGGTTGATGGGATCGAAGATGCCAAGGAGATATGGGACACCTTGAAGGTCACCCATGAAGGAACATCATCCGTGAGGGAGTCCAAGATCGAGCTTCTCGAATTAATGCTTGGAAGATTTATGATGGAAGATGATGAGACTCCCCAAGAGATGTACGACCGCCTCATGATATTGGTCAACAAGATTAGAGGTCTTGGAAGTCAAGATACGACCGATCATGTGGTGGTCAGGAGGATGCTCCGTGCCATAGCGCCAAGGAACCCCACCTTAGTCACCTTGATCCGAGAGCGCAAAGATTTCAAGAAGATGACTCCAAGCGATGTGCTAGGAAGTATTATAGCACATGAGCTCATAGAGGAAGAAGCTAAAGAAGTAAAAAACCTTGCCAAGCATCATAGCAAAGGCAAGGATATCGCCTTGAAGGCTAAGAAGGATAAAGAGTCAAGTGAAGATAGCGATGATGAATAACTTGTCATATTCGTCAAAAAAGTTCAAGAAGTTCATGAAGAAGGGAGGATTCGATAAGTACAAGAAAAGACATGACAAATCAAGGAAGCGGCAATACAAGAAAGGTTGCTATGAATGTGGCGATGTTGGCCACTTCATAGCAGATTGTCCCAAGAAGAAAAAGGAAGAAGACAACAAAGACAAGCACAAGTATCACAAGAGGAAACCAAGAGGTCATGCTCACATTGGGAAAAAGTGGGACTCAAATTCTGAGTCCAAATCGGAATCGGACTCCAATTCGTCCAAAAAGGGAGTCGCCAGCGTCGCCATCGTCAACACCAAGCCTCCAAGACCTTCGCTCTTTGGAGAGTCAAGAGACGACGATGACAACATCATCTCCCCCAAGTGCCTTATGGCGAAAAGCAAGAAGGTAACTTCTAAGCTTTTAAATAAGTATGATAATGATGCCAGTGACGATAGTGATACTAGTGATGATGTTGAACCGAAGAAAAATGACTTATTGCTTAGATCCATGAGTAAAGAGATAAGGATAAAACTTAAGCAACTTATGAAAACAATAGAATCGCAAGATGCTAGTCTTGAGAAACAAGAAGCTAGTCTTGAGAAATAAGAAGCATTACTTATTCTTGAAAAAGAAAAAAAATGTGGAACTTGAGTCTCTTCTTGCTAAGGAGACGAAGAAGGTTGAGTCGTTGACTAGCCTTAACAAGTTAGTCAATGAATCAAACTTTGACTTAGAAGAGACTCTTAAATCTCTCTCTAGTGAGCTTTTGATTCTAGACGAATCTAATAAGTGTCTAGAAGAGAAAATTGAATCTCTAAAGTTAAAACCCGATTCAACTCCTTCTATTGCTTCCACAAGTAATGAATGTGCAAAATATTATAACCTTGATTTAAATGCTTATAAGACTAACATGAAGGAGGTAGATATCCTAAGAAAAGAGAATAAAAGGCTTGGCACCTTGGTGAGCTATGGGTGCATCAAGGCCTACAAGTCAAAGGATGATCTGTACAAGACCCTTACTACTCAAGGGAACATTGAGAAGCATAGGCTTGGGTTTCACCCAAATAAGACCAAGCTCACTCCAATAAAGAAGATCAAGGGCAAGGAGATAATCAAGTTTGTGAGGGGAGGCCAAGACCCAAAGAAAACCAAGGATAAGCCTCATAACTCACAAACTACATTTTATGCCTCATACTTAATCAAGAGGAACCACCGTGGTAAAGTGGTTGCTCAATTTGTTGATAGCAAAAATAAAAAACCTTTGAGATGCTTATGGAATCCTAAAGTTCTTGTGACTAACATTGAAGGACCCAAGAAAATTTGGGTACCTAAAACTAAGAACTAATTTCTTGTAGGAATACAACTCCGGTGGATCGAGTTGGGTGATGGATAGTGGATGCACCCATCATATGACCGGAGAGAAGAAAATATTTATTTTCCTTGAGCCAAATCAAAACTGTCATGGATCCATTTTGTTTGGCGACAATGGAAAAGGAGAGGTAATGGGTATAGGTAAAATCGCTATCACAAACAACTTGTCAATTTCAAATGTTCTACTAGTTAAGTCTTTAGGTTACAATTTACTTTCTATTTTGTAATTATGTGAGATGGGATACAATTGTATCTTCACTAATGAGGGTGTAACCGTTGTGAGAAGGGATGACAATTCCGTGGCTTTCACGGGTAGGTTAAAGGTAAAACTCTATCTAGTGGACTTCACACTAGATAAGGTTGAACCGGAAACTTGCCTTGTTGCCAAAACCAGCATGGGATGGTTATGGCATCGCCGACTAGCCCATGTTGGCATGAGGAATTTGTTAAAACTTCTCAAAAGGAATCACATCCTAGGACTAACAAATGTTATTTTTGAGAAAGATAGGTTGTGTAGCGCATGTCAAGCCGGAAAGCAAGTCAGGGCACCGCACACCGCCAAGAACATCATGACGACAAAGAGGCCACTTGAACTTCTACACATGGACCTTTTCGGACCCGTGGCCTACATAAGCATTGGCGGTAACAAATATGATTTTATAATTGTTGATGATTTTTCTCGTTTTACTTGGGTGTTCTTTTTGCATGACAAAAGCAAAACACAAGGGATCTTTAAAAGTTTTGCAAGAAGAGCCCAAAACGAGTATGAAGTGAAGATCAAGAAAGTAAGAAGCGACAACGGGAGTAAATTCAAAAACACTCACATTGAAGACTTTCTTGATGAAGAAGGAATCAAGCATGAGTTCTCTGCTCCATATGACCCGCCTCAAAATGGAGTGGTAGAACGGAAAAATCGAACCTTGGTAGAGGCGGCGAGGACAATGCTTGACGAGTACAAGACTTCGGACATCTTTTGGGCCAAAGCGATCAACACCGCATGCCACGCCATCAATCGCCTCCACCTTCACAAAATCCTCAAAAAGACGGCATACGAACTCCTAACCGGTAACAAACCCAATGTTTCATATTTTAGAGTTTTTGGAAGTAAATGATTTATATTGAGTAAGAGACCTAGAAGCTCTAAGTTTGCCTCGAAGGTAGATGAGGGGTTTCTAGTCGGTTACGAGTTAAATGCGCATGCCTATCGTGTGTTCAACAAAACCTCGGGTATTATTGAAGTCACTAGGGATGTGACATTTGATAAATCTAACGGCTCTCAAGTAGAGCAAGTTGATCCAAATAATGTAGGAAATGAAGTACCTCCATGTGATGCTATCAAAAATATGCCTATTGGAGACATTAGACCAAAAGATCAAGTGCCATCGGATCAACAAGAACCACAAATTGAAAAATGTCAAGATCGAGATCAACAAGAACAAGAAGTGGTGGACAAAGATCAAGAAGTCCAAGAGAAAGTCGATCAACAACACACACAGCACCCAAGAGTCCACCAAAGTATCCAAAGGGATCATCCCGTGGACAATATCCTAGGAGACATACAAAAAGGATTACTCTTTTGTATCTTTTTTGAAACCTTTAAGAGTAGAAGAAGCGCTTGAATACACGGATTGGGTGATGGCCATGCAAGAGGAGCTCAACAACTTCAAACGGAATGAAGTATGGGAGTTGATGGAAAGACCGAAGCAAAATGTGATCGGCACCAAATGGGTCTTCCGTAACAATCAAGACGAGCACGGCATGGTCACACGGAACATGACAAGGTTGGTTGCTCAAGGCTATACTCAAATCGAAGGTTTGGATTTTAGTGAGACTTATGCTCCCGTTGCTAGGTTAGAATCAATTTGAATTTTATTAGCCTATGCAACTCACCATGATTTCAAGCTTAATCAAATGGACGTGAAAAGTGCATTCTTGAATGGTCTAATATCTGAATTGGTGTATGTGGAGCAACCACCCGGATTTGAAGATCCCAACTACCCCAACCACGTCTACAAACTCCATAAGGCGCTCTATGGGCTTAAGCAAGCACCTAGAGCATGGTATGAATGCCTTAGGGATTTTCTTTTAAAGAAAGGTTTTGAAATAGGCAAAGCCGATCCTACTCTCTTCATTAAGAATCTAGATAATGATTTATTTGTTTGCCAAATATATGTCGATGATATTATATTTGGTTCTATTAATAAAGAGTTTAGTGAAGAGTTTGGTAGGATAATGACCAAAAGATTCGAAATGTCCATGATGGGTGAGTTAAAGTTCTTCTTAGGATTTTAAATCAAGCAACTCAAGGAAGACACCTTCATATGCTAAACCAAGTACATTAAGGACATGTTAAAGAAGTTTGGCATGGAGGGAGCAAAACCCATCAAGACCCCATGCAAACCAATGGCCATCTTGACATAAATCAAGAAGGAACCGCCGTCGACCAAAAGGTATACCGTTCTATGATTGGTTCCTTGTTGTATTTATGCGCATCTAGGCCGGATATTATTCTTAGTGTTTGCATGTGCGCAAGATTTCAGGCTGCACCAAAAGAAATTCATTTGGTAGCCGTTAAGAGAATCTTGAGATATTTAGTTCACACTCAAAACCTAGGACTTTGGTATCTGAAAGGCTCAAACTTTGATTTAATTGGCTATTCGGACTCCGATTATGTCGGTTGCAAAGTGGATAGGAAAAGCACCTCCGGAACATGCCAATTTCTTGGAAGATCCCTTGTTTCATGGTTTTCTAAGAAACAAAACTCGGTAGCGTTGTCCACCGCCAAAGCCGAATATGTAGCAGCCAATAGTTGTTGTACCCAACTCCTTTAGATGAAACAAACCTTGAAAGACTTTGGGCTCAACATGACCAAAATCCCACTTTTGTGTGACGATGAGAGTGCCATCAAAATAGCCAACAACCCCGTCCAACACTCAAGAACGAAACATATTGATATTCGCCACCATTTCTTGAGAGATCACGAGATCAAGGGAGACATTAGCATTATCCATGTGAGAACCGATAAACAACTCGCCGATATTTTTACCAAGCCTTTAGATGAGCTACGGTTTTGTGAGTTAAGAAATGAGCTAAATATCCTTGATTCTTGAAACATAGTTTGAAACACTTGCATATCAATAGC
>KE373023.1:1658178-1691134 GCA_000418225.1 Zizania latifolia | reverse complement strand
TGCGTCTGGGTTTGCTTTCTCCTCTTTACCTTAGAAGGCTTTTTGAGCGCATGGGTGCAACTTATATCAAACTAGGTCAGGTAAGGACATATTCATACTTATGGTTTATTACTACCATCAACTACAACATGTGTTAGTGTTCTTTAATTAATGTCATGTTTTTAAATTTCTTAATCATCTGTACCTTTCGAAATGAATACTAAAAATTCTTCATTTTACCAAACAAAAAAAGGCCAGTAATACACCTTTCAGCAATCCAGCTGATGCTCAGTCGCTCACTAGTCACTAGACAGTAGACATGGGTTAGATTCAGAGGATGGCACGTTACAAACTAGCATTCAACTAGAGTAACATACAACCTATCTTTCGAATGGTCCTCTGGGATGGCAATGGGAGATGATTGAAAATAATTTCTCAGTGTAATAATCACATATATTTTATGATTATTTGGACCTGGATAATCAACTTACTGTGGCAGTGCAGTTCATAGCATCTGCACCAACTTTGTTTCCTGCAGAGTATGTTGAGGAATTCCAGAACTGCTTTGACAAAGCACCAGCTATCCCATATAATGAGATCGAGTCAATATTGCGTGAGGAGTTGCAGCAGCCATTGGATAGTGTATATGAATACATTGATCCAGTGCCAACAGCTTCTGCATCAATAGCACAGGTTTCTGTTGAGATCATCTGAACTACTTTGTGGTTTCGAGCTAAAGCATTGAGCTTATTTTATTATCATCCAGGTTCATGGGGCTAGGTTGAAGAGCTCTCAGAAGGACGTGGTTATTAAAGTCCTAAAGCCTGGTATTGAAGATACTTTGGTTGCTGACCTGAATTTTATCTATGTTGTTGCACGCATTTTGGAATTTCTAAACCCTGAAATACAGCGGACATCACTGGTGAGTTATCTCCTAACGAATCTTGGATAACAATTTTTTATTCGAACATGGATTTTTTATAGTTAGTTACATTTGTCTGGAATAAACTGCATTCTTTTATAGAACAATCACTTGTCCAAGTGGTTCTCGTAGCACAGGAATCAAGGGAAAGTTTGGTTTGCTACCATTTGTCCATTTCCAATCATGCCAATTTTTGGCAAGGTAGCAAGCCAAAATGTCCCCAATATTCTTCCTATACCAAGATTGGCAATGGCAACTCTAGAAACTCCTCTCACAAAAAGCTTGGTAAAGTATCAAACCAAACAACCATCCCATGCCTCTGGCCCTCTACCTTACCAAATTTTGGCATTACTAACATTTGGCATGGTTATTTTGGGCATCAAACCCAACACACCCCAAATGTAATATTCTTTTCAGTATAACCAGAAGGCAGTGTTGAAAAATCCGGTTATCATTAGTTGATCAGCCAACCGAGGATTAGGGATTAATCGATTAATTAGGGATTAACTGAATTAATCGGTCGACCATTAATCAGTTGGTATAAAGTAGTTATGTAAACATGTATAAAATGCTAAGAACAAAATAGTTAGGAAAATTTGGTAAGGCTCTAGCAAGCTGAATATTTTTATTATTTCAATAGTGGGATTGTGATTTAACCCATTTCAAATGTGCTCCAATTTCTTTCATATCCGGATGCACTTGAGGTCAAGTTTAATATCTTAACAGCCATTCTTTGCAGCATAGGAGCTTGCAATCCATAAGTTGACCACCACAACCCTTCAAGTAATCAAAAAGACAAAAATGCATAAGTATGCATATGTGTGATAATTTCAATTTTTGCAAGTACACAAGCTTATCGGTAGCAAAATTATCGTTATGAATTGCTTTTTTGGCAGCTACCTTTCCAAACATGCCTTGTTGATATCTAAACATAGGCAAGTCTACATTAAGAGTAAGATTTTGCTTATCATCATCTCCATGATATAACATTTCAATAACATCCATAAAGGCAGTCATGATTTCTACATCTTCAAAGATTGATGTAGTAGCTATAATGAGGATTTAAGAAGTATGCTGACTTATGCAATGGAGAGTCAAGCCTTCCACTCATCTTGCTTTCCATGGCTCCAATGATCACATTATAGTCTCTTTCTGAATTTCCCACAACCTTGATGGCCTTCTTTGCTTCTAAAAGTTCTCTATATATAGAGGCTATAGGTGCACTATCACTATCAGTCAAGTGAAGCAATTTCACCAATGGCTCAAAAACCCTAATGCAAAGACCAACATTGTTCCAAAATCCTCTTACTCATTGTTGTGGCATATGTGGACTTTCCTTTCCTTGACCTTGTGCGCTTGCATTGTTCCGAAGCCTCACTACAAGCCATTTCTCTTAGTTGTTTTTTCTTAGCAAAGAAACTTCGCAAGGTAAGAAATGCGGAAGCAAATCTTGTTACACCCGGCCTAACAATATCTCTCTTTTTAGTCTGAATTCTCATCAAGGACAAAGTAGCATGATGCAAATGTATAAACATTGTCATTTCCTTGGTTTTAGTGATTGTAGGGGAGAATTGTTTCAACTTGCCGATTGCTTCTACCATTAAGTTGAGAGTGTGAGTTGCACATGAGGTCCAGAATATGTAATATGTTTGGTCTTTTGTCCTTTAACATCTCCTTTGCTCTCGTGTTATTGGAAGCATTATCCATGACTACTTACACAACATTTTGGGACCTATTTTCTCAATGTACTCATCCACATAATTAAATATGTATGCATTAGCTAAAGCCTCTTTTGATTCTATAAATGAAGTTCCCAACCCAACTTGCAATGCACACACAATTGTGCCATCTACAACAATTGTTGTTGGCTAGACATCCAGTATGAGCAACCACCAACAGCACCCTAGCACCAATGGAGAGGGTGAGCCAGGCTGATAGGTGTTCCCTCACTGTGATCTTTGGCGAATCAAGGATGGAGTTGACTAAATTGAGGGCCTCACTGTTGTTTAGCCAAGCAAAGAACACAATGAAGTGGAGGGGCATATCGAGCAGCAGGTGGCTGATGGCAAGTCCCACCACACCACCTTAGCCATTGCCACCAAAGGTCTTCGTGTTGTTTCATCAATCATCTCTCTTGTTGCCACGACAGCGAGGCACCTTCAAACGAAGGAGGTGTGCTTTTCTAGGGCAAAGGATGATGTCGGCACTACTTCGCCCAGTGGTTTAGATCTTTCTTCTTGACATGACTTCAATCCACGCAGACGGCAAACACTCGAGGGAAGCGGTGCCTAGATTGGTGTCTACTAGGGCCGCTTCTATTCCCATCAAATGCAGAGGCATGAGAGGCAGCGTGTTTGCGGGGCATGGCACATGGGAGGGTGTCGCGTTCAGCGGCAGTTGGTGCATCGCAAAAATGGAGCTACATTTGGATGCAGCAGGACTGCAGGAGTGACACTAGCGGTGGCGTGTTCTTTGCGTGAATCTAGTGGAGTGCACAGAGAAGGGATTGATAGGGTCAACGAACTATCTAGGATCTAAACTTGGCTTGGAGCTGCCCTTTCTCTACAAGATGTGGTATGGGGTCCACCTCGAGCTAAGATGGTTTGGTGATCCATAATAATCTTAGATTTATTCTTAGTTCACAATAATTAATAAGACGAGATGTAAAAGCTTTGAGTCATAGCTCTATTAGGCATCATGTTAGGGTTAAGGCCACACCGCCGCTCGAGGACGAGCTACTTAAAAGGAGATGTGTAATGTTATGTGCATTGGGCCTAGGGGCCAAGGCCCACAACCTAGCCCAATACATGACATGAACAAAATAACAGTTTAGGATTTGTTAAGAGATTAGATTAGGCTTCTTATATTAGAGACAAGATTAGATTGAGTTGTAATCTCTTTCCTAGATTTTAGAGATTAAATTCTTGAGAGTCAAGTCATACTATCTATATAAGGATGTGTTGTATCTCTATTTTGTTAAGCAATGAAGAATTAGTTTAATTTTTTCCCAATGTTTGTCATCCCAGTCTAAGTCCACCTCTCATCACTACTCAAGTCCACCTTAGATCACTAGCAGCCAACGCCGTCTGGCTATCCTTCCGGTGGTATTTATCCCGTCATGAATTTGGTTCATGACACAACATATAGCAATTATAAAATTGTCTTTTATGTTTTGTTGTATTTTTGGAGATCCAAATTGCGTGGTGTCATTAAGTTACATAATGTAGAAGTATATGATAAGAATTGTTTGTATGCTCAGAATTTTCTCTTATAGGTAGGCATTGTGAAGGATATAAAGGAATCTATGCTTGAAGAAGTTGACTTCAGGAAAGAGGCTACAAATATTGAGGCATTTCAGAGGTACATTGAAGCAATGGGATTTGACAGGCAGGCCAAAGCCCCATTTGTGTATCGGCATTGTAGCACAAAGCGTGTCCTAACTATGGAAAGATTGTATGGTGTTCCACTCACTGACCTTGATTCTATAAGGTCTCTTGTTCCTGATCCTGAGCTGACTTTAGTCACTGCACTTAATGTCTGGTATGCTCCATGCATCCTTGTGATTTCATACATTATGTATTTGGGTCTCCTCAGACTAGGCATATTGACATATGTACAAAATCTGCAGGTTTGGAAGTTTGATTTCATGTGAATCCTTCCATGCAGATGTGCATGCAGGAAATTTATGGTTGCTTCGTGATGGCCGCATCGGATTTCTTGATTTTGGTATGTAACCACAGTTGCTTTTATATTCACTGGCTAATTGTCAGTTACTCAGTTTTATTGTATATATAACAGAAAGTGCATCACATCAAGCAATTTAGGGTGCACCTTGTACTTGCTAAAAAGCAAAATATTTTGGTCTTTTAATTCCTACACTATTTATTAGTCAAAGGGCACATTCAACAAAGATTATTACTATTGTGTAATGTTTTGCAGGAATTGTCGGTCGAATATCCCCAAGGACCTGGGCTGCAATGGAGGTCTTTTTGGCTTCGTTTGCAACTGAGGATTATGATGCTATGGCATCAGCCCTTTCTGAAATGGGTGCTACGGGAAAGGATATAAATGTTAATGAATTTGCGAAGGACTTGGAAAAGATATTCTCATCAATACAGGTAATGTTTCCCATTAGGTTATCCTGATCAGCCTTGTAGAGTGACCCAAGTCGACTGGATGGGTATGATCCTATTGGGGTGGGGTACATTTTGCAATACTGCAAAATTTGACGCCAGGATGGGCCTGAGCTGACCGTCGTAAAATGCTGAATGCGGATGTAGGTAGCTTATGTGCAGTTATTTTCTGTGGCTACTTGTGAATTTGCAGATGTGCTCACATCTTTAGTTAGTGTTTTACCACATCTCATGGTTGGTTAATTTTCAATTGCATTCTCATTTGTGTGCAGGATTTGGATACTGAAGTCATAGTTGCAACAGCAAGAACCCCTGATGCTACCGCTGTATCTGCTAATGTTGTTGTTGACGAAAGACAGATGAATGCATTATTTCTTGATCTGGTATGCTACTTTCTTTTCTTTTCCTTCTGTTACAGTAAAGGTCGAGAACCTCTATGTTATAAAACTGTAGTATTAAGGTATATTGGTCTTCGTAAATGTTGCCAGCCACTATATACTGTTTTTTCATAAAAGAAGAGACATTTGTTTTAAAAAAAGAACAGAGATTTGTTCAAAAAAAAAGAAGAGAGATGAAGACAAATAAGCTAACATTTCTGTCGCTACGTCTTCCAGGTGAGGGTAAGCGAGTCATATGGGCTGAAATTTCCTCGAGAGTTTGCTCTTCTCATGAAGCAGCTTCTGTATTTTGATCGCTACACAAGATTGTTGGCCCCTAGCATGAACATGCTGCGAGACGAGAGGGTTAACATCAGCTCCCGTCAACAGACCAGAAGAGTGGATCGCTTTTGATTGATGTTTGTCATACAGCGACATGTAACAAAGCTCCTGTAATCTAGAACTGTATATATTTTCACCAGAACATAGGAATGAGCCGGAATTACATCAAGGAAAAGTTCTACAACTAGACATTTCATAGTAGCAACTAAGTCGCTTGTAAAAGGCGTACGTTAAGATCAAAGAAAATTCTATGTAGATGTAAGCTAGGCTGACTTCAAATTATATTTTTTCGAATTCTATCCCTGGGATTGTTTGGTTGATAATCATGTTGAAACTAAGTATTCTCAGGTATGAAGGCCTTGATTCGTATTGCTTTGCTCTCCATTTTCTAGTTCTGCTATAAAAAGTTGTAGCCAAAGAGGTCGACCATTTTCTAGTTCTGCTATAAAAAGTTGTAGCCAAAGAGGTCGAGGTGTTGCTCCAGGTTTTTGTGAATTTTGCAGAGCAGTTTTTATTTTAAAGAGCAGTCATAGAGTTTCCCCTTATTTACCCACCAATCAATGCTGTACGTGTCCCACAGAGGCATGGAGCACACCATCGTACATGGCGTCTTTTCCAAAACATCAGTCAAAACTGTAGTACTGACGCTTCATAATTTTTTTTTGAAAAAAAATGCTGAGTGCTATCGCATGTGTTTCATGCAGAAGTTACGTGATTACCATTCATGTTTGACTAACAGATGCATCAGCTCAATAAATGTCCTCTAATTCAATTGGATCACCGTAATTCTGCTGAATGTTGGGTAGCTCAAAATATACAACCTCATAAAAGGCGTCACATACTACCTACAACATCATCTAATCGAACCTAAACTTCTGTTCAGTTTCATTCGGTTCATCAGTTGCTCGGCTGCATTCAGTTTCAGAAGTTTCAGCGACTTGCACTGCGGTAGTTTCTTCGCCATTAGAAGCTTCTCCAAACGTTGTTTTCTTCTGAATAGTCCCTGACGATGCAGAGATTCCTGCATATCAATTACTGGGCTGCTTCCAGTTTCAAAAGTCTTGCATTGCAGTAGTTTCTTCACCACCAGAAGCTTTTACTGACTTCAATTTCTTGCAAGAAGGGCTTTACTGTCGATCAAGAGGTTCCTGCTGGTCAGTTGCTTGACTGCTTTCAGTTTCAGAAGGTTGTGTGATTTGCATATCCATAGCGCCACTTTCGTCATCAGATGCTTCTCCAGACTTTCTTTTCTTGCAAACTGGAATGCTCTGATCACCATCCTGCTCTGCAGAAACTTCATCACCAGACCCAGCCTGAGATTGACTTGCACATACACCATTCTCAATGTTGGCCTCCTGAACATCAGATCCTCCTCTGGGCTCAGTGACTGATTGTGGTTCCTTGAAAGTTGACTTGTTTGAAGAGCTACCCTTGGTTGCACCAAACAACGAATCTAACTGTGTTCTAACAGAAACTGCTATGGCAATTGCATGGTCACTAATCAGAGTGTCATTGGGTGGGCAATGAACAACATTTGCCAGTGCCTGGTAATAGCGAAATAGAGCCAGGGATGGTGGTGCCAATCCCCCTTCGCGGCAGACTTTAGTTGACTTAATTGTGTGTTTGCAAATGTTCCCCTTCCTGGACCAGCTACAATCACACAGTGCAAGATCAGAACCTGGATTCGCTACAGCATGGGACCTCTCCTTATCTTTCTGGCAGACCACTCTGACACAATTGCCTTCTACAACAACATCAGAATCTGGAATTTGCAATCCCTGTTGCCATGGATTTGGGCCACTTTTCCACTCACTCCTCCAGTAACGAGAGAAGTTGTCCTTACCAGAATATTCATCCAACCAGTAGTAAGAATGGACCTTTGTACCCAGCTTATGAACCAGCCAATCTGCACGTTGGTAGACGCTTTCATTTGCCTCATTCAGCAGCCTGAGTTTTAGTAGGTGATGGTAGCTCTCAATTGAGGAAGCAACCTCAGCTGTAGCCAATGGGGTGGTCTTTAACATAGTTATCCATGCCCCTGGAATACATTCCGCAGTCAGCACTAGCAGATTAAAAAGCGATCCTACATTCAGATATGGGTGATGAAGGAAAGAGACATGGACCAACCAAGTCTTGGAAACCATAGAGCTCTGAAGTAGTCCAGAAAACCAGCACAATCAACAAAATCTTCCAGAAAGGCTACAAATAATTCCATGCCACCACTTCCTCTGCAGATATTGCATATTACCTCCCCAAGTCGTTTAGCCATCACTGAACGCTTCTCAATATCTGGGCACTTGTTCATTAAATTTTTATGCCAAGCATGTCGTATGCGCCATAAGCTAATCAGCACTGGGCACTGGAATACTTCCCTACTCAGCATGCTATTACACTCAGGCACGGCAAACCCAGAAAGAGTACACTAAAGTACTAAACTAAAATAGAGAAGCATTAATTACCTTATTGTGCGCACATCAGCTAAGGGATCATCAATAACAAAGCCACCCAACTGCCATGTTGGATCTTTTGTACGAACTCGATCATAAAGGGCACCCATCCATCTATATGTTTCACCATGTGCAAAATTTGGAGTTACGATCCAAGCAACAGGAATTGCATTTTTCTGCTCGTTGAAAACAAGGAGGCTATGTACAGGATACTGCAAAACGGTGAATAGCAATGCTACTATGAAATCAAGAAAACTTTCAAGCACTAACGGAAAAAACAATAATATCATTGTCAAACCTTTAATTTGTTTGTTCCAAACTTTGAATCGGAAGCCAGTAAACTACAGTTGCCATACTGAATCATCTGCTGGAGCTGCCAATCTGTCTGGATGCCCACAACAAAGGTGTCTGTATCTGAAAAATCCTCATATAAAAATATATAGTCTTGGTGATTTTCAACCCATATGTTAATACTAACAGCATCATCATCATGAAGCTCATAAACAGAACGCCGTATTTTCCTTTCCAACCTCCTAACATATCTGTGAGTAAGAAGATCATCTCGGTTTGATGGTCCTCCTTGCTTTTCGACCATTTCTGTATGTCTCTGCATTATGGTCTCCACTGGAATACCAACACAGAGCAAAGACATAACCTGAAGACGAAGTTCATCTGATATGTAAGGTGCAAACATTGCCTTCGTCCCTATAGCCATCTTGTCCATGGGACCATGGCAGGGTTTTCCTTTCTTATCTACATGCTTGTTGTGGTTATATATCACAAGAGCCACAGATGGTTCAGCAATCAAACGCTTCACAATAAAATGGCAAATACAACCCCTCTTTGTATGAGGACGACCAGCAGGTGTTTTCCTCCTCTTATCTGAATAGTTCCTGCTAGGGCGGACAGAACCACCCTTTCTATAATCATCTGGACCAAAAGAACACCAATACCTGTAATAATGATTTCAATTCATGAGGTTTAAAACCTTAATGTGAGCTATAACCTCTTTAACAGGGTATACCTAATGTTAAAACACCAAATGAGAAGGAGCATGATCAGCCATTTAAAAGACATGTGCAGTACAGCAAATAGCTATAATCATTTCCTTAGCAAAGAAATAGCTCAACTGCACTGATAAATTCATTTTAGTATACAATAGGAAAAGAACAAGAATCCCAGTGTCATGCCCTAGTTTAAAAATTAGTCAAGCATAAATGCATGCTTCCATTTACTTACAGAATATACTCGAGTATCCCATCAACTTTTGGTTTGCAGCTCATTGTTGGTGGACGCCTTCGTCGTGCTTCAACGTGAAATCTCGTCGGGCATTCTTTGTTGTTTGATTCTCCTCTAACAAAGTCATTCACCCTAGAAAATGGAATAAGGGCGAGCCTGTCCATTGAGTCCCTCCACCCCTCCACCCTGGACCACATGATATCTGCTGCCGAAAACTCCAGTGTGGGCGGGCTCTGAACTGGAAGCGTCAAAATTTCATCCCACCTAGCCATCTGAATTTGCACAGGGATCACCAGTTCATCACTCATCACAAACAAGGAACAAAATCAAATCCTATATATATATATATATATATAATGTTCTTTTTGTGCAAAGAGGACAGCATAACAAACAACAGCAAAAGGTATGTGTGTTATGGCCGTCACATCTAATCAAGTGTTTTGTTCTGCCTTAGAGAAACACTTATCTTGTTCATATTACATGATTTAATAAAAAAAATACTTGCAGTTGAATCGAAAGGAGTGTAGTCACATTCTCAATAAGTGATTCAAACCCCTTAAAAGTTAAACCAATCAGTAATCTTTGTCAAACCGCGCAACCACAGAATCTGCATGCTGGCCGTACTCTCAACACTCCCAAAATCATCCAGAACGCGCCGCAGAGGTGGAACTAACGTGTGGGGGCAAGGGGGGTTCAGCTGAATTCCCCCCAAAATAATTTTTTTTGTTGGAAACAAAACTGCTATTAGTTCTGCACCACGCACGCAACAGAGAAAGCAAATTGGGGCGATAAAGTGTTAATTCGAGGGAAAGAAATCAATCTAAACTCTCGATGGATCTCCCAGTCTTTATCTACCCAAGCCGGCTCATGAAGTGGCGAAGATTGAAACTGACATGCTCTACCTCCGACTGGTCGACGAAGGCAGAGCGATGCGGCGATCTCGCCGGTGTCCAGCAAATCAGGACAAGAGCCCCACGAAGAGCAGTGGCAGTCGGGGGATAATACAAGGAGGAGCAGTGGCCGGCGGATTTCGAGGAGGAGGAAGGACGACGGCGATGTGGAGGCGGCGGGGCGGCGCGTGCGGGTGGCGCCGGCCGGGTGGGGAACCGTGGGAAATGGGGTTTACGGATGGGCCTTGGACTAATGGAATTGTAAATTTTGTACTTAAAAATTAAAAATTATAACCCATGGGGTTAGAGACAGACATACTTAAAATACTTAAAAAATAATTCTTTCCTTTTATATATCTTTGGCCTTCCATATCACCGTTATTTATCGTGTTTCGTCCTGTATTACTACTATTAACGTATTTCTTTCTATATCATTACTATTATATCTTTGTTACCTATGTGTCATTTTGTACCGCCGCAACATCTACGAATCCCCTGCAAACAGCAAACAATCCATATTGATCATACTGCCCCACCTGCCGGACCTTCTCTCCCTCCTCATCACGCATGTAGCTGTGCCACCCCCCAAACATCGAGCGAGCCAAACCGAAGTCCCCTACAGAAAAAATCAAATCTTTTGGAGAAGAAATCATAGCGGTGGGTTCATCCTCTCTAGCTTCTCGCGGCAATTGATCTTCCATCCCCCTCGTCGGCGTTCTTGAAGGCGACGGTGGCCACCGTCGTGTTGGGGGACTTGACCTTCTCGATGTCATCGTACTCTGGCAAAGATCCGGTGGGACTGTAGTCGTCGCTACCGGCATGATGGGGTACCTGGCGCCAGAGTACCTCCTGACAGGGCGCGCCACTAAGGGCACCGACGTGTTCAGCTTTAGCATGCTGGTGCTGGAGGTGGCGTGCAGGCAGCAACCGATCGAAACGGAGGGCCGTTGCAACAACCTGGTGGAGTGGGTGTGGAGCCTCCACGGTGAGGGCCACGTGTTGGATGCCGTTGACGCGCGGCTGGACGGTGAGTACGATGAGGGCGAGATGAGGAGAACGCTGCTGGTGGGGCTGGCGTGTTCGAGTCTGAACAGCAGGTGCCACCGCCATTGCCGTTACCTAGAAGAGGTCCTCAGGAGCAGAGGGAAGAATACCGCTGGAGGGAGAGAGAGATGGGGGAGATGGGGGAGGAAGGGGGAGGGGAATGGAAGATGCTAAAAGGGAGGAGGAGGAGATGCCTTTCGACGGCATGAATGGGCTTGGAGACTGGAGAGGACACAAAGAGGCGGTGGAGGGGGAGGTGCGTGGGTCAACGCGGCCTCGGGCGTGGCGCGGAAGGAGGAGGAGGAAGCCAGCGTGCGGCGGAAGGGAGATCTTGGTGGCGGAAAGAAAGTCACAGGCTGGCGGCAGAGCTAAGGATGCTGAGCACCGAAGCTGCTGGGGAAGAGGAGAGGAACATGATTGGCGATATAAAATCGTATGTATCATATGCGTAGTATGCGTTTAGAAAATAGCGCGAGAGTGAGTATAATAAAATTGTAATAGTATAAAAAAATACATAAATAGTAATGATACGAGACGAAACATGATAAATAATAGTAGCACAAAAGGAATTAACACTATATCTTTTATATGTGATTTTTTAATAGATATGTTTCTTTCTAATAAAGTCTTAAAATTTAAGATTCATTGTATCAGCTACCAGCGGATAGATATAGGGTCATTTCATATCCTAAACACAAAGAGTATCCAAAACATTGTGCCCTATATGGTCCAATAGAGTGGTGAGCCCGTTATCGATGTGCTGGTAAGGCGCTCGAGAGCACCACAAGTACTTCATGTACCTCTTAAGTTATTTTTTATATTTAATTCTTAAATTTTATTTATGAAGTTTTTTAATCTTTTCTTAAGATGCTCTTATCTACTAAGTATAAGTGATATGCTTTTTTCTTACCTTCTAATTAATTACTTTATCTTAACAGATCAATATTGAACAACTAGCGTACCTTTTTCTTGTGGCGTAAGAAAGAAAGTTTTAAATTATAATTAAAAAAAATTATACTTTAGATTAGTTTTTTACTTCTTACGGACAAAAACTTATTTAAATAAATATAACAACACATGTAGGTTAGTCTATAAAGTAAATAATAAATAAATTAAAAATTACATCACATTTGTATTAAACTTATATATTTTTAGATTATGCAAGTTGAGAGTACGGTTTCTTGTGCAAGTTAAGATGATTGATAAATAAAAAAAGACGTCTCATTGACGTCTATCGTCAAAACTGCAACTTTGTTAGCAATAGCTCTGTATGATATGTTTTTCCAACACACCGTGGGTCTAAAATAATTCAGAATTATTGATGGTTAAAGTTTAAACATTGTCAGACAATTTTTGTAAGCATTTTGAAATGGAGGAAACACAGATTTTGCAAACATGGTGTGCTGATCAGACATTTTTAATTTAAATAAGTGTGTGATCACAGCGTGAAACTCTGAAACACAAGCACGATATTGCCATCCCTTTATTACACATAAAATTAAACTTGCAATAACAAATGTTTATATCCTGATAAACAGGATAGATTGCAACAAATGCACAAAAAATTATCCCTCCAGGGATGTCCTCTCATTGCTTCAAACAACATTCAAATAGATATGAAAAAATCTTAAAATATTTGACAATATTTGTCACTTTCTAGAGGCGAATTTCAAACTCTCTAAAGTCAAAAGTTCTTTAGTGTAGAGACACTTTTTAGAAATATTTTCAAAAATGCCTAAGCTCTTTAGAAACACGGAAATTTTATCACAGTAATTAGTTCAAATCTCACAAAATTCCTCTAATTTTTCTCCATTCCAAAGAGGCCCTCGTTGTAGAGGCATTTTATAGGCAGTTTTGATGTTTTTTAGATAAATGTTTGCAAAATTATCTTGTAGAGACACTTCTTAGACACTTTATATTTTGCCTCAAGCATGGAGGCATTTTCTCAACACACTCTTACTTATCCATAGACGCTTTTTGGGACAATAATTTGTATTAACTTATTATATATAATTGATAGAAATGACATGGTTAGTGCATTGAAGACAAGATTACATTTTTCAAGAGGGACGCGATTCTTTCTCTTTTTTAGTATGGTTTGTCAGGGTAATGAAGTAAGATAATACCATTATAAAATACCTCTACTCTATGATATACAATAATAAATGCCTCTGTGAATAAAGAGGCGTTTTATAAATGCCTCTTTATTAACCGAGAGAAGGCACTTATCAGGCACTTTTTAAAATGCCTCTAAGACATTATAAAGGCATAATAAAAGTGTATCTACTATATTGAAAAATGCATCAATAAGGTGTTTCTGTTGTAATGTGTATAGCATATAATACATGTTCAATCGCCGATCGGGTAACAACCTTATGTCATGTGCGTATGTATATATTGAATAGCAATATATGTATAGAAGGAATAGGGAAACCATGGGGATACCTTGTTTTAGCTCGGTATTCTAAAACCGCCCATAATCATCTATAATTTCGATTGTGCAAAGATTGATATACAGAACATCTTTCAATGAGCACAAACTAGTTTTATATAAAATATTACACAAAACAAACTATAACTAGTTTTAGGGCACGATAGATCTTCACTATAACTTATTTACTTTACAGATAAAATATCGATACACAAATCCAACTAAACTACCATAGGCACACTAGAGGTCTTCGTCTTGTGGTGCTTCCTTAATGAAGAATTGATTCTCTGAACCACTATTTATGCAAGAGTGAGTACATATTGAGTAAGCTGCAACAATTTGAATTAAATACATGCAAGGTGTATAAGGAACAGGGTTTACCAAGGAGGGTTCATGGCAACCTATCTCAGCATGTAGTTTACCCACTTTGATAATTATTTTATTTGCAAACAAGGTTTTAAAAGTGATAGCAGTGTTAATTCACCATTCTCCTCATTACCATTATTATATTCACATTAATTATAAAATCTATTTATGCCCTAAAAATCTATTCATTACTATGGTACATTCAAATGATTTGCTTTCGTCTCTGTAGAGATTGCCTAGCTTTATGAACATGATACCATTTGTTTGTATAGGGCTGAGAATAGCATAGCCATTAAATAGTCCCACTTACTACTAGTCACTATCTGATATCCTAGCAATCGAACCATTGCTGGGCCAAAGACAAGGTTCATAGATCCCTTGCTTTTAGAAGTACCACCATTGCGAACGCAACCAATGTGGCACCAAGGCACAAATACTCGCTCTACCCAATACTACTTATAGAGCCTTCTACATGCTTTCATATAGTGGGATTGTGTACTACGCTAAGCCCGATATCTTGGTTCTATGGATGGGCACAAACTATACCATTTTCTATGGCAAAAGGGGTTGTCCTTGTATGCTGGAAATAACACCAACTAGCACAATACCATACATATTTTAAATACGGTTTTGCATGGTCTCACCAACCAAGACGACACTCGCTCTCCCGAATCCTAAACCTTATATGTTGCTCTAGGCGAGCGACTCATACAAACCATTATCCTATGTGTCTGACACATCATCATAGGATGATAGACATTCAAGTGAAAGGTTGACAAGGAAACAAGACATGACAATTTACATGTAGGCTTTAGTAACACATTAAATAGACATGCAAAACTCATGTAACAAGATTATTCAAAATTAAACAGTATGCCAAATAGCTTTATAAATAATTAATACACAAAATAGCTATAGTGGGTCTAGCAAGTGTTCAATATGGTCAAAGAAAATAGTTGTGACTTACCTTGTAGGTCGAGGTGTTCGCTTGCTTTAGTGTAGCTTTATGTGTCAACTTACACATGCACACACAAAAAGATCCAAATGTGTATATAAAACAAAGGCTACAAAAGCAAACCATACAATAAAAGGGCGAACGATGGAGCCTAAAAAGATAGTTTCTTCAAAATAAATTTATATCTAATTATCTATCTTCTTTCTTTTCTCTTCCAATCTTCTTTTTTTCCTTGGATATCGTGTAGAGCTGGTTTCTTGCATGAGATACTATTTTTCTCCCACCTCAATAAATCATCTACCACATTAGATTTTGGCTGACATGACAATATAATCAATGCTAAGAAATCATTCTAGTGAGCAAGTTAAGACTGCCCTAGCGTAGTACATGAATGCTAAGTGATTATTCTATATACATCGTAACCCTAGTAACGCCATCGTCATAAAGCGACTCTCCATCCTAGAATTATGGTTGTTTTAGTTTATAGAGATCATCTCATTTTAACATTTATATTTATTAATTAATTGTTTTGTACAATTCTTTAAGCATTAAAATAACAATTACAACCAATAAAGTGAGGACAATTTGGTTATGTTTTTCTAAGAGCAAATTTGCCTCAACAATCCAATAACGACCGGTATGTTCGAACCGAGGGAGTAATATTCTTGGTTATAAAGATTCAATACCGCTACTACACACGTAACAATTCAGGGCTTCTTTGGAACACATGAATTTCACAGGAATTAAACTAAATTCTTCAAAATTTCTTTGAAAATACTCCATTTCAAAGTAGCCCTCGATTGCTTAATTACGGTAAAAATTCGACAACCTCCAGAAGAAAAGTTCGTGTAAATAAAGAAACTAGACGCCAAAAGTATCAAAACTTAACAGCCTTGCCTGACGTCAAACTACCTGGCTACCATATAGCCTATATTTGTTTCTCCTGTAGATTAAAAACTATAGAAAATTAAATTTTATAGCCTATTTTGGAGTATTATTTAAATTTTTTATCAATTTTATCAACACTTTCTACGTTAAGACCATTATAAATGCAAATATAAAGTCTTACCCAAAATTAGTTTTAGCGGCAAACATACCGAATAAGAAACTTTTTTCAATCGAAGAGAAAACACAAGCAACCCCACAGCCGTTTGAATTTCTAAGCTCGCACACCGGAATATTCCCGATGCCCTCCGAGGGCGTCCCGGTCATTTCCCACTTACCTCCGTGTGAACACGCCCCGCAAGGCGTTCGACGCGCCACGTGGCCGCGGCCGCACCCGAGGATGAGATTCCTTGTGAGGTAGGACAATATGTAATTACCATTTTACCCTTTTACTGCGCGGCTTATATTATTAGCTGTGCCCCTCCGTGTTCTTCCCCAATTTCCCCATTCTCTTCCCTTCCCGCTTGCTTTCCAATTTCGACACGCCACCGGGAAATCGATTCGAGAGGGCGAGGAGGGGATCGAAACCCTAACCCTAGATTAGGAGAGGGAGGCGAGCCTCCATGGCGGAGGGGTGTGTGGGCTGATCGAGTGGGGGAGCGGGGAGGTGCGTGGGTATGGGTGGTAGGCGGGGAGGGGCAGCGTCGGCGATGGAGAGGGAGGCGGGGGCCGTGGCGGCGGTGAGTCGCGTGGTGCGGATCATGTACTTCGATGAGGACGCGACTGATTCGTCGAGTGACGACGACGAGGAAGGGCGCGCGGCGGTGGGGGCGAAGCGGGTTATGGTGAAGCGGCCGTGCGTGAGGTACTTCCCTGTGGAGAGGAAGTTCACGGGCGTGCGGCAGCGGCCGTGGGGGAAGTGGGCGGCGGAGATCCGTGACCCGCACAGCCGCAGCCGCCTGTGGCTCGGCACCTTCGACACCGCCGCGGAGGCCGCCGCCGCATACGACGACGCCTGTGTCCGCCTCCGCGGCCCCGGCGCTGCCATCAACTTCCCCTCCCGCCGCTGCGTGGCTCCAGCTCCACCGCCTCGCGACCCGCCGACAACGCCGACAGAGGAGATGGTGATGTGTCCGCCGCCCCTGCCTCCGACGAAGAAGGCTCTGTTTCCGCCGCCCCTGCCTCCAAAGAAGAAGCCGTTCCCACCGCCGCCGGAGAACACGCAGACGCCGCTTCCGCCGCTACTGCCACCAAAGAAGAAGCCGCTTCCTCCACCGTCGCCGACGGCGGCAGTGAAGAAGGAGGGCGTCGAGATCGAGGTCTCCGCACCCCCGGCGCCTTTGGCCCCTCCGCCGGTGTGGCCCCTTCTGCCCCGGAAGCGCAAGAAGCAGTCTGGCTGCGGCGGCCGCATCCCCGCCCTCAACACCACCACCGCCGTCGAGGAGGCCGGCCGCGCCTGACCCGACCGACCTGCCACCAACTTCTGCTCCGCCACATCAACCGCTCCGACCATCCACCCAACCAAACAGAAACTAATGTGAAAAGCTAGTTCATCATTGCTGTGATGTGATTTGATGCTGCAGTTAAACTGATGCGTTCTTGCTTGTACATATGCCGCTCCTGCAGCTTTCTTTCTAGGATTTTGGGAGTAAACCGAAACTGATGTAATACCTGATGAATCATCTTATATTCTCATGTAACAACATATGTTGGCATTGCTCGATTTCGAGAAAATTGCTGCAGAAATTGGATGAAATAAAGTTTTAGTCTTCAAGATTGATCAAAGTTTGGTTTGGTCAGAGCTTGGTCATCTGCTTCTACTAGTTCAAGTCTTTAAAAAAGTCTTGGATTGATGTCAATGTGATCCAGTGGCTGTGATCCTGCCGTCGGATCTGGCGTCTGTGGCTGAGATCACCGGAGCAAAATATCCCTTTATTTTGTTTAGTGTGCGCTTTCTGCGGCCGCAACTGATCCCTGACAGCAGTATCTTGATGTCGAATTTGCAGTCCTGACTCTTTTAAATAGATTATTTTTAAAGAATTTTAGGGTGTTTAGTTTAATTTCTATAAAAATCTCATAAAATATCTCTGTTCTAAAGAATTGAACGTGGCCTGTGCTCTGCAGGGGTAAAGAATTGCTTTGTAGCTTCTGTTGTGTCGCTTATATTGGTAGGTGCAGGAGTTGTGTTATGATTTTTCATGTCTTTTAAGATTACCAAACAAACAAAGTACATACATAACAGCATAGAGCCACTATTATAAAATTTCTCATATGTTGTTACAATTTTGAAAATTTTGAATAATGCTACCGTCAATAACTATAATGGCTCTGTCTATTGATATATCAACAATATATTTTCAATTTGTAACGTGAAGCAAGTTATCCATCTTTTTTTCTGGTGGCCAGCAGCTGGCATGGCATGCCTCGCAATCGATCCCCATCTTTAACCTGCAACGCTGAAGCTGCTGCACCTTCCTTGCCAAAATATCGGGCATTCTTTGGGCAGTAACATGGATAGCAGAGGCCAAGTTGGAGAAAGGGAAACAAGGGGCTGCCCGAAACGGGGCGGCCTGAAGCCACGGCTTCCTGTGTCGCTTCTGCTCTCGAAACTGATCTAATCTGTGCAGCAGCCAGCAGCCAGTGGCAGAGCACGCAGCGAACACTGACACGCTAACGGCCGCAGCCTTTGCAATCGAGCTAGCTAGCTAGGTCCCATGTACGCACGCATTCCGAGGAAACGCTTCTTCCATCACGTTTGCTTGCCACTGCATGCTGTGTCCGTAATTTGTTTTCGCTTTCACCGCAAATAACTTTTAAATGGTCGGTGAACGAAAGTTGTTTAGTTGCATATTTGTGATGCAATATGCTTTGATAATATGATACATTATTCAAGTATTTATAAATTTATTGCTCCGAAAGAAGTTAAAGTTTGAAGATGAATAGTATTCAATGACAAGAATTGGAGGATGGGGTACTTATTTTCTTGTGCCTACGGTAACATAATTTTGACTGCTAATTTCTACGGCAGTATATTTGTAGTATATCACAATAAAACTATAATATTATGAAAGTATTTTTTGGATGAACGTGGGTTTTAATACATCTGGTATAAATATGTTAGAGAAATATTAATATTAAAAACTATGAACAGTAAATATAGCTAGTTACAAGTATTTGTGATATTTTCTTCACTATTCTTGTTGCTTCAATAATATTTGTCCCTCAACTGTTTTGCTGACGTTTTATGTTTGTACATTTATTTGAAATAATCCGGTGTTTGTTAGTATGGTCAATGCCTACAATAATTTCTATGTAACAAACGAACAATATAAAGATTTACCTAGATTCAAATCTTCTGGAGGATAATAAATTTATATCCTATAGATGTATACCAACAAGATGTATTACTCTTGTGTAATGCTATAGAGATCAGGACTAGGATAGTATGGGTTATGTGACTAGGTTGCTTATAAGGATGGGTTTTGCTCTCTTGTTTACATTTTACCTCACTGCCTTGCTCGATTCCTGTTGACCTTCCCCATTACATGAAATGAGATACATCATATATATTACTTAGGATGCTACAAGAAAGAGATATTACACCCTCTCTCTATATATATCATCATTGAACCTAACATGTCTACACTTTCATCTTATCGTTCTATCCTTTCACTCTTGAGATGTTTCAATATAGTCAACATCTTAGATTAGTTGAAAGAAACATCTTCTAGCTATAAGTTCGATAAGGAAGATCGCCCATACTTAATACAAATAATTCTTGGCTAGACATGTATTAAAGACAGGCTCACCAAGTACCTCACCGTTACACTCAATACACCTGTAGGGTTGATGAAGACACCCTCTTGTCCACATAAAGGGCACCCTATTTATAGTTTCAATTTCGCTTTCAACTTGGTGGGCTATTCATTTTCCCCTTAAAGATATCAAGGTTTCTCAACCACAAGAAAGTGGGTTTTTTGTTCACCCCAATATTGCTCACTTGTCCGACTGTTGCTAAGCAGTGTTTTCAGTTTGATCATCCTTGCCTGTCCCTCTTTTTTGTCGTTGCACTCTAATCCGCTTTAGATAAAGCGCTATTCTGTTGGACTGTTTGGCTATACTATGTTTCACCAAGCTGAACTATGTTAAATGTGTTCGATATAAATGTTTTACGATGCTGAACTTTATGTTGCAGGTGTATTATATAAATACTTTACAAAGCTGAACTTTATATTGCATTTAATTAATATAAATTGTTTTTTACAAAGCTGAACTTTATGGTGCATACGTTCAATATAAATGCCTAAAAAGATGAACTTTACATTATAGGTGTTCAATACATGTGCTTTAGAGAGAACAGTATCTGCATGCTCTGAATGGTAAGGCTTCACCTCGATCATTTGTAGACTAAATCTGACGTAAGTATGACTAGATTAATTGTATCTTAGATTGGCATACCTGTAATTGACTATTGCAGCTGTATGATTTTATTAATTAGATGGTTCGCTATTAACAGGAAACTTAACATGATTATGATATGATGAACAGAAAACAATGACCCACTTTACAGCCTAACAATGTAGAAAGGCGACGCACTTAACATTGCCAATTAATATAATGTACGAAATATAATACAATTAACACTTATTACTCATCAACACTAGAAGAAAATACAATGTACTAAATTAATACCAGAATTACTGAGACTTAGAAAACTCTGACTTTTTAAGAAACAATTCTTTCAATAAGATTTTAGTTTTATCACTAGACTCCATCTTTTTGAGCATGTGATAGAAAGATGCATTAAGCATATGATACGAGGACGCACTTACGGATGTGTGAGTGTAGTGTGCATTGCATAGTGGATTGCACACATGCATGCCTTCTATGTAATCGAAAAAATACACAAACTTTCCAACCATCAACAACACTAATACAGGAGCGCTCTGAAATCACATGGACAATTCAAAGTTTTTCCATCAAACTATCATATAGAGGAGTATATCATTACCTGCATTTTGCAACTCCATGATGTTAAAACAGATATAATACAGTCTAATTGAACATCTAGGTTGGACCTTACATTACTAAACTTCACTAATCTCCCTGAAAAGGAATAGCACCTATCTTAGCACCACAAGCTGCTAGGGTTAACGATCGATAATGAACAAAATGAATGTGAACCTCACAACAACACAGCTGGACCTGCCAAAAGATTGAGACAGTTTTAACCATTCATCACCTTATCCAGATGAGAAACCCACTTGGCACCAGACTAGTCATCCAGTAAAAGGCAATACTGTCTTACACAATTGCCCACAGATGAACCACTCAGTTCGAAGGCATGCCAAGGGGCATAGGGCTCCTTGACCTTGACCTTGACAAGAAGGGTGAGATCAGAACATATTCGCTACTGGCTCGGTTTTGCTCGTTTCATGCCACCATTACTGAAAGGAGAGACGCTTCCAGGATGAGGACTGTCCTCTCTCAGAGTAGAATTCAGCATTGCCAGTTCCCTCAACTGTTGCCTTTTATAAATATCTTGCGACTCATCCTGCAAAGAACAAGAAAGATATAGTTGAGTTATGAACGGCACTCATAAGAGTAGGCAACTTCTTAATAATGTAAAAATATATAAATTAGTTGACAGAAAGCACTGCAGGAAATAACTCTTATAGAATGATACAACTCTCAAAAAGGGTCATTACTCATATGAAAGAATAAGTTACCACTCAAGAAGAGCTACTGGCAAATGGCCTGAATAAACTGACAAACCAAGCAATCAAAATATTAATTATGGTCAAGATTGAAGAATGGAATGAAATAACGATTTGAGATGGATGGAAGAGTCCGGTCTGTACTAAATTTCAATTTTATGTTTTCACACAACACAATTTTATTTATGTGCTTTCTGGGCAAGTACCAAAAGCCACTTTTCAAATGGCAGGTGTGTCCATGAGCTAAATGTCCATATAGACCATTGCTCATCTTCCCAGGAAAATAACCAAGCATGCCTTAGCTGAGGCAGGCTGCAGGCCTGCCTAGTACTCCAGATGCCTCTTCTCTCTTCACCCTTAAGTTTCATCTATTTTGTTACTACAATGAATGTTGTGTTGCGGAGGGGCTGTAAATTTACTAAATTTGCACTACAACACTCCAAAGATTTTATACTGGTAATAGGGTAAGTTTACAACTTTAGACTATTATCAACAATCATAAAGTTCATGATAACTCCAACTGGATATCAGTTCTATAGCATTATAGGAGGGCCTCCTGATTTCTGCAGGATCACAAAAAAAACCACAATCAGAAAAAGAAAAAGATCACTTCTGTCTTGGCATTGAGGACTGTCTCCAGCTAAGATCTGCACCCCATACTACACTAGCCAATTGCAACAACGGATATATGAGGGCGAATGAGAAGTGGTACCACTGGGCTGCAAAGAAGAGATAGAAGGGTGGTGTGAAGCATGAGGGGAGAGGCAAAATTACCATAACTTGTACCTGGGACAGAGGTAACCCATAAATTTTACATCAACATACCGCAGAGGTGTAAATAGCAATAGCTACACCAATAAGCATGGTAATGTAAAATTTCTTATTCACAGTCATGGGTAAAAATGTTAAAAAATAACTAATGATAAGTTAGTGCCATTAGCCTGTAATAGCATTTAACCTAATATGAACTTCATGGTGGAACTTTTGTACATTATATATTGTGATATGGTATTATCCAAATTTCAGAATAAATTAATAGATGCAGTCATATAATATGGACATAATATAAGGTACACTTACCACTGGCTTTAGCAGTTCTTCCATGATTTCTTGTGCCTGTCTCAATCTTGTATCAATGATATTGGCTGGCAACTCAGCTTCGATCAAGATATGCAGTGGATCATTCAGATGTTCATAGCCAGGCTTTCCTTTCAGCTTTTCCTCCTGAAAAAAAATGTAACTGCATATTCTGGAGGGAAAAGCAGACAAATACATAGATGGGGAGCAATAGCTGGGATATTTCAGCAATCAAGATTAAGATATTTGATGGAGTAAGGCTTATTAATTATCACAGGATTGATGTAACACATTAACGGGTTCAAGGGGCAAGACAGGTTCCCAGAAGAGAAGCCATATGAGCCGATACTAACTAAAGACTAACAACTGTTGTATGGATGTGATAAAACTCATTACTGTATATCATGAACCCCAAAATTAAATAGAAAATTGAAATACTAGAACAATATATTCGTCCAAAACACGAATAGCAAATACATTACTCAATGTTACTATTGTTATAAGATACTAGGTTTCTGTGCAAAACAAACTGATGAGCAGGCAATATAAAACCTGCCTTCAGAGGTACACATTAGTCCATAAAAACCATTACAAAGGGATTTTTTTCCATTTTTATTCAAATTTCAGGTCAATTTAGGACAACATTTGAAGATCAGAATTCAGAAATAATGTAGACTGTGGCAGAAACGACGACACCAACGATGGATAATTAAGATTAACTAATAAGGAAAGAAAGATGGAGGGGAGTTGTTTCAAGAAGTCTACATACCATATTAAATTAAACATAACAGATAAGTTTCTTGTCCTATCTATCTTTAATACTTTGTTTAATTTTATATAACACAAGTTACATCAGTATATAGGTGTAAAGTAATTAAACCAGTAAATTACAAACTTTTGTTACCTTATCTGCATCTTTGATAGAACCCTTCCCTCTAATGAAAACACAGCAACCAGTTGATGCTTCAACCCGCTTTAGAGAATTACCCCTTGGTCCTAGAATACGTCCCACAAAATTGAACTGGAGCATAGTGAAAATAGAACATATTAAAAACTGAAAAAAAATATCTTCTGAATAATAAATCACACCAAAGCTGTGAAAGGCATACATTAGGGTAAGCATCAACTGGAACCTCCATGCGTATAATCTTCTTGACGATATAAGAGCCAGGACTTGGCGGTGCACCTTGCCAGTCCATACTTGTCCCAGGAGGAGGAAAGCCTAACCTCTGTCATATAAACAAAGCTTATTAGTATTTCTGATAAAGACACAACTTAATGTAAGTCAGAAAAAGAACATGACAATCAATGGTACAGAGCTTTCATGATTCCATATGTACCATTCAAGAAAATTGTCCCAGAATCAGAAGCTGAAAATAATGAGGCACTGAATAGCACAAGAAGGTTCTTGTTGTAGTAATTAAAAGGTGAAAAATGGAAGTTTTCATTTTTCATTTTCAGTTGTTAATTTGTTATACAATATACATACCTCTTGGGTTAGTCCATTCCAAGGCCCGAATCCATTGCCATGTTGATGTAGGTTAGGTCGCATAATTGGTGAAGACATGGGACTCGGACTTCTATAGCGACGCCTGTCAAAATCGTTGAATCCATGGTCGTTGACCATGCTAGACACACGCATGATTTCTAAATAATACAAAATTTCAAAGAGGAGGATTAGAAACATTATTGCTTAGAATTGGGCATTTATATTCTCTATGAAATGTAAGCATTAGATGTTAGTCATAATCAAGTTGTAACTGCCCTATCAGAACTATTTACATGATAAAAGTAAAATCAAGAAGTATGTGAAGATATGCATTGCATGATGCAAATATATGCTAAAATAAGAATCAGATTTGGATCCCTAAGAATAAATATATTATTACATATTTTCGGTTGCAATTCTGGAAAAAGTAGAAAACTTAAACTGGTTACTGGTTAGAAGTGTTGAATACATGGTTAACGAGGTAATCCACAGCTATCTAGCCCATTTACTTGGGTTGAACCGTAGACTGAGCTTTAGGAAAGCAGAGAGATAGACTCCCAATATATTATGAAAAAGTGTATTGATGTTTGTGGATACTTGCTCACCAACCTATGTACATGAAAAGAAAGATGAATTAGATGTCCGCCTA
This sequence comes from Zizania latifolia, assembly GCA_000418225.1. Classification (NCBI taxonomy): domain Eukaryota; kingdom Viridiplantae; phylum Streptophyta; class Magnoliopsida; order Poales; family Poaceae; genus Zizania; species Zizania latifolia. Next base: position 1,666,192 of record KE373023.1, on the reverse strand, counting down.
TAAACATTTGCAAATCTAAGTGACATGTTGTAAAACCATATAACAGACCATATACAGGGACACTTACTTTATACAAGCTAAAAGGTGAGGTGAGAAATTGAGCGGCTGTTACCATTTGCTAGAGGCTAGAGCATTATTTATTTATTTCCAAACTAGTAAGTGAATGCAATATGTGTATCAACCACAAGAAAATTATTTGTTTGATGATCTTTTCACGTTGGTCTTGCCTGACTTTCAATATCTGGTTGTCAGAGAACAAACAATATAAGCCCAACTGCAACTAATGCTAGTCCAATTCCAAGAATTTGTTCCTTAAAATGAAACAATTTTCTAAAAAATATAATGTGGCAATCAATAAAATGCCATGAAAGTTGAAAACATATGTTTTAGATAAATAAACATTGTTCACAAAAAAGTTGCCATGGCTAATTATTCATACAATTATTACACATTCAAAGCATCTTCACAATATAAATTCAACAGATTTTTTTATCCAGCAAGACAATTGGCAGTACATCGTGGCGTGCAAAATTTACTGATATATTAATGCCGTGTTCTAAAAGAGAGCAGCCATGTAGCCCACCTAGGTGGAGCCTTGGCACTAGGCGTTAGCCGAATAGCCGCATAACCCTCACACCTTGTCTGCCTCACCGTTTCAGCCTGCCTAGGTGAAAACCTAGCACCTAGCGTGACTAGTTGGCTTACTTGGCTACTTGGTGCTAGGTGCACCTAACAGAACACTGGTCATCCTGTCCACAATGTGCATGCCATTGTCTGATGGTGATGCAATGAACAAATGATTGCTATTCTAAATATAAACCTTCAGTGCTAATGGCTCAATCTCTGCTTCTTCTAGTCACTGGTGTTAAGATCAGTTCTCAACTGTGCATGTCACTCTCACAAGTAACAAGTCAAAAGATATCGAAACATCTACATTCGTTAAAGGCAAATCCAATGGCAATCACCAAAACAGGGCTTGCCACAATTGGTGTATGCCATTATTTGCCATTCGGTCATCTCATTTCGCTTGGCAACGAAAAGTATCAATACAAAACAAGAGGGCAACTTGCCTACTCTATCCAAACCATCACACAGCATCACCCAAACACACAAGCTGCAGACAAACCAGCATCTATCCAAGCATTGGCGTCGCCCAATTCCCTAATCCCGATTGCAAAACTAAAACTAAAAATCCCCCCTTGCTCACATGGAAACAATTATCCCATCAATCGTGACAAACAGTAAGCGAGAGATAAAAAAGATCTCACCTTGGTTCAACAGCCGGCTGCATATCGGCAGCACCTGCATGAAAGGCCCTAGCTTTTGATGCTCCGCAACAAGCTCGGCCAAGTACTGGCTGCAAAAGAAACCAAGAATCGCACACCAAGGCGGTATCACTATTCAATCGAAAAGTGCAGGCAACACCCAAAAAAACAATCTTTGGATCAAGAATTCGCAAGAAACAATCCGAGAAGCACAGAGAAATCCTCGGCGACGCTTTACCTATCGACCTCAGGGTTGCTCCTAATCTGGGGCGATAGGGTTCTTGCAGGGGAGAAACCCTGGTTGTAGAGCCCTGACATGGTGGCGGCCAAGAGCGAGAGGGAGAGCGGAGGGTTTTTTTCCTTCCCAAGGAAGGAGGCTGTGATCATAGAGGGGAGGGGGCCCAGGGGAGGAAAATATAAAGATGGAGGAAAGATTTTGCTGCTTCAAGTTACACAACCTGCCAAGGGCGGCTGCATAAAGAAGGCGGGCGGCTTAACAGCTCAAGTGACATGAAAAATATTTATGCTACTCACTATGCTTGTGAAAGAAAAAATCATACTCCAAAGTGTAAACTGATTTAGAGTAGTGGTGGCAAAGTTAGCATACAAATTACCGATAGTGAAATATATTTATGTGTTTTTCTTTAGCTAAAACAACAGAAATACAGATCTTATCAGTGTTATGTGTATTGAGTAAGTTCAATGTAAAACGTCTTTGTGGAGTAGATAAAATATATGTTATATCTATAGGATATATAAATAGTTAAATAAAATTAACATGTAAAAAGACAAAGCACGATATAGTTGCAAGCAAAATGTATTAGCTAGAATCGCACGATCTTATCTCCAATTCTAGTATGTGCATGCTTATATGATGTACGGCTTTTTTTATTTTAGAACTTGATTTTGGAATTTATTTAAAGTTTTTTGTCTTTTGTATTTTTCAATGTTAGCATTTAGACCGCTATAAAATTCTTATGTTAATATTTTTCATTTCTCTAGTCACGTGTTTCAACTCATAAGTCGTAGTCTTGTTCGGATCAAACTACTTTCTCGCTCCAAATTGTAAATATTAATTAAATACTTTCGTATCTAAGTTTGGAAGAGCATGGCTATGAGCTTGCATGAGGGATACACCATGTTCCTTTTTAGCCATCCAAAGGCATGGGTATCTCAAATTTGATTGATTTATCACCGATAAGCACTTTGTTTTTTTATAATGATTGATAAGCATTTTATTGTTTGTATAATCCACCAAGGAAGAAACTGAGCAAAGAAACTCATGAAAATACCCCTTAATGTGCCATAGGTATATGGAGAAGGACTCCATATTTGCGCTTTGCTGTACTTAGCCTATGATTAGTATCTAACTCTACCCTTATATAAGACAGTTTGTTCAAATTATAAGCATGCCTATTGCCTTTCATATAGCTTTTGTTCAAATGTAACTATGCAAGGTAAGGAGAAGGTTTCTCCCTCCCATGGCATTCAATCAAGTATTTGGATCTACTACTTCAAACATTCTTTTCTACGGTGTTCACACAATTATGACCGTGCCTCGGCTTTCTAATGCTCTATGTCAACTGGCTCAATGTAGCAAGAGGACAATGTGCTCACAGTAAATATGACAAAACTGATATTTATGCTTGATGATACAACATGTATGTGCCGATTACCGGTTTTCAAGAGATACCGGTTTTTTTTTTATGTTGGAACTGATATCCACAACCCTTGGTTGTCATTACAATCTTTTATGGATTGTGCACCGGATTGAGTCAAGCAAGAATTTATCTCACTGACAGCAGGTAAGTTTAGTTTATTAAGAATGGGGTTAAGCCAAAATCTTGGCAAATAACGGTAAATTTTAGAATTGCATGTACATGTGGCGATATGCATATCCAATTTTAGTTTTCATGGCTTCGATAGCCACTGGTTAGACCATGTGTCATCAAATTAATCCCTAAGGTTGCCATTGTAATCAATGACATTTATGAACATGATGGGGCATTTTGGATGATGTTTGTATGAACTTACCAATTTTATGTTATTGATGTAATATTTTGCTAGAAGCCTAGCATGTTTGTTTTATATTTAATTTTTTGCATGAATACATCTACTTTTTGAGACAAGTATTTGTTTGACTTCTTAAGGGAGTGTAAGTCAATTATGTGATGAAGAGGGAGGTATAATGTCTTTCGTGATAATATTGTTGATAATTTATTTGCTAGAAGAGAGTAGTTTAGTTTGTGAACGGATAGTAAAGGATGTATGAATGATTTTATCATTTATCATCTATTTTTCAATTTGGTATTTTACAAATTTTCTGCTAGTCCCGATTGCAGTAATGGTCAAACTCTACTATCTGAAAGTGATTAGCTAGGAGTCAATACTTGAGAGTTTAGATGAAAGTCAATGCCCCTCTTTAATTAATGAAATCTACCTGATTTTTCGGTGTACTTATACTGCTAGGTTAGTTGTTTCCGTGATTGGACATTCTCTTACAAAATATAAGTATTTTTAGTTTGTTTATCAGAGATTGGTGAAGGAAAAGAGATTATGTATCTTTCATTAAATAAGGAATAGTTAAGCGTGAAAGGATGCTTAGGAGCCATAAAAGAAAATCGAATACTTGATGGTTAATAGAAAAGTAATACTTTACAAACGCTTATATTTTGATACAAATTTCAAAATAGTAAGAGTGTTTGTATTTTGAAACTAGCATGTACGTATGAAAATACAGTTGACGCCACACGGTAGAGCAATCAAAAAATACAGAAATTGATGCTGAGAGCTATTGACCTTTTGTCCACAATTAATTTTGAAATGAGTTGTGACATTCCGAAATGATTCTTTCGAGTTGCACCCACGAGTACACAACATAAAAAAACAACTAAACCAGAAGGGACTTCTACCGGAAGAAGTCGTTTGATCCATGAATACGATTAAGGGAAAGAAGTCAAGAACTTACAGATAACATTAAGCAATGTCAACATTGATTAATTGACATGCCCATAAAGACATAAACCAACATTCATTACATAACTTGGTGACAGTACAGGGTTCATGGTTCAATACAGGTATTGGTACATGTAAGACACACTGACACACACAAAGAGAAAGAAGAAGAAAAATCACTACTACTACTCCCAGGTCATCAGAGTAGTTGACTTCATCGCTGGGTTTGCAACTTTGCATCTTCCCAGCTCATATGACTATATGAGTGCTCCACGGTTGTTGGCAAGCTCCCAACACTGCAGCTCCGATCATACATCAGTCTCATTTTTCCAACAAGTCATGAGAACTCAACCATAAGCACAGCGCAATGATGACCTGATCCTGCACCCTTCAGACAATCCTCAGACGCTTCATCTAAGCAGTGCTCGGCTGCAACAAAACAGAGCAAGAGCAAGACACTACAAACAGTAGAACATATGCTGCACATATGACTTTGTTGTTTATTTTTAGAAAGCGAAAACCTCTGTTTCTTTTTTACTTGTCATCTTAGACATCAGACAAAATCAATACTTTGATTATTAGTTTATTACTATCTTCATTTTTTCACTTTTGTAAGGATATTACAAGCATTGTTATATTGAAGTACTTCTGGTGACATATCTAGCAAAATTACTTCCACATGACAAATCAACACAACAGTTTCAGCAAGGTTCACTGCATCCATTATAAGATGCCCAAAGAAACTTGGAGGTGATTTCTGAACAGGATGTGTGGTTCAGTCTCATTAACTGCTCTCTTTGTTAATGAATACACAATTTTAAAACACGCGGCGTCAAAGACAACTAAATTGGGTCATCAACGTCAACAAGTTTCTTGAGATAGGAACAAGAGAAATGGTCATAAAAAACATTCATAGCATAACATTTTTATTACTAGTTATGTATTTAGTTCCAAAGGGAGCAACAACTTGAACATAGTTCTATGTTTTCAGTATAAATCCAGGCACACCAAGCAGACAAAAGTAAACATAAAAAAGAGAAATGGTCATAAAAAACATTCATAGCATAACATTTTTATTACTAGTTTTGTCTGCTTGGTGTGTCTGGATTTATACTGAAAACACAGAACTATGTTCAAGTTGTTGCTCCCTTTGGAACTAAATACACAAGGGCAGGAAAACAGAGCAAAATAGTCAGACCTGAATTGGAAGTCATGAGAGCAATGTAAATTTAATGTTAGCTATCACAAACCGGGACCCTTCTACCTTCTTACCCACAGCATCAACTGAGAAACCAAGTCATTGGTTGTACGGTTGTACCCCTTAACTGCACAATTATATATTTCTATTTAGTGCATCTAGTTGGTTGATAGGTTTTCCCAGAAGGAATTTATCAGGGATGTTTTGCACAACGATAAAAAACAAAGTTCAAGTCTTGCCCTATAGGATGACAGTAGAATATAAAAATGATCCATATTTGTGACGAAGGAATATATGAATTACACATGCAATATTCAAATATATGTGGTGAAAGTATGTCAATGGGTAGCAGAACCATGTTTTTGGTAGATATGTCAATGGCTGATCAGGGTTATGCCTCCTTCGAAATATCTACCAAAAACATGGATCTGCTACCCATTGACATATTTCCACCACATATATTTTTTTCTACCATACTAAGGTAAAGATCAAAGTTATAGACTTAACGTTAGAAACTGAGAACTAAAAATAGATCTACATTTATGGACAAAATGACATGCTAGAGCAAATAGCAAAACAGTACAGAAAAATATTCATGTTTGGATTTGTTATATTAAACACTTCTGACATGCAGAGTATTTGTTAATTGTTATTTTTGCTAAGTTAATGAATCTTACTAATGGCTGACCAAAATCATGAGATCACAAGAAATCTTCCTAAGTAATATTTGTGCTAACTGCTAAGTAAATGCATGTTACTAATAGATGACCAGCGACTTTACCCTTAGTCTTTCGAGTTTCTAATGATCTGGTCCAGATCGTTGGAAACTCGAAAGACTAAGGGTAAAGTCGTAAAGAAATACTGAGAAGTAGCAGCTCAAGCATGCAGAGAAGCACCAAAACCCTAACCCTAGCACAAATCCATCTCGGGGGGAGGCGGCGGGAGCAGCGCCGCCGGCGCCGTGGCCTTCTTGGAGCGGAAGATGGAGGAGACAAGGTAGGCGTCGGCGGCGAGGCACACCGACACCGCGGCCCAGTCGACCACCTCCCAGAAGAGCGTCTCATACGCCGGCGCACCAGGCGGGTGGGCGAAGATGCCGCGGAACCCGGTGGCCAGGAGCAAGTTCAGAGCGAGGGCGGCGGTAAAGAGCACCAGGAAGACGGTGGAGACGACGGGGGTTTCCCGCGCCATGGCCGGCCGAGAGGAGCAAAAGCTTCAGGACGCAAGATCTGACGCGCAGGGAGAAGAAGATTAGGAGAGGAGAACCTTCAAGATCCAAGATTCGATGCGCTGGGAGGAGGAAGGCGACGCGATGGATTCAAGATTTCATGCGCGGGGAGGAGGAGATGGGGTCCCGGAGGAGGAAGTCGACTCGCTATTTATCGGCGACCCACAGAAACCGACTTAAGGTCGAACTCCGCGTCGGAGTTTGCCTTCGCCGGTAAGGATTCTTCCATACCTGGAGGGGGGGCTCCTACTCCGAGTCGGATTCAGAAATGGAGGGGGACTCCACCATCCGCGGATTGGCCGGCGACGAGTCGGAGAGCACCTCTCCGCCCGGGGGCTCGGAGCTCGGAGTCTGGGCGGGGTGGTCGCCGGCGAGTGAGACGCGGGGGTTCCATTCGCTCCGTTTTGAGTTTGGATGGAGCCACGTAGAGGAAGAGCATTTTTATGTTATTATATTAGTAATATCTAAAATTTAAAATAGGGAGCAGTAAAGAGAATCTCTTTTCTTACTTTTTACTCTATATAATTAAAAATAGGAGGCTTTATGTATCTAAATTGTATTTTTATGTTTTAAAATGCTCCATTAATCTCACCATATTTTATCTACATATATTTTATTAATATCATGTAAACATGATTTATAACTGATATATTTTTAAAACCACTATATTTTCAAATAACTCAATTTCATCATCCAAAATTAAATTGGGATGAATAATTTTACAGCGAACTATAAGTGTGTGTAACAAGATATAAGTGTGTGTAAGAAGAGATATAAGTGTGTGTAAGAAGAGATGTCCCAAATTCCTTGTCATTTTATCCTTTTATCCTTATAGATGGCGGTGCAACTGAGGCCAATAATTGTGAATTTAGGCGAGTTGTATTTCTATCGCCAATAATTCATCGATTGAGTAGTTGTACTCGGCAGATCCCAAGAACTTTAGAGATGACGTGCATGTTGGAGATGTACAATGCTCCTATTTTGTTCTTTATAACTAAATTTAGGTTATTTTGGAATAAAACCACGCTCTAACAATATTTCTAATTGGTTCATGATATTTTAAATCACTCTTCCTTTATCTCAAAAGTAAATTTTTTTTCTAATAGTCTAAATCTGTTTAAAAAATAGATTTTGAAATTATAGACTGAGGTATACACTCCCAACATATCTTCATGTCATTCCACTAACAAAACACAAAAGATATCTTCAGAACCCACACAAAAACTTCACGAGTTCTGGACTTCATCGGAGATAGCTTCAATTCGCCTGAAGTCTTAGTTCCTTCTTGTTGCTGGACAGCTTGACAGACCTACATTTTGGCATGGAGCAAGACCAAGCATCCGGACGTTTTGTCTTTCAATCGGGCCA
>KE373023.1:1599549-1613873 GCA_000418225.1 Zizania latifolia | reverse complement strand
CTCGACCGGCGATTTCTAGCGAGGCCAGTGGCAGATCAGACGTCGTCGCTGACAAGTTTCAAGATGAGGCCTCTGAGGTTAGAGTGGTGGCTAGCAAGCAGCGAGATGAGGCTTTTTTGTCTGAGGGGGGTGCTGGCCCTGCTAGACAACGGAAGTTTGAGCTGACATCGCAACCCCCACCATGGATTGACGATGATGATCAGCGGGATGGTGCTTGGAGGGATCTCGCGCGTACACCTAGCTTTTCTCTAGAGAATATCCTTAAGCCCTCGTGGAGTAGTGGTCGATCACGGTGGCTATGGGTTCTGCATGGAGTTCCTCTCGCTTCCCCCAACCTAGGGTTCCTAGCAAGGCCCGACAAGATCCAACGCTTGGGTGGTTTTGCTCCTAGGATTCACCGAATCATGCCTAGGTACGTCGATTCTAGATCATTCACTCAAATTGTAGCCGGTGAATCGATGGACAAACAGTGGAGAGATGACCGATCTAGTGGAGAGTGTATATGAAAGAGATGAGAGTTGGGGTTTTCCTGATAGAGTTGATCATGCTAGAGGAGAAGAGATGTTTCGCCCCAGATTGTAGTCGGATTAGGAAGGAAGACGAGGAGATTTTGGTTGGAGGGAGGATCGGCTGATGAACCCTAGAACATGACCCTATCCTGCCAATCCCCCCATTGTGATTGCCCGTAAAGAGGTGAAAGGGCCAAGAGATGGTCAATCCGAAGAGATAACATGTTTCAAATGTGAAATTCCTAGACACCTTCAAGCCTAATGTTTAAATCCTGCCTTATGCTATGCATGCAAGAAGATGGGGCACATTTCATTCCAATGTCTAGAGTTTGCGGCAAGGAAAGTTGAGCGGGCTGATAAAGCAGATTTCACCCTAGACATTTGCAGTGTTGGCATGCTGAACCAAACGTTCTATTTCATGCAAACTGGTGATCTCACCGAACAGTGCATGGCCAATTTGATCACTGGTTTGCTTACTGTAGAAGAGAGGTTTTGTTCTGAGGCTAAGATATTGATTGAAATGAAACATCTGTTTGAACATATTACATGGGATTAGGTTGTGAAACAGATTGAGCGCAACTAGTATTTGATTGAGTTCTCGTCTAAGGATTCTCACATAGAACTTACAAAATTCAAGAGTTTTCATTTTTTAGAAGTACAGAATTAGAGCTAATGTTCAAGAATCAGATAATGTAACGGAGCCTTTTGCTGAATTAACTTTTGTGTGGGTTAAAGCATTGGGAGTTCCCCCTATTGCAAGAACATAGACTTATGTTTGAAGGTTGGCACGTTTGGTAGGAAAACCTATGGAAGTGGATGCAACATCCTTGTATCGTGCTAGACGTGTCAAAGTTCGGGTGATGTGTTGGAATCCTGCTGAGATTGAAGGAATTACTAAGGTCTTTATCAATTTCATTGGATACCACATAAGATGGATTCATGAATGGGATGCTCCAAAAACATTTCCTCCCAAACCTGATGGCCTTAAAGCTTCTGCAAGTAAAAGCAGTGAGACTGACTTAGTTGATCCTAACAGTAAGAAATGGGAAGGACTATATGAGAAAACTAATGTTGTAGATAACTTACCTAATCAGACTAATATAGAGGAGTACATTATTAGATGGTAATCCAAATGTAGAACATGTCCCCCCCTTAAATAATAATAAAATGCAGATTAAGAAGGGAGGGACAAATGATTTCCCATCTATACCATGAAAATTCTCTTTTGGAACATAAGGGGTCTGGGAAATGTTGGAAGAAGGAGGCAATTAGCTGAAATGATGCAACAACATGAGATTGAGTTTGTATGTCTCTAAGAGACAATTAGAGAGAGTTGGATTTCTTCTGTGGTCATAGAGATTTTTTCTAGGTAACCAAGCCATCCAATGGTCATTTTGGTGGGCTGCTGTTGGGTGTTAACCTGGATTTGGTGAAAATTAGAGGTATTGATTAGGGAGAGTTTTTTGTCAGTGCTTTGATGGAATCTAAATTGGGAAATTTCTGCTGGGAGCTCATTAATGTATATGGTCCAATTCAAGAGAATAAAAAGGATGATTTCTTATCAGAATTGGCTAGTAAGCTAAATTTTCAGCAAGATCCTTTTATTTTAGGAGGAGATTTTAATCTAATTAGAAGTTTAGATGAGAAATCCAAAGGGGTATCTAATGTGAGATGGATGGAGGCCTTCAACTCATTTATCAATAACTCAGAGTTAAGGGAATTGCATAGGCTCGGAAGTAAATTTACTTGGACAAACAAACAAAGTAATCCTACAAGAGAGGTGTTAGGCATAGTTCTATCATCACCGGGCAAATTGAGATGTTGTTTTTCCTTTAACTTTGGTCACTAGTTTAACCAGAATTGATTCTGACCAATCCTATTATTGTTGATCTAGATAGAAAGCAGAAAAGATCTAAAGGAACTTTTAGATTTGAAACCCTATGGTTATCTGAAGAAGATTTTAAACCCCGGTTGCCTTCCAAATGGCCTGTTAGACAAAATCAAAGTATTCTAGATTTTTGGAAAATTCCGGGGAACTCTTTGAGGAGATTGATGAGAGGATGGGGAGCCAATAGATCTAGTGTACTAAGAAAACAGAAAATGGACTTGACCTAGAAAATTCAAGCATTAGAGATGAAAGATGGAAGGGTACCCAATACTAATCAGGACTGGGAAGAGCTGTATAAAACTGAAGAAGAGCTAGTGAACATCTTTCATGTGATGAGATGGAAATTTTTATGTGCCCCAAAAGAGTTTAGAGGGTAGGATTCACTGATTCAAGAGCTATCAACATAGCTTTATTGGGAAAATGGATTTTTAGACTTGAATCTGGCAGTAATGAGATGTGTTTCTAATTATTAAGAAAAAATATTACAATGATAAGGGTTTTTTTATTCTGCTCCCATGGGGGATCCTATTTTTGGAAGGGGTTTCGTAAGTTTAAAATGTGGGTCCAGAAATGTTGTGGGTTTCAAGTCGAAAATGAAAGAAGAGTTCATTTCTAGAAGGATGTATGGCTGGAAGACGTTCCCCTTAGTGTGAGTTGTTATAAACTCTTTGACATCTGCCGGTCTCCTTGGGTAATTATTGATAATCTATGTGGTGAAGAGGGATAGAACATACAACTTAGAAGATCCTTATTAAGTGAAGAATTGGTTGAATTAAATGAGCTCTATTCCCTTCTTGAAGATGTGGCTCTTACTAACAGGGAGGATATCATCAGTTAGAAAATTGATAAGAAGGGTTTTTCTTCAAAACCATTGTATAGAATGATTACATTCAATGGGGTGGTGGATATAAGAGCTAAAGATATTTGGAAAAGTTTTATACCTCTAAAGGTTAAAATTTTTCTTTGGCTCATGTACAGAGGAAGAAGTCAAGTTAGTAGTCAACTTGGTTATAAGATGGGGTGGCCTAGAAACCAAAATTGCAAACTGTGTGATCAAAATGAGATGATTGATCACCTTTTTTCCATTGTCGGTTAGCTCAGTTTCTTTGGTGCTTTGCGAGAGATGCGCTGAAATAGGTCAAAATGCCCTCTAGTAGAGATGATTTCATCCATTGTTGGATGAATTACGCTAGGGCGAAAAATAACCCAATTTACATCTGGCTACTAGCAGGGATTTTCTGGGTTATTTGGTTCCACTGGAATAGTTTTATTTTCTGAAATGTGAATCTAATATACAAAATGCTTTCATTCATGTCCCAGTGGTTAGCTTTGGTTCCCAAACGTTTAAAGGAAGAGGCTACAAAATGGATCAACTTAGTGTGCGTTTGGTATGGCTTCAGATTCTGATTTCGATTCTCTAGTGTAGTGATTCTGTAGTGAATTAGAATTAGCTAAAAAATCATTTGGCTGTATGATTAGATTCTGATTCATGTAAGAGAGTAGGTTGGTATAAAATGACTAGTTTATCTCTAACCTTTTGGGTTCCTCTAGCAGCTTTTTAGCTTTTAATAAGAAAAAGTTATATATTGATTTTGAAGTATATTATTTTTTTCATATACGAATTATTGATGTCGATATATTACTGCTGTGTGTAGGGATAAAAACGGAGCGGGAAGTTTTCGTCCGTTCTGAGAAAAAACAGAAACGGAGAGTCTTATACGGATGCGGAAACGGAATTTTTCGGAACGAAAACAGATATGGAATTTTTTGTACGGAAACGGAACCGAAAACGGAACGACGATTTTCGCCGAAAACGGATATGCCGCCGGATATTCCGCCTAAGGAAAACGGAAAGTTTCCGTTTTCACCGAACCAGCCCATTATCTAGATACAGCCCACTCTGACCCATTTATCCAAAAGGCCTAAATCTTTAAAATCTAGTGCACAGAACCGAATGGATGGGCAACTAACTAAATACGATATATATATCGATGGAAACGAGGCAATCAAATAATTCATTGGTACAATTTAAATTACTGGTCAACGGCTGATATCAATTGAGACCGCACGAATAAATCAATATATCATAAAGGAATTAACAAAGCAAAAAAATAAATTAAAACAAGCCAGCAGCTGTAGCTGGTGACACGCCTATGGCTAGCTATATAAGTAGCAACAGCTCGGCCTTCCATTTGACATAGGCAGCAAGCAAGCAATATTTTCTTAGAAATACATAACTTTAAAATACAACAAACAACAATACTCATTTCTGTATTTCCTTAGATTACTACTGACTTCTGCTTTGCATATGCAACGGTTTGCATATGCAACAGTATTGAACTAGGTGTTTAGGTATTTAATGATGGATTAATTAGAAATAGAAGGAATTATGATAACAATTAAACTATTTTTTTATAATTATCTTTGCAACTTTAAACCATTTCTATTTAGGAACGTTGCTACTATGTATTCCGATATATATTCGATCCGTATTCGTATCCGCTTCTTATTCGATCCGTATTTGTTTCTGATACTATTCGTTTTCGTATCTGTTTCCGGGATATCCGTTTCTGTTTCTGTTTCTGTAAAAAAATAAACGGATATGGTAACACTCATTTCCGTCCGTTTTCGCTCCGTTTTCATCCTAGCTGTGTGTTCTGTGAATTTAAATGCGACCGCACTTGTGGCCTTGCGGGATCCCTTCTCCTGTGCTCTCGCTAGCTCGATCGCCTCTGAATCCTTTTCCCTTATGCAAACCCTGCTGCTTCTTGTTGCCTGCCTGATGCCGAGATGCGCGCATAGTAATCATTACTGCTACTGCCATTTGTCATCTGCCTACTTGCATGCCTGTGTTCTGAATTTATACGAAGTGAGTTTTCAGTTCAAACAAGAAGTTTAGGGAAATTTAAAACTGTGTACTGAAACAGTTCATGTACATATGAGTAGTTTCAGTCTTTCGGACCTTCTTCAGGAATTGCAAATCCTGGTTAGTACGTACTGTCAACACATAGCGAGAGAGAGAGAGAGAGCATTAGTTTCATGTACTGCATGATGAGTAGCTTCAGACTTTCAGCTGGCTTCGATCAGCTGGAGCATACTAGCATCAGCAAGTTCAGCATACGCATGACTGCAGAAAAAATCGCCAGAAAAAATTCAGGAGCTGGATGGAAATTTCTAAGTATGTTATTTGCTAATGCTGTCTATTGGCAGCAACAGCAACTGATGAACTGAAACACACCATCACACTGAAGCTGGACCTAATGGAGACCATCAAGTAGCCAACCATGCAATCAAAAAAAGCAGCACAGCGAAATCTGTCTCTGCCCGAGCCTTCCTCTTCTTCTGCAATGACCAGTGCACCTGAAACCACACTTGGCATCGGGGGATGACAGCGATGGGGCGTCGGGGTTAGATAAGAGGCGTCAGAGGAGGACGTTGATGGGGGGCATCAAGGTACAGGTGGTGGGGGTGGTGATGGGGCGTTGGGGTCGGTGAAGAGGCACCGGGGGAGGACAGTGATGGGGTCATCGGGGGAGTGGTGGCAGGGCGGCGATAGGGGCAGGGGGGGGGGGGGAGAAGATGGGGACGTCGGCAGCAGGAGAGGCAGCGATGGGTGGAGCGAGCGGTAATCGAGGTATCTATGGGAGGGGGTGCAGATTCAACAGAGAATCAACTATTTTGCTGATTCTAGTTTCCTTAAACCGTTACAAATTGGTGAATCAGTTAGAAATAATTCACCTCATAATCAGGATGTATTTTGACAGTTTGGTACATACATATTCTATAGTTTCAGCACAGAATCTGTACTAAATACACCCTTAATACACCCTTACTCCATGCCAACATTCAGGAGTGCGTGCGAACTAGGAGTGCCGAGAACTATGAAAATCAAGTTGCAGTTTAGTTTCTGCGGTGGCGCTAGGAAAACTGAATGTTTGGCAAGCTCTAAAAATAGTCTCTCTAGTTTGTTGCTCAAGCCTGGGTGTTATTATTGACGAAGTATGTTGAAAAGTCTTAGATTGCTTTTGATTAATGTTGGCTGGATGCCTTCTGATGCTGATTAATATGTTTGCACACCTATTGGCATACTTGAAGTGATATCTATCTCCCTAGTGGTGACACAGCTATAGCAGTCTAGCTAGTTGTTTTGTGTGCATCTATTAGCACTGTTGTTTTTCAGTTGTCCCGTGTTCAATCTGTTGGTGCATGTGGAGTGATATTCTCCGACCGAATAAAAAAAACAGATTCGGATTCGGATTTTTTTTAGATACGAATTTGGATTCAGATATTTTTTTATACAGAAACGGATATAATATCACTGGTATTCAACGAATACAGATACAATTATCTAAATAACCCCTATTTGAATTATTCGGAATAAAAAAACCCATTAAACCTAATTACTTGTATCCATCAGATCTACTTTAGGATGCGTGTTTTGATTCAATAGTTCAATGTATTTCTCTCTCTATCCATGCTCTAGCATAGAATATGTTCCATCGGCATGCTGACCCAGCCGGCCAGCCGCCGCCCCGGCCACCGTTCCCGTCATGACGCGCCGCCGCGCTGGCCCCATCTCGCCGTGCCGCCGCGTCTTGCCCCCATCCCGACGCGCCGCCGTGTCAGCCTCGCCCCGCGCACCTCGCCATGGACGGCGCAGCCCCAGCCGGTGCATCCCCGGCCGACGCCCCAACCCGCCCCGACGCCACCCGGCCGCTGTGCCCCAAGCTGTTGTTCCTAGGAGAAAGAACGTAAAGGAAGAAAAGGAAAGAGGGAAGAAAGAGAGAAGGGGAAGAAAGAGAAAATGGAGAAGAAAAATAGAAAAAAGGAGAGAAGAAGTGAGAAAAATAGAAAATGAGATGATTTTTTTGAAATTGGGATCTTTTCAAAGATTTTAGTGTTCAAGAAACTTCTTCTAAATTTTCCCCTAGGATTTTTCGAATTAGATACAAGTATTTTAGAATTTAAAAAACTTCTAATTTTTTGAAATCAGATACAAGTATTTTAGAATTTCAAAACCTTCTAAAATTTTGAATTCAGATATAAGTATTTTCTCTAGGATTTTCCTTAATATCATGGGTTCTATTATTTCATGCACTTGCAGTTCAAATTTGACTTGTTTTAATTTAAATCTAAAAACACAATTAATTAACTAAAAATAGCTAACTGACTCAGAAAAATACCAGTTTTTTCGTGGGATAAGATACGCTGTATTTTGATTGTATAAAAAGTTTCAAGTTCAAACAAGAACTTAACCGATGATTTGCTTTTAAACACAACCCATTCCTTCTTTAAATCCTGATTCATCTTTAGAGAATCTCCGACTTTCTTAACATCCTACGTGATAACTTTATAAAAATATTTTTAATTTTTTATCATAGAATCTACATATCATGTCATAACACTATAACAGGTCTCGTGTTTTTCAGACCTCATTTGATTTTTTTAGAATTAAAAAATCATTAAGCTTCATGTTGCCAATCAAGTGTCGCAATCTAGATTTTTCAAAATTTCTTTCCATTTAGTGGGTACGGCCTACAAATAGAATCAAAAATATGAATATGATTTTTCTACAAATTTTGGTTCATTATTTCATGCACTTGCAGTTCAAATTTGACATATTTCAATATAAATCCTAAACAACACACTTAATGAATTAAAAATAGTAAATTGACCTAGAAAAATACCAATTTTTTATATGAGACAAGCTATGTTGTATGTTGATCTTAGAAAAGGTTTCAATTCAAACGAAGATTTAACCGCCGATTTGCTTTTAAACTTAACATATTCCTTCTTTAAATCCTAATTCGTTATCGGAGAATCTCCGGCTTTCTTAACATCGTATGTGACAACTTTTTCAAAACATTTTTTTATTTTTATCACAGTATCTATATATCATATCGTAAAACCATGACATGTCTCATATTTTTCAGACTTCATTTGATTTTTTTAGAATTAAAAAATCATTAAGCTCCACATTGCCAATCAAGTGTCGTAATCTAGATTTTTTAAAATTTCTTTCAATTTAGTGGGTAAGAACTAAGAATGGACTCAAAAATATGAATATGAATTTTTTTATAAATTTTGGTTCATTATTTCAAGCACTTGCAGTTCAAATTTTACATATTTCAATTTAATTCTTAGAAAGATACTTAACAAATTAAAAAAAGCAAACAAACCTAGAAAAATGTAAAAAATTTACATGGAATAAGATATATTGTATTTTAAGTGTAGAAAAATTTTCAAGCTCAAACCAAAATTTTTACATTCAAATTTTACCTATTTTCAAGCTCATAACCATTGATTTACTTTAAAATTTACTTCAAGATAATCCTTAAAACCTTAGGCCAGCTTAGCACTTCTATATTCGTGATGATTTGTGTGATATAAACTATTACTTATCACTTGTGTATTGTGATTATGAATCAAGGATTATATTACTGATGATATCCGGTAAATATCTGTAACCATATTCGTATCTGCTCCGTATTCGTATCCGATGATATCTATTTTCGTATCCATATCTGGAGTATTCGAATCCGAATCCGAATCCAAAAAAATATGAAAAAGGATATCCGTCCGTATCGTCCGTATCCGATCCGTTTTCATCCCTAGCTGTAACTGAACCTACTTGTAAAGCTGGTTACCCCAGCATAATTATCTTGCTTTCAAATAAAGTTGGGCTGAAAGCCTTCCCTCCAAAAAAATCACATATGGAAAACGAAAAAGCTCATGCATTAATTCTGTGATTGAGTAGTTGTACTCGGCAGATCCGAAGAACTTTAGAGATAAGGGGCAGGTTGGAGATGTACTATACAATGCTCCTGTTTTGTTCTTTATAACTAAATTTAGGTTATTTTAGAAAAAACTACGCTGTAACAACATTTCTAATTGATTCAAATTTTAAGTGATCTTCTAAATTACTCTTCCTTTACCTTAAAAGTAGACACTTTTTTCTAATCCTCTAATTTTGTTTAAAAATTAGAATTTAAAATTATAGAGGTACTGATAGATTGATTGATTTTAAAAAATATATTAGAGTTAGTATGATTTCCTATTTGAACCAACTCTCAGTTACTTTTAGAACTCTACTTTTACAGAGTTGTTGAATTTTATTTATATAGAACGAGATATGAAATCGATGGAACGAGGAAAATTTGAGGAAACTCAGTGCACTACTACAATATATGTCATCAGTGTCAGATCAAAATAGCTATTAGTGGCGGGTTCTAGACCACCACTAATTAGTCTGAACTGATAGTCGACGACTATCAGTGGCAGTTCTGAAACTGGCACTGAACATACATATCAATGTCTGTTCTTGCCATGAACCGACACTCATACTCATGTATCATTATCGGTTCATCACTAGAATCGACACTGATACTTGAGTATCAGTGCTAGTTACAAGCCCGAACCGACACTGATTTGCATTTCCCCTTATTTTTTTATAAACCACGTTGTATTAATTATATATACAAATGCACATATATGCTAAATTTATTTGTATAGCTTACATCGAGAATATTACGTAGATAATCTCAAATCAAATTAATATCACAAATATTAACCTAAAATTATGGAATCATTTACATAAATTATTTTTAGATACGACCTTGAATGTGTGACAAATTATTTTTACAAACACAAGCAACCTTGAATGATAAGTATCTAGTCTATGGTTTCTTGCTACATAAAGGCTTTGATCTCGGCATCTCCTTAGCACTTGAGCACAAGGATGCTTGACACTTGTACTCGCCCAGTGCATAAATAACATGGTTGTTGAGGAATCTGACAAGTTGTTCTTGAAGTGCGTTGATTTCAATAGTTAATAACCGATCTGTGGATAGTTTGAGAAGTTGTATGTACAAACAGAAGAAATTAATCGTTATAATTCGACTCACCTCGGATAAAAAAAAGCTATCAATGTGATTAATATTTCTCATACCTCAGCATCTTTTGAATCCATGCATAAATTCTATAACATAAAATCCACAGAGATTATTGTCTAGACCTTTCTTCTGACAAAAAAAGTTATGTTAGACTATCCAATCTTTCTAGTATGGGCGGTGCCTAACACTCCTCTTGATATATTCTTTGTATACTCTGCATGTGTGTGATATAATATTAGATTTAATTTATTAGAGAACAAAGATAAAAGATTACTAAGACCCACATATTTATCTACCTTTATAGCAAGTCAATGACAGGTTGGTAACACGCCGGTGTATTATCTTAGCTGTCAAGGATAATAATCTTGCTAATATCCAGTTGAACTATAAGGAGAACACAGTGAAAGCTACATACATATCATCATAGGTTAAGATATGTTTGGTTCTCATGTAACGTATAAGTAAAACATTTAGGAATAGACTTTTACCCAAAGTGGTATGGTAGAAGTATATACTATCTTAACTAGAGATCTAGAAGTACTTGTAGCACAAAGGCATCTGTCTCCTCATCAGTTCGATCATAGAGAAACTTCTGTGCTATCTTTATCTTCTTAGGTGCTCTTTGTTGTTGGGAGGAGGTCGACTTCATCTTCAATGTACTTCCATATTTTGATTTAAACTACATCGGTAGTGGACTTTACTCCCTTGTAGGTGGCATTGGCTCCCTTGGAGGTGGAGGTGGAGTTAGCTCCCTTAGAGGTGGTGTTGGCTTCCTTAGAGGTGAAGGTGGAGTTGGCTCCGTTGGTGGTGGAGTTGGCTCCATCGATGTTGGAGTTGGATCCCTCTGTAGAGGAAGTGGATCCCCTAGACATGGCATAATTTTATGCTAATCTGAGCTTCCATCAGATGATTCATCTCTTTCATCTTCAAAAAATATGAACTGCTTTTTCTATAGCACAAATCGTTCAATGTTGTCTCCGAGCCTCTTGGAGCCTGTCTCACCAGCATACTCCACATTAATCTTACGGTATGCTTTTCTTATTGAGTTGATATGAACCTTGGCATATCCGTTCGGTATTGGTGCATCATTGAAGGTTGCCCCTACCACACACTGGTCAACCTGCCCCATCGTTATCATTGTGTTAATATTCATTGTGGGTATAGTAAGTTTGTAGACCTTGCTTTTAGTGATTTCATCCACAAGATACTGATTTATGTCTGTCCCAACAAACCCCGTAAATGCACAACTACTTGTATGAGCTTCAATTGGCATTTGGACATTATCCACTTGGTGAATACCGTGCTGCCGGAGTGCTTCAGCTATTTTAGCATCAATCATTGCTCGTTTCTCTTGCATTTGTTGGCACATCATTGATATCATCTCATCCATTTCTCTTTTCCTCTTCTTTGGCTCCTGCAGGTGCTCTCATCCTCTGCTAACCCCTCTTTTCAAGAAATCATTCTTTTGCCCCTGGTGCACCCTGGATGCTCTTTGTTGTCAAGTGCTACTGTAAGTTGGTCTTTCTCTCTATCTACCCTAATGGAGCCTTGGAAAGGCTAGGCATAGGCAACTGCTATTCTTTGTGATAACTGTTGCACACTGTCGTTCTTAAATGTTAGGCTGCTCTCAGCTGACAAAATAACACCTCTCGCATACAAGAAGTGTTTTGCTCATGTTATCTAGTTAGATGTAGGTACGACACCACTAAGGGCAAGTTGTTCTTCCATATTGTCCCATTCATCATATTTCATCACGTACCCACGAGAGCCGGCATGATGTGGCCATAAGTTCTTCTGAGAGTTGGCTTTGTTTGTTTTACTCAATTCTGTCGATTCCTCTAATTTCCTATATTTAATGAATTCCCTCCAGAACGATCTCAACCGTCGGGTAGTCACCCCAATCTGGTGTTTAGCCCTTCAAGTAGTACTCTCTCCAAAGATTTCCCTTGAATGTCCTGAATGCTGTCCCCGTTACTGATATGGCATGACTTTTAACTTTCTCCATATCGCAATCTTTGGGAAATTCAAATTTGGCCACCAGTTTGCCCCACATAAAGTTTTTTATATCATTAGGAACCACCCACATGTTACTTGCCACGCCTCTCCAAAGTATAAATGTGATTGTGACATGGTCTCTCACGAGGCACCCTATGGCTGTCTTTTGTATGACCCTATAATATTTTTTTGGTCTTATTGGCTCACCAACAAAATTAACCTTTGCTATTACGAACCATCCATTAGGAATCCTACTGGGACCACGTCTACTCCTCTCTTGGCTTACTGTATCTTCCTCTATAGGATCAGCAGCATGCTCTGTCTTATTTA
Source organism: Zizania latifolia (assembly GCA_000418225.1). Taxonomy (NCBI): domain Eukaryota; kingdom Viridiplantae; phylum Streptophyta; class Magnoliopsida; order Poales; family Poaceae; genus Zizania; species Zizania latifolia. The sequence goes on along the minus strand of KE373023.1, from coordinate 1,601,259 downwards.
CCATATCAGCACCCTACTCTACCTCATTGACTGCATCAGCATCATGCTCTTGTTATGGATTATTTACTATCTCAAGCTCAACGTCCATCTAGGGTACTAAGTCTGCCAAGTTGATGAAAATACTTGGATTGCAATCTTCATCTTTTAGTGGATTCAGATCTAGGTCTGTAGGCTCTTGTTGTCTTAGTGCTTCTACTGGGGCGAAGTGGGTGGGGCCTTGTATCGGAGTGGGGGTGGGGCGAGCACGTGTATGGCGGCTTGACATTTTGGGTGCCATTCCTACATGAAAATTCCAAATTCAAAAGTACTCATAAGATTCAAGAAATTCTTGTAAAATACATAAGATACATGGTATAAGGTGTACGGTATAATGTATAGGGTTTAGGGTATATGGTATAAGGTATAGGGTATAGGGTATAGGGTTTAGGGTTTAGGGTATAGTGTATAGGGTTTAGGGTTTAGGTATAGGGTATAGGGTATAGGGTTACTCCACCGATTCCACCACATACCAAAACCCTAAACCGTCAAGCCTTCCCCCGTGTGGGGACTCCGCCGATTACCTCATGCGGCAGCATTACAATGCGCATTGACACATGGAAACCCTACATGGAGTAGAAACACCGGAAGAGCGCTCACCGCTTGTAGATAGGAGTCAGTGGTGGCCGGACAGTCTGATGCAGCATCAGCGAAGGTGAACGGATGGGCGGAGTCGGTGGCAGCTAGAAGGGCAGAGGCGGAGACGGCTGGATGGTGGCAGCATAGGTGTAGGAGGAGATGATGGAGACAGCGGCTGCGTGAGGAGACAAGTGCGGATGGGGAGAAACGGCAAAGTCCTCAGCGCCTTATATATGAAGACTATTAGTGTCGGTTGTTTACCAGAACCGGCACTGATAGCTCTTTATCAGTGTCGATTCTATATAGAATCGGCATTGATAAGTCTCTATCAGTACCATTTCTATATACAACCAACACTGATGGGTCCCTATCAGTGCCGGTTCTATATACAATCGATACTGATAGTTTTTTCGCCCTAAACCCTAACCTTAAACCTAAACCATGAACCCTAAATCGTAACCTTAAACCTAAACCCTGAACCCTAAACCCCAAACCCTACAACATAAATCATAAACCCTAAACCCTAAACCCTAAACCACAAACTGTAAACCGTAAACCTTAAACCCTAAGCCGCAAACCGTAAATCCTAAACTCCAAACCCTAAACCCTAAACCGTAATTATAAAACCTAAACCTTAAACCCTAATCCCTAAACCTTAAACTGCAAACCGTAAACCCTAAACCCGAAACTATAACCATAAACCCTAAACCCTAAACCTTAATCCACAAACCCTAAACCGTAAAACGTAAACCCTAAACCGTAAACCATAAACCCTAAACCCTAAACCCTAAACCCTAATCCCTAAACCGTAAATCCTAAATCGTAACCCTAAACCCTAAACCGTAAATCATAAAGCGTAAATCGTTAATCATATGAAATACAACTTATTATTAATACCTGCTAACTTTTCGTTTTAAAATTTATTATTTATTATTAAAAAGGCTACATTTGTATTATAACATTTATTATTTGCTATTAAAAAAGGCTACCTTTTTTTTAAATTTTTTTATTTTTTATTAAAAAAGCCTACCTTTTTATTTTAACATTTATTATTTATTATTAAAAAGGCTACCTTTGTATTTTAAAAATTTATTA
>KE373023.1:1567687-1590013 GCA_000418225.1 Zizania latifolia | reverse complement strand
CTTCCATCTCTACATCTTTACCACTCTCATCAGCTTTGAAATCAGTAGTTCTTTTTTTAGTTATAGTCACAGAGGTTGAGGCAACCTTCTTTCCTTTCTTGAGTATAACCACATTATTAGCTCCTTGTTGTTTGGGCCTTACACCCAGTTTTTCACAAGATATATCTTCAAAAAGATAATCAAAGGATTCTAGAATATATACTTTGTCTTCTTCATCAAATGGATTATCAAAAATATTTTCACATTTATATTGATCCTTCTCTATGATGGAGAATTTTTTGTCAACGTATTTCCCTTTCTATTTTGGCAATTCTTCTCCAGTCTTCTCATTTTTCCTCAATCCATCAAGTTCTGGAATCCATTTAACTTTATATCCAATATCATTCATGAAGATTTTAGTGGTGCCCTCAATAAGATATGGATCATGGCAAAGAACCCAAACTCTCACTGGACCAGCTTTAGTTAAGCTCACAGCATCCACCTCCAATGGTTTTTCAATCAAAGAGGCCATACTTTTCATAGCTTCCTCATTCTAAGTTGACTCGGAAATGATAAGAGCCTTAACCCAGATAGAAGGCAATTCAGCAATGGCCCCTATTGGCCTGTTGGAATCTCTAACACTAGCTCTGATCTTGAATTTCTAGAAGTGAAAACTCTTGAACTTGGTTATTTCTCTACGAGCTTCTCTGGAAGGAAAATCAATCAAGTATTGATTTTTACCAATTTGTCTGACCAACCAATCCCATTTAATCTCAAATAAATGCTTCAATTCCACAATTATCCTTGCTTCAGAACAGAATCCTTCCTCAACCGTCGACAGACCTATGATATGAGAATTTTCTAGCTACACATCTGAGGACTTGAAGTTCATGTAATAGAATCCTTGCCCAGGGATTACAAAACCATAGAGTTCTATAGCATAGTTTTCTTTACCCCCTTTTTGACATTCTAGTAGCAGACACTTGGATGAAATATGTCCTGATTTCTTACATGCATAGCATAACATGGGATTCCTGCATTGCGCTTGGTGATGGCCCGTTAATCTGTAATTGTAGCAAGTAAGCAACTCCACTTTAGATTCTTTAGGAATTTTCACATCCTTGTGAATCTACAGAGAGGGGGTGGAACCCCTATTCCACATTTCTATCTAGCGATCGTCTCTCTTCAGCGGGTCAACCTTCCGAACATCATCATCTCTTCTCAAATGGTAGCGAAACTCATCCTCTTCATTGAAGCGATCCTCCCTAAACCCCCATTGCTCCTCTTCAGACAATCTCTGTTTACCAGGAAATCGATCCCACATTCTATCCATCGAAGAACCCACAACAACTTGTACAAAAGCACGAGAATCGACAAACCTAGGCAAACTATGGTAAGTGCACGGTGCAGAATCCCCAAATCTCCTGACCTCTTCACGTCACGCTAGGCACCCTAACCCTATAACAGTTTGTGAGAAAGGAGCACCCTTTGAGATCCAAAGCAAGCAAACTACCCCCTGTTCCACTAGTGAGTATAAATGTCCTCCAGGGTTCTCTCCGATCTCAGACCTGGACGGTCCTCCAAAAACTCCTCCCCGACATAAGACTGCCATGGGGGGCTCCCTGTCAGCTTCTCCTTCAGCGAGATGCTAAATGGACCAACGGGGAAAGGGAAGAAATGCTTTTGCCCTTGTCCACCTACATCGCCCTCCTCTTCACCCGTGATCTCTCTAGTGGATTCAAGCCCCTGCCATGGCAGAGCTCGGACGTTGGGCTCTCCCAGAGATGACATCTTCCCACCGCGCCAGTTAAATATGAAGTTTCGATCCACACCTGTTTGTTTTATCAAAGAAAATTTATTTTAAAGATGAGGAATTGATCGACTCCAACAATGAGGTTTCATTGAGTGATGACGAGAGATTGGTGCAACAACACAATAATGCTTACACATTCTTTCATTTTTCACACACATACTCATATATATATATATATCAAATTTTAATTTTTAAACCTAGTCCGAGAACAATCAGGTCAGCGCGACCCGACGCCTCGATTGGATCGACGAAGTCTAACAACACTGCATTAAAGCCCACTACCACAAAAAACCCTATTAGTGATGGGTAATAACCTCTATTAGTGACGGACATGTCTCCCATCTTATCATGTCAGTGAAGCCAGGTCATTAGTGACAGGTGTCAATTTTGGCCTGTCAGTAAAGGGGTTCATACCAGTGCACTTGTAATAACCCTTTAGTGATGAGTGATTATTTAGGCACGTCACTAATAATATGGTCATATTGTAAAAAATATTTTTTAGGCAGCATCCTGAATTAAAGCTAGGATTAAGTAGCCAACATTATATATTGCAAACACATCATAGAAGTTTCATCATAGAACACCACAGAAATTTCAGAATCAAATTAATATCACATATATTAACTTAAAGTTTCATCATAGAAGTTCTATAAGGTTCGAATGTGAGAAATAACAATTTACACCACATACAAAGTTGCCTCAAGTGCACCATTGTTGATGTATAAATGAAATGTGCATATTGTACTGACAACTAACTCGTTGGCTCATAGAAATTGGCCAAAACCATTGTTAGGTAGCACTGTTCATCTATTGATTTATGCACTGCCATTGAGACTATTGTGCTTCCTACTGCTTTCACTTGAATCTGGGTGATCAGTTGGTGTAGGTGAGATGCAATGTACTTCTCACAATATTGCCTTAAAAAGTACTGTTACAATAAAATGTGTTGGTAGCTAGTTAGACGAGGCAAGTACATATATGTATAGATGTTTGCAATTATGACATGTGCAAAAGTGCTTACCACCGACTTTTTCTTGATGATTGAGGGATTGATTGTGTAGATATATAATTGAGTTCCAGAGAATAGACCTATCGAGATGTCTTGCAGAAGAGCCTTCCTTTCTAGAGTTACATCTATAGGATTGCTAAAATAACAAATGTTCTTCAATTGGTCCATTTGGTCGGTGTTGCCCTCCGTGGATTTCTGCTTCCCCTTCTTCTCAGCATTCTCAGGAGCCTCACCTGCCATTATTATAAAGTAGGTAAGTACATGTATAAAATAGGCATGTCTGTCTAATAAGTAATGTGAGTTCATTATAGATACCACTATCACTTGTGTCTACTTTTATGGTTTGTGATGTTTTCTCTTCGCTATAATTATTACAAACGGTAGCTAAGGCAGATAGTGGGGCTCCCATTGTTAATACCACAAAGTCCCCTTCTACTAGGGTGACTCAGTCAGCAAATACAGACCACCATTTACTCAGGCACAACTTGCCTCTAGAGTTTTTAACTTCAACCATATTGGTGCAGCCATCTCTTGTTGATATCTCAAGAGTGTCGCCATCGTAAATATTATGGTGATTGGCAAAGTTTTTTGATAGAAACTACAACAATGAGATAATATCGTATCAGTTTATTAATTTTGTTACCATATAAATAGAATATGCAATGTATGTACCATGTGACGCCTCAGGAAATGACCGACTTTCAGAAGGCAACACTTCGAATGATACGTCTGTACCTACATTGTTAGCATAGATTAATACATCTACACAAAGCACTTGTAGTACATAACGATCAACCTAAAATAGCCAAAAATGAGGAAAACAATATACCATAGAGGCAGCGGGTCTACTACTAGAAGCACGATGTCCGATAGAAGTGCCCTGTTGATCACTTGGGAGGCTTGCCATGTCATAACAAAATAATACTTGTAGAAATCTTAATTCATGTTTAACAAAATAATCCACTTCAAGCAACACAAAATATCACACATAACCACAAAATGGCAACGTGATACTTAGAAAGTAAAATATCACATATACATGGTAATACTTGTTGAAACCCTAATTCATGTTTAACAAAATAATCCACTTCATGTTTAACAAAATATCACATATAACCACATAATGGCAACGTAACACTTAGAAAGTAAAATATCACACATATATGCTAATACTTGTAGAAACCCTAATTCATGTTTAACAAGACAATCCACTTTATGTTTAACAAAATATCACATATAACCACAAAATGGCAACGTAATACTTACAAACCCTACCAATCATCACAATAGTAGAAACCCTAGCAATAATGAAAGGGGGAAGGGTCAGCCGGCTACTTACCTTCAGGTGGACGAGGCGGTGACGAGGATGAGTTGGTGATGATGACAAAGATAGACAAGGAAGGAGAGGAGGCAGACAGCGAAGAAGAGGAGGTGGAGGTGATGAGCAGGACGCGTCGACGGCGGCAAGGATGGCGAGGACAAGGGAGCACGACCGCTAGGGTTAGGGTGCGGGTTTGAGTAGAATAAGAGCGTGGGTCTGGTCGAGTTTTTGCCCACCCTTTTGTACATACGACGAGCACTAGTGACGGCGGTATCTACCGCCCGTCACTAGTTCTTCGACCTTTTAGTGACGGGTCGTAATGTAACTAGTCATTAGTGGGGGTGCCTCCTCTTTAGTGACAGGTCACATTACGACCCATCACTGATAATGCAGCTTTCCTGATACGTGTAAAATAGTCTATCACTAAAAGTATATTACTGACATGCATCATTTATCCATCAGTAAAGCTCAGTAACTAAAGACGGTTTCTGTGGTAGTGACCAATTCTGACATTAACTTGTCAATGGCATAAGGAGAATGACTCGCTCACCTAAGAACAACGGATGGATCATTATCGTTGAGATTATTATCCTAATATCAAAATCTTTTATTTCAAAGTATTACCAACTGTCTTATGGATGTACTTTTTATGGTTTTTATCATTTTTCAGCAGTTGCTTTTTTGATGCAGCTTGGATCTACTCATCTCCTTTTTCTTTTTCTTTTCCCTTTTGTAAAACCTTTTGGCTATGTGTTTATTAGCGGACATCAAATATATAAACAATTTCTATTATTGAAAAATGTATTCGGGATGCCTTCCTAAACCAACTGAATCATGCAGTCCAGAAGGTGTACTCATAACTGGGGCATAAATTCAAGAACTGAAGAAATAATCAAGTTAGCACCAGAAATCTAGTGACCGAGAGATGAGAGAACGTCTTGCATTGATCGAGAGTCTACTTAGGTTATGACTCGTAGTCACTGAGGATATCAATCTTAGAGACCATATATAAACAGGTGTACGTCACTGAATTTCTACTCAAGTTGTACACCTGCTGGTGATGAACCAACAGTTTCTCGTGCTGCTGATGAATGAACTGGAAACCGAGGAATTCAGCCTCAAACCAAAGCAAACACATTCATGCATGCACAAAGCACATCCATACTACTCCAGTAAAGAAACAGATTTTAGCAAAACAACTTTTGTTGTCAAATTGAACTTGCACTTAACAGGTTCGGAGATCTTCAGCAATATCTCCAAACCGGTGTAACACCAACAGGTCTGTGTGTTAGGAAGGTGTCCGTGTAACAACTTGTGTGAGTGGACTCACATTATATGAACTCAACCATTCGGTGATCGCTCATGTGTAGAATGTTTTTAGTCTAAAGGCCCATGAAATGCTCCACCATATTTTCCACATACCTCCCAAGCCTGCTATATATTTTGTAAGTCTAAAATAAAAATCTTGGAATACCAAGAACACATATGTTCAATGGACTCTACATATGGTCCTGTAAATCAAAGAACTCGTTACTAGAAGTGTTATTCAGAATTTATACATATCGTAAGAGAATAGGTGAGGTCAGTTTGGTCATAGCTATGAACACATAACACGGTATGTGTGTTCAGACCATGGTTAATAAAACAGCGATTACTGACCCGATCCGATAACTATGGTTAATAAAACTTGAAGTAGAACTTTAGATCTTGATTTTTTAATCTGAAAACGCGGAGCAAAACTTGTTTGGTTACAAATTTACGAAGCGAAGCTAAAAATGGGAAGTAAAGTAGTATCAAACAGGACTGTTTGTATTTTGAAACTAACAAGTACGTATGAAGATACAGTTGACACCTTACGGTTGTGCAATCTGACACTACAGAAATTGATTGTGAGAGCTATTGACCTTTTGTCCGCAATTAATTTTGAAACGAGATGGGACATTCCGAAATGATTCTTTTCGCCCACAAGTACACAACATAAAAACACAACGAAATCAGAAGGGACTTCTCAACCGGAAGAAAAGTCGCTTGATCCATGAATACGACACAGGGAAAGAAGTCAAGAACTTATAGATAACAGTAAGCAATGTCAACATTGAGTCATTGACATGCCCATAAAGACATAAACCAACGATCATTGCATAACTTGTTGACAGTAGAGGATTCAGCGTTCAGTACAACTGTTGTTACATGTAAGACACACACCCAAAGAGAAAAGAGAAAGAAGAAGAAAAAACTACTACTACTACTACTACTCCCAGGTCATATGAGTAGTTGACTTCATCGTTGGGTTTGCAACTTTGCATCTTCCCAGTTCATATGACTATATGAGTGCTCCATGGTTGTTGGCAAGCTCCCAAGTCCCAACACTGCAGCTCCGGTCATACATCAGTCTCATTTTTCCAACAAGTCATGAGAACTCAACAGTAAGCACAGCACAATGATGACCTGACCCTGCTCCCTTCAGACAATCCTCAGACGCTTCATCTAATCAGTGCTCGGCTGCAACAAAATAGAGCAAGAGCAAGACACTACAAACAGTAGAACATATGCTGCACATATGACTTTGTTGTTTATTTTTTAGAAAGCGAAAACCTCTGTTTCTTTTTTACTTGTCATCTTACACATCAGACACAATCAATACTTTGATTATTAGTTTATTACTATCTTCATTTTTTTCACTTTTGTAAGGATATTACAAGCATTGTTATATTGAAGTACTTCTGGTGACATATCTAGCAAAATTACTTCCACATGACAAATCAAAACAACAGTTTCGGCAAGGTTCACTGCATCCATTATAAGATGCCCAAAGAGACTTGGAGGGGATTTCTGAACAGGATGTGTGGCTCAGTCTCATTAACTGCTCTCTTTGTTAATGAATACACAATTTTAAAACACGCAGCGTCAAAGACAACTAAATTGGGTGATCAACGTCAACAAGTTTCTTCAGATAGGTACAAGAGAAATGGTCATAAAAACATTCATAGCATAACATTTTTTTTACTAGTTATGTATTTAGTTCCAAAGGGAGCAACAACTTGAACATAGTTCTATGTTTTCAGTATAAATCCAGGCACACCAAGCAGACAAAAGTAAACATAAAAAGGAGAAATGGTCATAAAAAACATTCATAGCATAACATTTTTATTACTAGTTTTGTCTGCTTGGTGTGCCTGGATTTATACTGAAAACACAGAACTATGTTCAAGTTGTGAGCAATGTAAATTTAATGTTAGCTATCATAAACCGGAACCCTTCTACCTTCTTACCCATAGCATCAACTGAGAAACCAAGTCATTGGCTGTACGGTTGTACCCCTTAACTGCACAATTATATATTTATATTTAGTGCATCTAGTTGGTTGATAGGTTTTCCCAGAAGGAATTTATCAGGGATGTTTTGCACAACAATAAAAAACAAAGTTCAAGTCTTGCCCTATAGATGGCAGTAGAATATAAAAATGATCCATTATGGTATGGAGTTAAAGTGGGCTTTAATACTGATTAAAGATCCATTAGCGGGCTCTATATAAGGAGAGGTGAGGCAAGGGCAAAAGAAGTTGGACCCGCACCTACCCTAGCCTCCACCTGCCCTGGCCACACCTACCTAGGCTGCCTCCCCAGCCCTAGCCGCCTCTTTCCCCACACAAGTCCAACCGTGCGCGGTACTAGCATACCGGCACACGGTGGATCTCATCCCTGTACGTGTGGATACCGTAGAGGCACCGCTGAGATTGCAGTGCTGATCTTCTCGGCGTGGAGATCATACCGCTACGTCGTCTTCGTCATTGTCGATTGGACAGAACTGATCGGGGCTGACCAAAGGACGCGCTTCTCTAACTCTTCTTTCGCTGCACAGCGCATCTAGTGGTAACGATCCATGATACCCTACTCGCATGGTTTCTTGATTGAATACGGTAGAGAAAAGTTTTGTTTCGTGCTAGCGTAGCCTACCCATTCCGCAAACAGTGGTATCAGAGCCTACGTGCATAGTTTGTGATCTAGATCATACACGTATAGGTGATATGTGGTGAAAATAGATTAGATCTATTGTTCCTACGATCGGGTTTTTGAAAGTTTCGGGCTTCAGCCAGAACTTCCGGGTCAAAATAAACTCGTACAGTACGTTATTTTCAGAAGTTCCGGGCTTCAGCTGGAACTTTCGGGCCAAAATAAACTCGGTACAGAATGTTGTTTTCGGAAGTTCTGGATCTCAGCCGGATGTTCCGGACCAAAATAAATTCCGTACAGAAGGTTATTTTTGGAAGTTTTGGATTTGAGCCAAAAGTTCCGAGTTGAAATAAATTTCGTACAGAAGCGTATTTTCGGAAGTTCTAGGCTAAAATAAATTCGATGCAAAAGGTTGATTTTGGAAGTTCCGGGCTTCAGCCGAAAGTTTCGAGCTGAACCGGAAGTTCCGGGTCTGCTTTTCAGAAAAGCATAGATTCTACGCTTAACTTATTTTTATAGAGAATATTGTGACTGGTATGGCCTTGTGATGTATGTGATGCATGTATGTAATTTTCATGGCCTGTGTGTCATGATTAATTGCAGCCTAAGGCTGTTACGTTATTGTATAACGACATGCGCGTCGATATATGATACTTCTTCTCATGTAATTCGTATAGTGCTATTAGATGTAATAGACTTATACAAGATCATAGAGGCTTGAAGCATGATGACCCAAAGGACAAGAACCGTGAAGATGAAGATCACCATGTGAGAAGGGCCATACTATATCACAGTTAATATGATTGCCTGTGATGTTTACTTATGTTCCTATCATACTATTCTTTCATGTTTTGTATGTGGTAGACATCATTGTCATATTAGAATAGTTTCCCTCAAAAAATTAAGAGTTTTGATGCCCTTTTCCAATAGCTGCACCTACAAAGGTTTTTGATCATTGTATGAAAGGTCTGCCAAAGCAGAGTGCCATTATTTATCTTAACCAGTTAGGGTGAATGTCGGACATCTACAAGCATAGTATTAGTTTGCATAACAAAGCTATCAAAACGGTTTTGGGCTTTGGGGCATTTGATGCCATCCAACAAACAAGAGTCACATATGAATGTGATCAGCATGTTGTTGCTTACCTATGTCAATAATCTTCTAGCAATGATGCCAAAGCTCACTAGAACTTAGTTGAATATGGATCTTGTCCCACTATATGTCGGTAGAGGGAAAATGATTGTATAACATATAGTGAAGTATCTTTTATTGTTTAATAGAAGATTCACATAAGCATAGTGCTGAAACTTGTATTTTTTTCATTGTAGATCATGGCACCTTCTGCTAGTAACACTTCCAGTTTTAATTTTGTGATCAATTTTTGAAAAAGAAAAGCTTTCTAGAACAAACTTTATTGATTGGTATAGAAACTTAAGAATTATTCTCATACAAGAGAAAAAGGAATATGTTCTAGAGGAGTTCTATCCTGATAAACTAGCTGATAATGCATCTACCGTGGATCGGAGGGCTTATGAGAAGCGCACCAATAATTCACTCGATGTTAGCTGTCTCATGCTTGCAAGTATGTTCTCTGAGCTTCAGAAGCAATATGAGAATAAGGATGCCTACGATATGATCGTGGGACTCAAAAGCATGTTTGAGAACCAAGCACGAGCCGAGAGGTACAACACCTCAAAGTCCTTGTTTGCATGCAGGTTAACAGAAGACAGCCCAGTCAGTCCTCATGTGATCAAGATGATTGGTTATATTGAGAGCCTGAAAAAACTTGGTTTTCCCCTTAGCTCTGAATTGGCTACGGATGTGATTCTCCAGTCGCTCCCTACTAGCTTCAAGCCATTCATTTTGAATTTTCATATGAACAGCATAGAGAAAAGCATGGCTGAATTGCATAGGATACTGAAGACTGCTGAGGAAAGCATTAAGAAAAGCTCTAGTCATGTGATGATGTTCAGAAGGATAGCGAGAAGAGAAAACGTGAGGGAAAGGCTAAAGCTTCAGATGAGATCTCAAGCTCTAGACCTAGACCTGTTAGAAAGTCCAAGGTTGGACCTGCTGCTTCTGATACTTGCCACCACTGCCATAAGATTGGTCATTGGCGGAGGAACTGCAAGTTGTACTTGGAAGAACTCAACAAAAGGGAAGTAAGACTTCTACTTCAGGTATAAATGTTATTGAAATAAATCTTTCTACTCATCCCAGTTATTCATGGGTATTCGATACTGGATCAATGATTCATACTTGTAAATCGTTGCAGGGACTAAAAATGACTAGGAAGTATGTAAGAGGTGAGTTGGATGTCCACATCGGCAATGGTGCAAGAGTTGCTGCATGCGAGTCTTATTTACTTGGTAAAATGACTAAGACTCCTTTCACTGGTCAAAGTGAGAGGGCAAATGAATTGTTGGCCCTTGTACAAACATATGTATGTGGACCAATGAGTTCTATGGCCAGAGGTGGTTTTCAGTACTTCATTACTTTTACCGATGACTTTAGTAGATTTGGTTACATCTACTTAATGAGGCATAAGTCTGAATCCTTTGAAAAGTTCAAGGAGTTCCAGAATGAGGTATAAAATCATATAGGCAAGACAATTAAATTTCTGCAATCGGATCGTGGAGGTGAATATTTGAGCCATGAGTTTAGTGATCATCTAAAGCAATATGAAATTGTTCCACAGCTCACTCCACCGGGCACGCCTCAATGGAATGGGGTGTCCGAGCGAAGGAACCGAACTTTGTTAGACATGGTCCGGTCGATGATGAGTTAATCTAATCTTCTATTGTCCTTCTAGGGATACGCTCTAGAAACTACTGCTTTCACCTTGAACAGGGTTTCATCTAAATCTGTAGAGAGGACATCGTATGAGATATGGACTGGAAAACGTTCCGGGTTGTCTTTTCTAAAAATATGGGGTTGTGAGGCCTATGTAAAACGTTTGACGTCCGATGAGCTCACTCCCAAATCTGATAAATGCTTCTTTGTGGGGTATCCTAAGAAAACCAAAGGATATTACTTCTTCAACCGGGATGAAAGCAAAGTATTTATCGCCCGGAATGGTATCTTTCTTGAGAAAGTGTTTCTCTTGAAAGGAGTTAGTGGGAGCACGGTGCAACTCGAAGAGATTCAAGAACCATTCGAAAGTGTTGCAGAACCTGTTATTGAGACACCAACCTCATGTCGGTCGATAAGGGTTGATCGTGCACCCGAGCGGTTTACGTTGTTAACCACGGGGCAGCGCGACATATTATTGTTGGACAATTATGGACTAAGACCTACTCAAAAGCGGTGATAGGACTAGACTCTGAGAAATGGCTCGAAGCCATAAGATCCGAGTAAGAATCCATGCGAGAGAATCAAGTTTAGAACTTGGTCGATCCACCTGATGGTGTTAAAACTATCGAGTGTAAATGGATTTTTAAGAAAAAGATAGACGTTGATGGAAATGTTTACATCTATAAGGCACGATTGGTGGCGAAAGGTTTCAGGCAAATTCAAGGTATTGATTATGATGAAACATTTTCGCCCATTGCAATGCTAAAGTCTATCCGGATCATCCTAGCAATTGCCACATATTATGACTATGAGATATGGCAAATGGATATCAAAATGGCTTTTCTTAATGGAAACCTAAGCGAGGATGTGTACATGACACAGTCTGAAGGTTTTGTCGATCTGAAAAATGCTGGAAAAATATGCAAGCTTCAAAAGTCCATTTATGAGCTGAAGTAAGCTTTTCGGAGTTGGAATCTTCGTTTTGATGAAGTGATCAAAGGGTTTAGTTTTATCAAGAATAAAGAAGAGCCTTGTATTTATAAAAAGGCTAGTGGGAGCGCACTTGTATTTTTGGTCTTATATGTAGATGACATATTGTTGGTCAAAAATGATATTCCAATGCTCGATGCTGTTAAATCTTCGTTGCAAAAAAGTTTCTCAATGAAAGATCTTGGAGAGGCAGCATACATATTGGGCATAAAGATCTATAGAGATAGGTCGAGAAGGCTAATTATATTAAGCCAAAGTACGTACATCGATAAGGTATTGAAACGGTTCAATATGTAGGATTCTAAGAAATGTTTCTTACCAATATCACATGGTATTACTCTCAGCAAGAGTCAGTGTCCCTCGACACTTGATGAGCTCGAGAAGATGAGTATGATCCCGTATGCTTCCGCAATCGAGTCCATCATATATGACATGCTTTGTACACGCCCAAATGTCTCCTATGCTCTAAGTGTTATGAGCAGATACCAATTAAACATGGGTGAATGTCACTGGGCGATAGTAAAGAGTATCATTAGATACTTGAGAAGAACTAAGGATATGTTCCTAGTCTACAGAGGTACGGAGGAGCTCGTTATAAATGGTTACACCGACGCTAGCTTTTAAACCGACAAGGACAATTCAAGATCGCAATCTAGATTTGTGTTTTGCCTTAATGGAGGCGTAGTAAGTTGAAAGAGTTCCAAGCAAGAAACGGTTGTAGATTCAACAACGGATGCCAAGTACATAGCAGCTTCTGAAGCTGCATAAGAGGTTGTTTGGATCAGAAAATTTATTTCTGAGTTGGGTGTCGTCCCTAGTGTGTCTAGTCCAATGGACCTCTATTGTGATAATAGTGGTGCCATTGCACAAGCCAAGGAGCCTAGATCACACCAGAAGTCCAAGCACATACTATGGCGCTATCACCTTATCCGAGAAATCATAGATAGAGGTGATGTAAAGATATGTAAGGTGCGCACGGATTCAAACATTGCCGATCTATTGACGAAGCCTCTCTCACAGCCCAAGCATGAGGCACACTTGAGCTCTATGGGTATTAGATACTTGCGTGATTAAGTCTAGTGTATGTGAGAGAATGTGTCTTGTCTATACTAATGTGTTTTTAGATAATTGATTATCTTGTTTCTTGAATAATTATCATTTACATTGATTAGCAAGTATGTGACTTGCTTGTGAAACTCTTTATTTTATCATGATGTTATTCTAAACGATCCCTAATCTCATATTATTATGTGGAACAATGATGATTCATAGATTAGCACATTTGACTGATTGATGATCATGTTTCATAGATCATAGATATAGAGATATTGAATCAGTGATGTGGACACATGTTAAAGAACATTGTGTTGGATAGACCCACCTTAAGATACTACTGGGATTATTATTCATGATGTGCCATCAGTTGTTATCTTAAATGGTGTACCTGCAAAATCCTTTGACCTGAGATCGTCATTGATTCCAGAATATATAGTGACACACTTAGGGGCTTCCAAACGCTATTCCGTAATTGGGTAGTTATAAAGGTTGCTTTCGGGTATGTTATGAAACATGTCATGGAATGTGAGTGATCAAGATAGAATTTACCCCTCTTAAATAACGGGAGAGACGTCTCTAGGCTCCTCGAGATAGTTGGATTGGAAAAGTGTATGGCCATGCCACTATGATTAAAGAGTTAATCATGATTAATCCACTACTTGATCGAGTGAAGTGTCGAGCTATCACAAGGGTGACACGAATCTCGTCTTGAGCTTGACTGATGTCGTGTGATAAAGGGATTGGTGCATGAGTATATCAAGGTTCAGTCAATATGATCTTTGTATACATTCGGGAGCCAATATGTGCTGCTAGGTACCGCTATTGACTTGCAATTCGAAAAGAGGTTCAGGATAGCGGCCGTTTGCATATGAACCTATCGGGTCACACGCTTAAGGGGATGGGATTCAAAACTTGCTAGAACCGACTCTAGTGCAAGTGGGAGATTGTTGGTCATATGCCCTAGAGGTGTTTGACTTTGTGGATTTGATCCGCGGATGGAATTTAATATGATTAAATATCCATTAGGGTCTGAAGTTATAATGGGCTTTAATACTGATTAAAGGATCATTAGCAGGCTCTATATAAGGAGAGGAGAGGCAAGGGCGCAAGAAGTTAGACCTGCACCTACCCTATCCGCCACCTGCCCTGGCTGCACCTGCCTAGGCTACCTCCCTAGCCCTAGCCACCTCTCTCCCCACACAAGTCCAACCGTGCACGGTACTAGCATACCGGCATACAGTGGATCTCATCCCTGTACGTGTGGATACCGTAGAGGCACCGCTATGATTGTGGTGCTAATCTTCTCGGCGTGGAGATCGTACCACTACGTCGTCTTCGTCGCTGTCGACTGGACAGAGCTGATCAGGGCTGACCAAAGGACGCGTTTCTCTAACTCTTCTTCCGCTGCACAGCGCGTCTAGTGGTAACGATCCATGATCCTCTACTCGCATAGTTTCGTGCTAGCGTAGCCTACCTGTTCCCTAAACACATATGATATAGAGATATTATTCTCTTTTATAAACCTGTATATATCATTGTTTTTTTACTAAAGTACTAACTTTATATATGTATCCCATCGTACTTCTACGAATCATTGACAATTCTGTTGCTTGGTGTAATAGTGTAAAGTATTAGAAAAATGTAAATAACCTACTCCATGTTCTCATTTTATGGCTGATAAATGAACTGAAGAGGCTAGGCTTTAAACAAACACATTCAGGCATTCTGCTGGAACGCGCATTAAATGATCTTAAATGAGGGCTAACTTTTCGTTTATTATTTGAAATTATGAGCACTTGGAATAGACTGCAGTCCTGCACTTGAATTTGACTGCAGTTGAATGAATCAGGAGGAGTACATATAATTTGAGTGCACTTGAATGAATCCTGATTTCATGTTAATTATGTGGTTGGTGTATAGTACTTGCAGAAACGTAAATGTTGACTTCCCTTTCTTTTTGTGGCTGCACACACTGATGGAAGTTACTCATTCAAGATTTCAACTGGAGTTTACATGGGGCAGAGTCCTTACATGTCAAAACTAATAAGAATTAATGGACATATATTTGTATGTCACTTTCTTTAGTAACAACAGATTAACCATGTGTTATTGGCCTCTCTACCGAAATAAATTTACTGCCAAGTTTCTTTACAAAATTAATTTTATAAACAGTTTTGTTGCAAAGTGCCATTGCTGTCCAGATCAAAGAAATAAGTATCAAAATGAAAAATAATAAATTTTCCTTCACAAATCAGATCTCATCTATATAACTGACAGTCATGAACTATTTGTTCCAACTAATCAGTGGTAATTCATAATCCGTCAGTAATACATATAACGATTTTGAACCACAACTCATGACATGTTCTAGTATCTACCCCAACACAAACGGTTTTTTAGCTGATTGCTTGTATGTTGGTTCAGGATAGTCCACCGTAGAGTTCCCGGGAGCCTCATATGTTTGGATTATTGAAAAGACCATCACATATAGCAAATTGTGCTGTTTGACACTACAATTTGCTTACATA
This sequence comes from Zizania latifolia, assembly GCA_000418225.1. Taxonomy (NCBI): domain Eukaryota; kingdom Viridiplantae; phylum Streptophyta; class Magnoliopsida; order Poales; family Poaceae; genus Zizania; species Zizania latifolia. The sequence continues at coordinate 1,574,571 of KE373023.1, read as the reverse complement.
AAAAAATAACAGATTGTCATATATTACAGCCACATATTCACATCCACGGACAAATTTGAATTAGCATAAATACAGATTTATATATAGATCCCGTTTGAAGAAAAATGGAACTTTCATAATTCTTATCCGATCCACCATTAGAGCTACCTTTGCAATATCATCTCCTTCGGTAGATGATTGAAACTAGTAAGAGGTCAACTCCTGGTTACCGAAAACCGGTCATGAATAACATTATGCGTCACTCCTACAAAACTTACTGATCTACATTCCCGGTACCTCCTAACCCACTGTTATTTTTCATCTAACAAATAAATCTGGTAGCTCCACAGACACATGAGTCATCCACAATGGCCTATACATGTATCAATTTGGACAAATGAAATCAAGAAATGACTTTTGAGCCTGGCTAACAAGAGAATGAGTCTTTGAGCACTGAGAATTTCACAATAGCTACGAACATGCATACCCTTTTAAATGAATCCTGACCTAATAGAGAGACATGCCAGCTGGTGTGCGCCAACCATTTGTATGTCTGTTTTACAGTAATATAAATCGTTTTAGCCTTTTTAACTCTTCGTTAAATATAAATCGTTTTAAAACTTCTAGGCATTTTTCATATTTGCTCTTGTCAAATATATAATATTGCTCTCACAGATAAACAACTTATAATTTTTGAAAACTAAATAAATAAGGGACAACAAAGTTATTTAAGTTGATTTCTTAGGTAGCGTTCGATTGGTTAAATGAAGCTGAACGGTATGAAATCGTCCAAGATTGATTGATTCAGGATGAGATTGTCTTGAATGAGGTGATACAAGTAGATTGTTTGGTTGAATGTATCAGATGATATATGAATGTGTTTGGTTGGCTGTATGGGACGATACACATATGTGTTTAATTATTTAGAAAATATATATTATATCTATGTATAGCTAATTAATTTTCCATAATAATATTTTTTATATTTGTAACAATCAATAAACTATGCTAATTAGTATTAATATTTAGTAATTATCGTTAATGGTAACTTAAGCTATCATTATTCATCATAAAATACCCATAATAATAATTAGCTAGGGCTAATAACATCTAATTATAATTAATTTTTAGCTAAAAAACTTAATAACCACTAATCTTAACTAATCATAGATAATTAGCGTGGTTAATAGAACCTGAATGACGTTGTTCGTTTGTTTTTACCTTACGAAACTGTTTAGCATTTAGAAAGAATATTTCGAGAATCTGAACAAACTCATCGTGAATGGTTTCGTACAATGCAGCTAACCAAATAGGCTCATTTTTTGAAAGTGTATGGAACCATCCTGAATGGCTTTGGTTCAAACAACCAAACACCACCTTAACTTTTATATATAAGTTTAAAATGACTTTTATAAGGAATTAGTACTTGAGAGTTGAAAAATGTGAATGCCCGATTTTGTTTCACTCTTTTTTTTTGCTGAAAAGGGCAGGAATTGAAACAAATTAGTGGAATAAGGCATTTAACTGGACGTTTACATCTGGCATTTAACTAAATGTTTTATATTTTAGTTGAGTTTGTCATATAGGATCTGCACAGATTTTCTTTGCGATTTCTGTCAACGTGCATAGCTGGTGGGTTTGGCTTTAACACACCGATCGAAACCTATGCTACAACGAGCCAAAGTGCTGGAGTATGTGATGTACAACTTGCGTCTCATCATTCGTTTTTTTTATTTTATTTCACTTGCTTTCCGCACTTATGGTTTTGCTCCATATGCCAGGCACACTCAAAATCTTTTCTCAGACAAACAAGGCGAAATGCCAGCCACACTATATCAAAAGGGTACCCATATTAAAATGATATCATCAATATCTTTTTGGTTAGAGAAGCACATGAGGTTTTTGATTTTGATGCCTCAACAAGTCGCCTAACCTTGCTAAAGATTGAGATTATTATAATCTAACTCACAGTGGAGTTAATCTAACTCATAGTGGAGCTAGCTTAATAATCCGGAGAATAAGTTGTGAGCTGTTTGATAGCCTAAATTTTTGTGTTTGGATGATAAAAAACCTATAATACTCTCAAAATAAGTGCTTGGATGGATCGAGGTTAGTATTTGAGTATGAAATGTTTGTGGATAATTTTCACCAAAATTATATTTTGTCTTTTCTAAAGTAATAAGCTAAAAAAAGTTTGGTTCCACCAACTTATTAGATTATTATAATATATATTATAATAAACTGTTATGATAAGTTATCTGTTTATTTATAATTTCAACGTATTTTGATTATTATAATTTTAAACCAAAATAAATAGATCTTAGACATGCCAAAATTTAAGTAGAAGTTTGGTTAATTGGCACAATGATAGCTAGCCATACTTTTCATTTGCATTTCTTATGTTGTGATTTGCAAATGTTAGCTATGAACAAAACACTGTAATATCTTTTTCTGGATTTCATCGGTAATTACAGGGAGTTGATCTTAACTTCTTGATACCTCCTAAACTCCATCTAAGATAACTAATGTGAAGTACAAATAGAACATGCATCCTTAAATTCCTATGCATCTGTCTGTTTGAATAAAACAATGCATTAATAAATGATCTTAGAGGAGGGCTAACTAGTAGGGATTGCAACGGGATAAAAGACACGAGTTCAATAAAAAACCTTATATGAAGTAAACCCACCAAACGCTTTTAAACAAGCGTCTGTGAAACACATGCTCGAATCCACCGGGTATTCAAATCCCAAAGAAAACTCACAGGTTTGCAGTAGTAGAACTAGAAATAGAAATAATAGCAATAGCAGAAATAGGATAACTAGGTATATCCACATGAGTTTTAAATCAAACTCGTGACAGACCTAACCCTAACCAAGTAACCGGATCTGTAAACTATATAAATTTAGACTTAAACATATACCCGTCGAATCATCTACCGTACATACCCATATCCAGCGGCCATCCCTGCTGACTAGAATATGAGATTGTGATCACTCGAGCAGACAATAGAGTCATGTAGATGTAGACGTTATATATAGGTTGAACCAGGACTCCAGGAGTAAAGAAAGAATATGACTGCACTTGAATGAATGCTGATTTCATCTAATGTGGTTGGTGTATAGTACTTGAAAAATGTTAATGCTAGACGAAATTTACGCATTCAAGCATTCAACTGGAGGTTTACATGAGGCAGAGTCCTTGAAAGCCAAATTTAAGACTTAATGGGCAAAGATTTGAGTATCACCTTTTAGTAACAACAGATTAACAAAGAGTTAATGGCCACTCTACCATCACCTATTCACATTGTAATTTCAGTAATCACCGTCTTCAAGACACATATTTGGTGGAAATGACTTGTGCTACTAAGTTTAATCAGGTACCTGAGTATGAAGGAAAAAATTGATTATTTGTCACTCTTAAGAGGTCCACTTTGATTATAATGCAACATCTGAGACTGATATATAGAATCATCTGTGTCAATAAAAGTAGGTCTGGATAGTAAAAATATGAAGCTACTTCATGAGAATAGCAAATTATCAAATCGATTGGGGGCTCAACTTAAAAAGTGATAACAGTATTCAAACAAATATTTCAGGTTAAATAAGATCAGAACATAAATTATAGCTACAATTAGACATGTCAGTGAGCAGACCCAATACGATAAGATGTTGCGGGTCCCATCATTCACTCTATGTGGGGTGGGACTAGAGCCAATATGTGCTATAAGTGTTTATTTACAAAGATTTACAAACAAACAATTTCATTGTGAAGTGCACTTGCTGTCTCCAGATCAAAGAATTAAGTACCAAAAGGAAATTAAAATAAGATAAATTCCCCTTCCTAAATCAAATCTGCGCCAACACGAACAGTATGCTAATTTCTACTCTGTTGGCTCAAGTAAGCAGCTGAGCACAACGAACTTCCATATTTCTTATTTGATCCGCCATTAGAGCTGTTGTGTCAAAAAAAGAAAAGATTATCATAATGGAAACGCGCACCTCAATAACAAATAGTCCAAGAGATGGACTGCTGGTATCAGAATATGAAGAATCTTATCCACATTTTTTCCATAATTTGCAAGATCCAAAACAAAATATTACTCATTCTTGCTTCATGTGTTATTCAATTGAAATATTGTTATTCTATTAGGGCTCTTTTACGGTACATCTTTTATCTCTTTAGAAGTAAAATTATTCTCATCCATTGGTTAGAAAAAAAATAAGGTGACCTATTACCCTCAGGAGCTAAGATATTAGCTTCTTTTAATCATAGCCGTTAGATTAGAGTGATCTAACCTTCTAGGAGAACCTTCTAGGAGGTAAGACATTAACTTTTTTAATTATGACCGTTAGATCTATAAAAATGAATATTCCATATTAATTTGATGTATCTTAAAATTTGCCTGTGAGCATGTTTTTTCAGTTGAAAATTGAACTCTCTAAATTATTCGCTAAGAACCATGTTAAAATAACATCTTAGATGAGTTATTCGCTAAGAACCATGTTAAAACAACATCTTAGATGAGAAGAATGGAAAAAAACTAAACAGAATTTTGAGAAAAAAATTAGTGTCAGAAGTGGGATTTGAACCCACGCCCTCGTTAGAGGACCAGAACTTGAGTCTGGCGCCTTAGACCACTCGGCCATCCTGACAACACGTTTGAGATTAGCTAGCTATAATTTTTTAGTAGAGATCTAAATTGTTGGTCGCATTTGAATTTCATTAATCGTTAACCATCCCGAAAGCTAATAACAATTTTCAGTCTCTAAGTTCCTAGTCATGATAAAATTAGCACTTCAATCTAGTACTGCTAATCTATGTGGGGTTTGAACTTTGAAGCCTGTAAATTTAACAGAAATTTCCTATAACATAGTTCAAATCCTTGCATAAATGACTAAAGGAAAAAAAGTCTATTTAAAATCTAAACCCTTTGAAGTATTGGAGTTCATCTACTTAACACCATATACTATGAAATGGAATATTTTACCTCTTTATCTACACAAACCAGTTTAAATAACTCCTGGAGTAGTTTTGTAGGTAATTTTCCTACATAGATAATAACATGGGGTAGTGGTATTGCATACATGGTATTTACACGAGCCCATTTAACCCAAGTTGATCCAACTGATTTTTTATCTCAATTATGGCAAGGCTATAAAATGCAAATTAATATTAATATACTTCTTTCAAGCCGTTACATTTGTTAAAATTCTTAACCAACTCAATTGCCATGTCATTGTCTCAGTAATAGTTCACTTAACCAAAATCATGTCAGGGAGTTATTTGAGCCTGTTTGCTACTTCAAGAATTAAACTATCCGATTTTATAGTTTATGAGTTAAATAGACTAACCAATACTTTATGAGGTGAACGAATGAAGTAGACTTTTTTCATGAATAAAAGAACCTCTTATGGCCTGTTTGGGAGCCAATGTTCTAGCCAGGATCCCGGCCGAATAATTCAGACAGGAATTGGGCAAGGATCCCTCCCGGGATATGGCCCTAAATAAGGTTTTACCATCTGAACTTCTGAAGTAGGTATTTTGCTCTGTTCCTGAGATACTTTGTTGTGATTGCTTTGTTAATATAATTGAACTTCTCTTTCTCAGTTCCATAGAGTAAACATTGTCAACCACAGACAAGAATGATGCCGTCCCTTGTCACAGCTCTGATGATGATTACAATGGAATCCAATCCTTTAATCAACAAGCTCCATTCTAGTAAGACCACTAGGGCAACACAGCCAACTGTAGTTTCTTCTCTGAATTCTGAACAAATAACTCTGAACTCTGAATTATATGCAGTGTACAGTAACACACACACACACACACCCAAGACGAATGCCCCCTGCGTTCTACTAGCTAATCATCATCATGTCTTGCTTCTTCAAGGGAGATATAAACCTGACGACAATATTTAGCCGGCAATCTCTTGCTTTGCACACGTTCTTAGTCTTGATGATAGATTCTACCTGGCACTGTTGCCATTTGGTGTTCTGAAGGCCGAATGCTGCACTGACCTTGGTTCTGCATCGATTTTTTCTATTTATCAAGATCAGTTCAAGGCACGAAATCTTCAATCATTAAGAAGCCATTTTTGCCAGTCGAAAGTTCATGAGAAAAAAATAATCTGATAATAATCAGTCGGTATCTGAAGCTTTTGTTTTTTTCTCAGATGAGCATAGAACTCTGTTCTTCAGACAGATAGTTATGTTCGTCGTGGATGACAACAGCATTCATGTTATTATCATGGGTTGAACTCATGACGAGATAAATACCACCGAGAGGATAGCCGGACGGCGTCGACTGCTAGAGATGAAAGGTAGACTTAAGTTAAGGAGAAGAACATTAGTGAGATTAGACTATTCCTTTATTGCTTTTTAATTGAGTATAAGAAATCCCTTTATATAGGAAGAACCAACATAACATTTAAAGAAATAATCCTATTATAGAAAACAATCTGACAGACAAATATTACAGCATGGTGAACCAGAAAACAAAAGAATGTTGATTAGAATCCAATCGTTAATCAACCTCCAATCTGGAGTACCACTACTACACCAGCACTACAAACTAGCCTCTGTACTGGTAAAGCACTGATCGTTATCATCTCTGAATTCTCTGAACATATCTGAACTCTGAACTATATACAGTACTACCGTTTGCGGTGACCTGGCAGCCCTAGCCTACAGCCCATGACACTCAAGAAGAGCTCAGAAGAATGGTGTGCCGCGCAGGTCCGTCTTCGCCGCCGCGGTCGGTGAGGCGAGCATGGAGCCGTAGAGGTCGTCGAGGTTCATCTCCATGAGGCAGTCGTAGTCACGCACCTCCTCCTTGGGCAGGACCATGTCGTCGAACGTCGGCAGGACCAGCTCCGGGAACAGGTCTTTGTCGAAGGTGCCCCC
>KE373023.1:1531776-1547071 GCA_000418225.1 Zizania latifolia | reverse complement strand
GACTTGATTACTTACTATTTTATTAAACCATTCTAAGTCCACACTCATGCATCAAGAAGAATAATATGATCTTCTTACTCATATCTTTAATAAATTAATTAAGATTGGTATTAGGTAAAGCCTCTTGCTTTTTAATGGTTGTTTGATGTAAAACAGCAAACTCGTAACGTCATGTGTGTACTAGAAACTTACAAAGACGGTGTGCGTGCGCTCAATTATTTGCTGATATATAATATTCTTGTCTTGAGCAAGATTAGCTCATCGCTTACCGTGTCATTATCTATGGGTTCCTAAGGAACTATTTAAGTAAGATTGATATATAGTTTATTTGTGCGGTTACCGCATCCGTACGTACAATTTACTAAATTGTTATCTGCATAACATTTTATAAGAAAAGCTGGTCTCTCTGTAAAATGTCGCCTGATGTTATATAATTACGGCAACATTAATTGATAGGCCAATGTGCATAATGTAGTGCGATTAGTTTTAGATATATTTTTGTAAATTGCGACAATGATTGTTCGTGAAGCAAATAGTTTTTTTAAGACTCAGCATATAGTGTTAGTATAAATTCAGGGATGTTAAATACACTTGTACGGTTGTACCCATTTGCGGTTGTATTATCTTCAAATATAATGTACTAACTCCCCAGTTAAACATATCAACGCATTCCAGAGTAAACAACAAAGAGAACAAACTAATTATCACAACATGGACAAAAAAAAGTTCAATGACGCTAATTAAGGTGTGTTTATTTGAGAATTTTTAATTAGGTTTTGTTCATCATACGAAAAATCTAATAGTTGAATCAAATAGTTCAACACAACAACCTAGATTTATAAAAACAAGTAGATTTTTGAAGTGCAAAATAAAAGTTAGCTAAATTTAGTCTCATATATAGATTCTAAACTTAGAATAATAATTAAAAGTTATGGTAATTTTTCTTCATAACATTTATAATATAAGTAATATTAGCTCGTTTGTTTTTCTCTCACAATAATTTTTACAGATATAATTTACAGATCAACCAAATAAAGTAACCAACAACAACTAAACCGCGTCCTCCATCATCCTTCTAAATTCTGAATAGCTGATCCTCCCATCTCTATCCTCGTCAAAGGTGCAGATCATCCTCATGCAGTCCTCGTACCTTTCCCCTTCCTGGAACCCTAGCCTCCTCATCACGCTCCACAGCTCCGCGGCGCTGATGAACCCATCCTCATTGCGATCAAACACGCAGAAGGCCTCCTCCAGCTCCCTCTCGCTCACCATCTTCCTATCCAGCAGCTCATCCACGACGTCCATGGTGTCACACCCTTGGCACTCCATGTCCATGGCCACCACCCCACTCCTCCCCCTGCTGCTGAGGCCTAGCCTCGCCATGACAGCCGCCGCCGCCGCATCATCATCGCATGTCGGAGGAGGAGGGTTGTCGCCATTGAGGAGGATCAGAGAGTCGTCATCGGTGACGACGACGACGCTGTCGTCGTGAGCTAGGAACCTTGCGATTGCGCGCAAGAACCTTCCAATCTTTCTACCTACCGACATGACATCTATGATCAATGGTCCCAGCACCAGCATCAGAAGCGATGACACCAGTGGAATTAGGATGTTGTGATGATCCACCATCATCTCCCACATGGCTGAATTAATGAATGCAATAAATTGAACAGAAATGGATCATACTATGCGTGCATGTACCTTAATATACGTACAGTGCTTGTTGTTCAAATGAACATCTCGAAATATTTGCATAGGCATGTATATATAGCCATGCATATATAAGAGGTGAGCTAGCATCATTTTCTGGGAAATTCAGAGGAAGAGAAGGATATGTTATATTTATTGGCTAGCTCTTTCCTTTGATCTATTTATATAGATATTGCAGATGACTTCTGACTTAATAAAAGGCTAGCTAGCTAGATGGCTGCTGTTGCAAGCACTACTGAAGGTCTGAAGCTTCCTGGAAATTTCTCAAGCACCCACAGGACAATCGGCTCGTTTATTGTGACATTACAAGAGGGAAAAAGAGATGTATGAAAATTAATTCTATGGACAAACAATAATGGCCACATCTTTGTTTAATTAGTTGATATCAGTACTCCTAGGTACTATTTATGACTTTGTGTGCGAATGATACCCTTTGTGAAAGTTCATAGGAATAATAACTCACTCATTAATATCGCTAGTAAAATGCATGGTGAACATACTCTATCTGACTTATTATGCATGTCATTAATTTTGGATTTGTATAGAAAATTTAAGAAATCAACTTAAATGACTTGTTACTATTTATTTATTTTGTTTTGAAAAATATGAGTTATCTGATTTCTTATGCATGCCGTTTTGGACTTGTACAGAAGATTTAAGAAATCAACTTAAATAACTTTGTTACTCTTTATTTATTATGTTTTAAAAAATGTGAGTTATTTATTTACGAGAGGTTGGCATTTTTTGGCAAGACAAATATATATTGAAGAAAGATGAAAAAGCATCTAGAAGTTATAAAACGACTTATATTTTAAAAAGAGTTAAGAAACCAATACTACTACGGATATAAGGAATTGGAGTAAGAACATACCAATAATTACTTTGTTAGACACAATTATGAGATTCTACATATATTCAGATGATGTGCATGGATACAACCCTCGTCTTTTCAATAGAAATATACTGAAAATTAAGCATTGTAGTAGGATGTCATGTTTGTTGTCCCAAAGCTGTAGCACATGCAGATATTAACTATTGTTGGGGAGACTATGACACACACACACATATATATATATATATAATCTATTATGTTGTATGTACCAACCAGTTCGATTTAAAAGTTTAAGCTAATAAAGAAAGACAACAATTCATTTTATATTTCAACAAAATCATTTTGAGAGAGCCTATATATAATGCCGTGAACAAGCGCGCACACATGATATCCTACAAAGCACGCGATTAGATTCTTTACTTTAGATTATAAAACTCGATATTATAGAATCTAGAAATAAACTAGTGTCTACAAATTAAAGAATCTCAGCTTCTACGTGTTCTCACCGGTTTTCAGAATCTTTTGTTCCCACGCAAGAACTAGATAAATCTTAGCAAAAGTTAGCAGCATTCATTTGCTTAGCATTTACCCCTACTACTTTGAAAGGTATACATTTTTTTAATGAAAATTTTATCTTTCTAACCCTTTAATTATGACGCTACTTCGAGACAATAATAAGTGATACCATTTATATCAATAACATATAAGCTATGATAGTAAAAAAATAAAATCACTTTTTAGTGGTGATAAATTATCAAATATATCCTATTATTATAAGAAAGACGGAAGCTACGACAAACTACTTGTAATGTTATTACGGAGAAATGGGCCGGGGTTGATCGACTTGGTCCAAGTCTTTAGCCCAACACCGATCTGGTTGTCGCTTCCCAACGTACAGACAGACAGACAAACCGTATCTGATAGGTTCAGACTTCAGACACAGTCTCCTCACTCGTCAACATAAAAGATGAAGAAATCTTTTCTTTCTTGTGACGACTTCGAGATGTTCCGGCCTTTCCAGAGCATATTTCTCTGTAGAGACGGTCAAGTTGGGAAGAGGAAAAGATCTACACCTTACCTACAACACCTGCTGCCCTCCTTGAAGAATCACATCTGAACTTTCTATGAACTTTGAAGGGTAAAAAAGGCTCATTTCATCACTTCAAGATGAACTTTGAAGCATAATAATGGGTCGCTCAATCACTTTATGAATAAGTCAATGGCTGAGTGCAAGAGGAATTGCATTGCATTGCGTTGCAACATGCCAATGTCATATGCCTGCCTAACTGCAAGGACCTTTATCTCAAATGAATCCTGCATGATTCAGCTGCTTACGGGCTGCATACTGCTGTTTCACCTGAAGAGATATGCTTTGCTGTCAACAACTTCAACAGTCTAACAATCCTGTCACCTGCTGATTCACTTGACGATGATATCATCTCAACCTTGCCATATGACAGGATGCATCATATAGCCACTGATATAACGAAAACTAAAAGATAAGCGCACGACTGGCATGCGAAACCCAGGCAGATCTTGCAGTGCGAACATGTGTGTCATTCTACAGTCAGTAAACCTCTCTTAAACAGGAGCGGCAACTACACTACAGGAACATAGCAATATGGATTCAACCATATCAGAATTCAGATGATACCCTAAAGACTAGTTATTCCAATAAAATCTAGGAAAAATTGATTATTTGTCATCACAAACTAAACTTTAGATTTCGACTACCGTAAATTTTGGCTTCGATTATATCACCTTAAACTTTGTCTATTTTGATTATCTGACACTTTGCTCATTTTAATTATTTTAATTTTGTTTACTCATTTTAGCCCGTACGAAAAGATAAATTTATCCTCGTCTCTAAATAATATCAACAAACTCCCTAAATAATATCACTAAACTCACTGCCGCTTGTGACCACCGGCTGCCGCTTAATGCCATCCCCTGTCTTGTCAATCTGTTGGGACTCGTTCGTCGCCTGCATTGGTTGGCCTCTATAAGAAGACGAGCATAAGATGCATTAGTTGATTTGGATCGGCTGGAAAAAAATAAACAGAGCACAAGATTGCATGATATCTTTGACGATTTTCCACTCAAATAAGTTATTTGCCACTCTGTCCCAATCATAGCTTAAAATGGTCCCTCTGGCAAATAATCAAAGTGTCAAATCTTTTGAATGGCAAATGATTGCATTGCTCTCATGCCAATGATATTGCAATCGGATTCAATTCAATAGAATGACAAAACTAACTCAAGAACAAAACGAAATTTACATTTCATTTTTCTCCTTCACTGATACAGAGAATTTCACCTTGTTGAAATAACAATTCGAAGTTATGAGCAGTGACCAAAACGCCACAGGTTGGTCATAGCCTGTAGTATGACCAAGTGACTACAGACCTAGCAGCGGCATTCTGTTAGCAGTTGAGGAAAAAGGCAATACACAGGACCGAAAATTGTCCCCCTCTGTGCGGCAGAACATCTCAAATGTATAAACCAATCTGAGATGTCAAGATTCGATAGCCTCTTCCAAAATCATCCAGCTCAAGTGACCGACCAAGATCAAATGCTCCAAAAATGGCACCAGAAGAACAGCAGATGTTCGCAAATGCACAGCAACAATGGCGACCATTATCACAGTATTTTGTTGAATCACCCCTTTTTTCTAAGGAAACCCACTGGTCCGCGACATGAACTCTATACAAATGACTATGCTTCAACAAGACCGATGGCCTGCAGGAGGTTCCCAGAGTTCTTATGTTGGCAAAATAAGTCCCATCCACAACTTCAGTCCGAAGTGCATTACATTAAGAGTTCAGAGGTCTTCTTAGCCCAGCTTCCACCTGTTAAAACAAAAATGTCACAATAATGTCCCAATAGTTAATGAAACTGCAATACTGTACATAAATGCATCAACACAATATTCCAGGAAGTACACTTGAAGCTAATCAGCAGAAAGTTATTCCTCCAATCTAACAAGTAGAATGAGACATGATGGGTTCAAAGTAAGAGCATCCTACTCTTTTGCTAGCACATGATTTAGGCTGTATTAATTAATAAGAACAGCTGAGCACTATTTGTGTCTCAAACTAGATCTACAAAGATTACTCAGTGACAGCAATAAGTTATGATAAACACTGGCCAGCTTAATAAGTAAGATAACCATATCCACATTTTGCACTACAGAAAGTTTAATCAGCACCTATTAATGCAAGGAGAACCAGAAGCATGGTTCTCCAACCGTACATGGTATTTAGCACCGGACATCCAAAATCAACTAAACCAAATCAATAGAGGTCTCAGGGACCCATAACATCATAGGCCATAATTATGGTTTCTTACCACCATAATGAGCATTCATTATCAATTGTGTTCAAAACATGCAGAACTTTTATGCATTTCAGAATCAAACACAACTTAAATGAGACAGGGATACCCTAATTACATTATGTTTAAAGAATTAGCCATGACTTACATCATTGGCTAGAAACGATTTACTAGAAAAAGATTTAAGCCAAGGAAATTGACCCACAGATGGTGATCCATTATAATTACTGCCAGTTTGTTTATCACCCTGCAGACAGAGAAGTTGGCAGAAATTATCACAGTACACAGCCATATACTTGCAGCACTGAGAGAGTTTACGCCATTTATGCAGTAGTTTACAAGATAGTCCTCACAATTGCAGCATTGAACAGACATATAGGTAAAACCATAAAATAGTATCTGACTGACATATGAAATGTGTTTCTGCAATTCTGCTGACCAATAAAAAAACACACCACTAATGCAAGACAACATAATAAGAGAAAAGGGAAGAAAAACCTTTGTCAATACTCAGGACAAAACAAGGCAGAAAAGTAAAGTGAAACAAGAATTGCCAAAAATATTTTTATCATAAACTGTCATTATTGAAGCATGTTGCATGAGACAAAAGATGGGGCAAATTTCAAGTTAGATTTTAGTCATATGGATCAATAATTTACCGTCTTCAGTTTAACAGACCCTGTAACACAATATAGTCATCAATTTGTCACATAAAAAAATATTATAAACAATTGCAGTGGATTTTGTTTTGATGGCACTGTTTATGTTTCATTCTTAATAATCTGATAAAATCATAAAATTAAACTTTGAACAAATAAATGAATAATATTATGGATTTCCTGAGAATCCTTGAAGGTGGGGATCATCAAAGCAAGAAACTGTAGAACCAAGCCAAAAGTGTAGCAGAAACATGCATTATCTTATCCTAAAACTATTGTTGCAAAATGCCATACCATACAAAAGAGTCATTTTATATGAACACCACAATGTGAAATTGTGAATTGAAAAGAGTAGGTCAACCTTGCCAACAAAAAGGACACAGCACATCCTCCATTTGTCTCTATGAGTCTATGTACATATTTAAACACATACGCACAAGAAAATTTTTAACAAAAAAGTATTGAATACCTGATGATTGCATGAATTGTTTCGAACATCTTCAAAAAGAGAAGAATAGTAAGCAGGATCATAAATTGAACCACCCGATATATCATCAGCCATGGAATTCCGTCTAACAGAATTTGATCTGGGGCTCAAGAAACTATTCCTCCCATCATAATTTGCTTCATGATATGTCAGGGTGCTTGATGAGACCCCTAATCTATACATCTGGATCCATATGAAGGAAGACAAAAACCTTACAGAAAACCCAATAATTTGCATCCACAATGCTAGTTTGAGTGAGAAAACAAAAAGTTGACCATACTTCTCTTCGGGAGTAATATTCCTGTATAAATAGAGATTAGAAGAATGTGAATTAAAACTCCACAATACAACATTAGAAAATTATCCCTGAAAGGAAATATACTGGCAAATGTTTCCATGCTCATTCAAATTCAATAGCAGGCATAACAAATGAAATATGTTTCCAGTTTCTAAGTTGATAAGAAAAGAAATGGAATACTAGAAGAGGCCAAGCCCCGTATTGGTACTTGTATAGTTTGCACTGCAGCAAAAACTGATATTCACAAGTCCAAACAGGTTTCAAGATAAAAGGGTACTTCAATGTGACACTAAAATTCTAAAATAGTGCAAAAACCTACACTGGCACATGCAATTTCCAGTCTAATAATCGCAAAATTGGAATGATAAGCCTAAACAGGTTTGAAACATTCCCTGAACCTCCAACAGAATCCAATACTATTTTCCTGCATAAAGGAATGGTGGAAACATGGAAATCAGATTGGCACCGTTGAGATTGAAAGGGCTCCAAACAATGGGATTATAATGTGCATAGTGGGTTTGTCATCTATAAATTTTGCTTACGCATAATTTCAGCACAATCTTAATACAAAACCTATCATATCGTAGAACAAATAGGCTAGCTCCACAGATGTTTTGAATATATTTGCCCTCATTGATATTTACAAATCAATAATACCAAAGGTCAGTAGTCTGTTTATTAGGAAAAATAATGTACTGTTTTTTCAAATGAACAACAATTTGTAGATTGAATACATGTACAATGGAGAAATTAAAAACAGGTTATAACTAAAAAAATAGTTGGCCCATTGCAGAAGGCATACCATATAGCATGTGAGAAGAGAATAAACCAAGCAACATCAAGGACAATAGCGAAGAACAGAAGGACTGCATATGTTCGACCAAGTCTCTGGCTGCTACTCTCAATTGCAACAACAGCAAAGAGCCCAATTACCAGGTTGATCACAAGAACACCATTGAATAATCCTCCAAGTGATCCAATCAGCGCACAACCAATCTACAAAAATACTGAGGAATCAGTTATGCAAATGAACACACCAGTTTTAATGTGTAAATCCTTATTTCAGCAATATAAGTATTAACATCACATAACCATCAAAGGAACCAAATGTAAAGCTATGACTGAAGATAAGCAAGCAGAATGTTAAGCCATGATATAACCATCATGAGTTCATGACCTTGGAAAGAAACCAGTTTTCACTTTGTTCTATAAACAGAAAGATATATTCCATTCATCTGTTTTAAATTTCCGAGACCACTATGACAGATCAAAAAATTCATCAAATGCTAAAGTTAACCTAAGTTACAATCAAGCAAAAGCAATTGCTTCGCAATACAGCTAGCATGTAGCCATCAAGCCATCAAAATCTGCTCAAACATGGAAATTTGCCCTCCTCTGTTTCACAATATTTGGTCAAACCACCACGTGCACATACTAAAAGGGTATCAAATCTAAGAAATACTCAATGAACATGGGACCCTGCATGCCCCTATTGAATGGCATACTACAACTATAAAACCCATCTTACATCATTTAATTAGTCATTGTAAAGAGTGAAAATAAGACAATAACTATAATCACAATTTTCTTTAATACACAAATATTGTGAAAGGAAAATGTATGTCCCAAAACGTGGACCAAAAATACCACCAGGATGAAAAGACGGAATTGGACAAATTTGCAATACCAGGAGTGAAGATACTGAATTGCAAAATGCTGAAACATCGTTCTTCTTCTTTTTGTTAAAAGCGTGCAGAAACTTTACTCAGAAATCAGATCCATCTAAAACTGCACACTTGTCTCTTAACTAAGCGATGTTTTAGGCCACCACCTAAATCTCATTTCAACAAAACAGTCCAATTCCCCCAGCATATTCCGACGCCGCCACGCCGACTAGGGCAAATTTGTGCTGAAATGCAATGACGCGATTGACGCCCTAACGCGCAACAGTTATCTCTAAGCTAGCAAAAAGTAGAGCACGCTCAAACTTTCGTCTCCCACCGCTCCACCTCCCCTACGGCCCTACCCAAAATTTAGCACCATCGCGGACAAAGTACAAGAGAGGCAAGCGATCTCGGAAGGCACCGCGGCCGGGCGCGCCGATCCCGGGGTCGGGACGAAGAAATGCGCACCTGGAGGTAGATGAGGGCCAGGGCGACGGACTGGAGCGCGTCGTAGTCGCGCAGGAAGGAGCGCAGCCGCGGCCCGATCCCGAGCGTCGCCGGGCAGAAGCAGCAGCCGCCGCCGCAGAAGCGCATCCCGGCTCCCCGCCGGGCCCGGACATGCAAATCGGGAGGGCGCGAGGCCCCGGAGGACGCGGGGGTGCGGCCGCTTCCTCCTCCTCCGGTCCGGCGGCGTGGTCGGCAAGGAGGATTCGCGGCGGTGAGGGGCTCGAGGAGGAGGAGATTTTTGGCCGGCTGAATGGCCGATGCCTCTCTCTGATGCTGCTTTAATTAAATCAGTGACCGCCAAACGGACGGCCGTGCGTTGCCTGATTTCTTTTGCAGCTTCCATTTATTATTTTTAAAATGGCAGCGCTACGCAAACTCGTACCCCAGATTCTTTTAATATTACCTCTAAGAAATTAATATTTTACTAATCGTATTTTTTACATAATCAAATTGCGTCCCATAAAACTTATAAATGAGCAGATTCACCGTGCGTCGTTAACTTTTATCAAAATATTTGATTATTTATTTTATTCAAAAAATCTTGTGTAAATATATAAAAATATAAGTTATGTTTAAAGTACCTTCAATAATAAAATAAATTATAACAAAATAAATGATATTTCAAAAAAGTTTTGAATAAGACGAATGATCAAACTTATGTGTAAAAAGTTAATGACATCATTTATTAAAAAAAGGAGGGAGTATATTTTTTTTACATATCCGAATTGCATACAGTAAAATTGCCTATGCAATGCTGGCACAATATCATGCAGTTTGCAAAATTATTCGTTACTATGATTTTTAATGTCTATCACTGGACGATGAGTAGTTATTCGGTTTGATTTTTTCTAAATTGATGTGTAATAAGATATATACTTGCCACTGCAATTCAATTACAGTGAGTGAGTACTGCAATACAATTTTACTTGTAGTTGGGCACTACAGATTTGTCCTCGCTCATTGTTGCTAATCTTGCATTACCTATTTACACCCATCACATAATAGAATGTAGCAAAATAATTTTAGGTTAATTTATTTAATCATCTTAACTGAAATTGATTATCAGGTCAAAACAATTATTTGTATTCTAAGTTTTATTGTCAGATTCTAACATATAAGATCTATAGTTTTGTGGTAAATTAGTTGGAATAAATTTGCCCCCAAAATCTGTAGTTTCGTGATTTACAGTTTAAATATGTAGCTTTGTGAAAATTTTGTCATAAAACTTTATTCTTCCAAGAACAACACCGTATTGTCAGCCGTATACCTACCAAGTGTGCAATCAAGCTAGGGATCCACCTCTCGACTAGTGTGGGCGGCTATCATTGAGATTGACCAACATCTCCTTCCAAACATCAAAGATTTGACCAATTCGTAGGTAAGATTAAAGATTTGCAGTGGTTTTATTTAGGCTTGTCTAAACTTCATAAATTTGTTGGCACCGTTTTGTGGACAATTTTCTGTCATATGAATATGAACATGTACACAATATCTCACACACTGTCTCGCCAATTAATCGTTATTTGTTCTATCCTAAAATTATTTCATTTCTAGCTATTTAACTTTGTCTAAACAAAACATCGTTTATGTTTTCTTATCTAACATCAGTTCATAAATTAAAAGGTTTTAATTCTTTAGTATTCATCACTTATCTTTTACCTATCGCTTTATAATAATATTTCTTATTAATATAAAATATTTTGATATTTTACTCTTACTACTAATTTATTAATTTTGTATTAAAAACAAAGTATTTATGGGACGTATAAAATATTATATTAGACGGTATACAGCTAAAGTTATACGTACACACAGCTCATCCTAAAGAGTAACGCGGGATACAGGCGTATGCAAAATTGCAAATAGGACAACTGGCAGATTAACATGCAGCTCAGCGTGACTAATCTTATGTTAGCCCAACTTGTCGAATCCATTAAACAACAACACTCAACTAATACACTTGGATTTCACTCTATTTAGTCAATCTAATCAAACGGCATAGCTGTATGAAAAAACTCGACCAACCTATGAGAAAGTAGCTGGCATTGTAAATAAGAAGGAATACACACCTAAATTCGAGGTGAAAACAGATCCATCCTAAGCAAGTACGATTTGTGCCATTATAAGAGCCTCTAGATTTTAAGGGCCTCAAGTTAGATTAAATATTATAGCTAGTATATATTTTAGATGTGCTTTAATTTACTTTAGGTTAAAATATCTAATTTATTTGACGTTTTATTTTCTGGTTATCGTGATCAAGACCATTACGCATACGTGATCAAGATCATTACGCATACTGACCCTCAAATTATGTCAAGTATTCGACGCTTTATTTCTTGATTCTTGTGGCCAAAATCATTATGCACAATGTGTGTCCTCTTAAATTTAGTCTCATGTCTATTTAGAGTTTATCACAATATACATGGTTTTTTGAACCGGAGTGGTTAAGTCGCATGCACACAACTCCCACGAACTGGGCTAACAGCATGACTGTATGACCATGTCATATGTAAAAGTTGCCTAAGATTAACCAGGCAACACCAGAATTCTCCAATCATTTGTAACTATAATCTTAGGGAAAATTAGAATAAGGGAATTTTAAAAGAATTTTGTAGGATTGCTATCGTGCAGGATTTTTTTTTCTACGAGAGCCTTTGGAATGTTCATATGTGTATTTTCATTGAATACATTTTTACGTCCGCTATTTGAAGGATTTCGAATATTATCTCAACAATTTGAAGGCAATCTCACCCTTTGTCTGTAGGCACTCCTCTATAAAACAATGTGCAATATTTTTGCTTATTGTAGCTAATGAGTTGCATATTGCTTTAGTTTATCCATTTAGAAAGAGAATTTTTGGAATTTTGGTAGATTTTCGACGGAGCGAAATACATCGGTAATACCGAAACATACGAATTGATCCATCTGTGAGTTTACGTTGAAGCTGCAAGTTCTGTAGTATTCTTGTTGTTCAGGAAACAACCATCAACACGTAACTGCAGTGTTGTGGCTACTGTTGTTAAGCTAATTTACATTTGTTTTCAACTATTTTCAGATTCGGCAATGGTCAGTTTCAGAATTTGACATGAACGATATTATCTGTATATTCAATCACTCATTTGGAGTCCGAAATAACCAGGTGCGTCGATCTGACGCCTTTGTCGAAGTCTGAATTCCAAGCTAGAGCAGTTCATACAGCCTGCTACTATTCATCTTTGTTTTTGTCCCTGCTTTCGTAGATCATGCTCGGAGAGATTCTATCACCCGCAACTACTCAATAGAATCTTAGATTTCTGAATTAGTCTAGATTTTTATTATAAACCGTAAAATTTAATAGCTATATAATCTAACTTCAATTATTCTAGATTTTGACCAGCTGTTTTTTTATAATGTTAAGCTCTCCAAATATAACTAGACTGATCCTTTAGCATTGTGATACCTTTGACAGCCGACCGGTGATCTCCATGCCACCTGTCACTTTGGCATAGATCCATTAAGCATCACAGTGCTAATTATAGTCTAAAGATGGTGTCATTGTAATGCAGGTTGTAGTCGTTCAAATGCAATAAACTACTGACAAAATGGTCCTTCTTGCATTTCACATGCTTGTAATTTCTTTCAATGTTACGACACAAATTTCGCCCATTTCTTGCTACCTCTCATGTTATTTTTCTCTAGTCCTTATTCGAATGCAGATCAACATACTAATTTGAATATTTGTGCATTTAGCAGTGGCAGTAATCAGACATTTGGCTTGAAAACTGTTGACAACTTTGTGCGTTTTATCGTCATTCGTATTGATCTGAAACCGGAGCTTAGTTTTCTAGCCAAATCAGATGGAACACCATGAGAATGGAGGAGAAAACATGCTAACCTCACTTATGGTATATTATTTTAATTGGTGGTCAAAGTTAGCAATCAGGGTTTAATTAGTTTTTCTACAGCCAAATCCAACACAATAATTAGACACAAGCGTAGTAGTGACCAAACCCAAAAAAACGTGATTTTTTTTTTAAAAAAATCATTTTTATTTGAAATTACAATTTTGAGTTTTGTTTTAAAAAAATTATAGAAATAGACCCATGTCAACCACTGATCGATAAAAGCTTTTATCTAATTATTAGCCTATTAGGTAATTTTTTTAGGAAATTTTCAAGACAGCCATGAGCAATACATATATAATTGATCTATAAAAATGATGCAATAAATAATTAGCTCCCAAATTCTTGTACAATGATTTTGACAATGCAATATATAACAGTCAATTTCTAAGTAGAACCTCTTTCTAATAGGGGTTAGGGCATGCTCAAGATGTGACAGAACCAGACCAACCATTGCATACGCACACGCATAGAATCTCATAGCACAATTAACAAATTAACACTTTGTGTTTAAGCATGGCCTAACTCAAACCAAACACACCAATCTTTAAAAAACACAATTTTCAAAGGAAATAACAAATGGAAAAAAACAAAAATGAAAAAAAATACTCCAACAATTAAAATTAAACCAGATAGCTCAAGCTATCAACCAGTCTAAAGGTAGGGATCAAGATAAGGTTCAATCTAATACGGAAATTTAATTAACTTTGGGAAATTAACTGTTTCTTGGATAATCTCTTAGGAGGGTGCTCTAGCGTTGATCCAAGCCATCCATTGTCAGATCGGACGGTCGCAAAGCCTCCACGTTGCTACGACATCAGAATATCAGAGGTAGTAGCCACCAAAGAAGCTGGGTATTTCCAGGTCAAGCATCCTGCGGCGCACCTCGTCGCAGTCAAACCAGTCAACGTATTCTGGCGCCGCCGCGCCGGCGAGATCGTCGGAGAGGTCATCGTGATTGTGGTGGCCATGGCCTTCGCCATCGTGCTGCTCGAGCAGTGGCACTGTAGTGTCCTCTGGCTGCTGCGGCTCCTCTTCCTCGGTGGAGGCAGGGGCGCCGGTGCCATTGCCGTCGCCCTGCGGTTCGAGCTCCGGCTCCGTAGTGATGATCTGCTCGCTGCCACCGTCAAGAGAGGCGTCTTTGTCGTTGCCTGTTCTGGAGACGGAGAAGTCGATGACTGGCTGTTCGTCGGCGTGCGCCGCGCGCTCGGCGGAGTGGGTCGGTGGCAGTGGCAGGACGTTGCCATTGCAGGGAAGTAGCTGTTGCTCTGTCTCGGTGGTAACGATCTGCTCGCTGCCCCCGTCACGCGCAGCGACCTCGCCGGAGACGGAGAATTCGACGGGCTTCTCGACGTTCTCACATACGGAGTCGGCGTGCGCCGCCCTCTCGGTGCCGTGGTTCAGCGGGAGGAGGACGCCGTCGCCGTTTCCGTGCAGCAGCAGCTGCTGATGCTGCTCCGGCGCGGTTGGAACGATCTGCTTGCTGACACCGTCACGCGCGGCGACCTCGCCGAAGACGGAGTCGTCGATGGACTGCTCGTCGCTCTCAGAATCAGAGTCGGTGTACAACGAACTCTCGCTGGAGTTGGTCGGCAGGAGGACTCCGCCATTGACGTGCAGCTGTTGCTGCTGCTGCTGCTGCTGCTGCTGCTGCGGCGGCGGCGGCGGCTGGATGGACGCCGACATCACGTGGCGCCGGTGCTCGACACGGAGCGCGCTCTCCCATAGGGAGGCCTCGAACTCCGTCAGCCTGGAGCGGTTGGCCGCGGCGGCGATCCTGCCAAAGTCCGGCGCGATGTGCTTCACCGCCGCGACCAGCACGGCCATCTTCTCGGCCCTCTTGAGCCTGCGCGGCGTCGCGAACGGCACGGGCGTGGCCATCGGCCTCCCTCGCAGGTGCACCGACACCTCCGAAAACCACCAC
>KE373023.1:1492624-1504444 GCA_000418225.1 Zizania latifolia | reverse complement strand
TGCTGAATAGCTTCCCGAACGCCAACCCCATCTTCCCCTCTCCCCTCCTCCACCTGCAATCCACGCGATCCATTCATTCCGACAACAATTCCAGCCAAAACCGCACGAGACACAAATCCATAACCCAACCCATCAACGGATCAATCCTACGCCCTAATGTCTCTCCGAACCAGATCGAATGTCGCCGTTGTCGATCGGATCTGCGCCCAGAAGGGCTCAAAATTTCCTCATCGAGCACGTCACGAATCTCACGGAAGAGTCAACGGATCCAGTGGCGTCACGATCACGAGCAACCGGAGAGCGATGGATCACCGGAGAGGGGAGGGAGCTCACCTGATCTGATCTGATCTGATCTGTGACGTGCGGGAGACGGGGTGGTTTCCGGCGGAAGAGAAGTTGGTGGAGGAGGACGAGAGGGAATGGTTGTGTGGAAACTCGAAATAATAATAGGCAGCAGAGCCACGCGATCCCGGATGGACGGCTGGGATTGAATATGGATCGTCCAAAGTAAATTTGTTGTTTGGTGGCAGCACATGAGAACGGGGGAGACTGGAAGCTTCTACGCGTTGAAAAAAAAGGGGGGAAACTTGCAAGTTTCCTGCGAAAAATCATACGGGTTGTCATGTCGTTCACTGGTTTACCTTTTTATTAATATTATTTTTATGCCATTTTAATATATAAATAATATAAGTTGATGAAACAATAGGTATAAGTACATATTAAAAATTACAATTTACCCTTAAGATTATAAGATATCACAACACCCAAACTATTACGATAATAATATTATCTAAATTATTTAATAAAGTTTATTATAATGTATAAAAGTATAAAGCAAATTTATTTTTAAGCATGGAGATAAATTTGTCATCTTATACTCAAATCCACAATAAAAAATATAAAAAAGAGGTATTTTATGTCCTAACATTAATTCGGCTAGGTCTTACAAACTGTTACCAGTTCAGTGGTTAATAAACAAAATCGTTCATCTGTTTTTTACCGATTTAATTGAATGAGTGGTCTTTCAGTAGAACTAAACCATTGAAGTGTTTGATTCTGTTTTTTTCGGTTTAATTGATTTTTCCCGGTTTAATTGATGATTGGTTCCGTTTTATTTTTTTACTGTGGCCAAGAGGAAATGTCTGCACAGTGAGAATTTGTCGGTGAATGCAGTTATTAGTACTGATGAGCAAACATGTCTAGCATTTAAGACCCGTTGACTTATCCCCGTATTTCTCTGATTATGGATTATTATAGACACACTGTTAAACGATTTGTATGAAAACTTTCTTTACGAACATTACTATATAGTATATAGCATTACTACAAGTTGTAAACTCCGTGTTATTACGTCAGAGCGAGCGATCATACATCAGTCTTGCCCCCTCTAGGCTCTAGCCTCTCCTGAGTAGAGGTGGAAGCAACAATTAATTACACGCATGGAAAGTGAAGAATTTGTCTACATCAATATAAGGTGAATAAACTATGGTGTGTGTGATATTTCAACAATCGTTCTTAAGGCAGTTGCTTCACATAACTTACCGATATGGCATGCATTATAGGAAGCAACATGATCTATCATGTCGGTGATACAAGTATTACATACCCTTAGATTTTCTAAGTTATATGGACTTATTTTCTATTCTCTCCGTCTCATAATATTACAATATATAACCAGATTTGATATTTTATAGCATAATATAAAATAATGTTGCAATATTATGAGACAGAACGAGTAAACTATATGAGGACTTATAATTAACTCATATATAATTATTACACAGAACGAGCCACATAATTTTGGATATTTACTATAAGGCCCGGCTATAAGAGTATCTTCTCCCCTAATGGTATAAAAGCCCCTCTCGACCACGATCACTCTCGACCACGATCAGTTTGAATATGGTCGACTGAGGGAAAAATTGATAATTTACCACTCTCAAGATGTGTAGTTTAATTATGATGCCACTTCTAAGGCTAACATGTAGGACCATCCGAGTCAATGAAAGTGGGTTTAGATGGCAAAAATATGAAACCACTTCTTGAGAGTAGTAAATTCTCAAATCTCTCCGACTAAGGTGGTGTTCCAACCATCTAAGAAAAGTGAGTCCATACATGAGTCCTATGAACCCATGAGCCAGCATGAAAGGAGTTCACACATAATACTCCATCCAACTATCCCAAGACAGGGACTATAGAGAGATAGCTCGGGACAACAAACATAGGATGACGGCAAGGCGAAAACATAGGTAGGTTAAGTTCAATGATGTATAAAACAAGCAGATATAGTGCATCAGTCTATGTATTAGAATGGGACGATCCTACTTTTAAAGATGTCTAGATAGGAGACAGGTGGGATAGGATGATCTCGAGAGAGGAATATTCCCTCTAAATTCGAGACGAGCTCATCCCTAGAAAACAAGGGGACGAGCTCATCCCACTTGCGCGTGAGAGAATGACGTGTGAAACCCACATATAAAGTATCGCATGTCATGTTGTCTCATCCCTTCAACCAAACAAAAAATATAGAATAGATCCATCCCGCTAACTAAACAGAAAATGAAACGATCCCGTCCCAAAAAGAGAAATGAACCCATCACATTCCACCATGTCTCTAATCCAACCACAGCCTAAGTAGGTCGGGAGCCAACTAAGAGAACACAAACCCACTACAACTCAACCCTATAACCCTATAAGAAATCTAGTTAAATAAACCATGATAGACCAATCCTGATCTAAGCTAGAGAGCACAAGAGTACATTTAGGGCCTGTTTGGTAGACCAAATTCCTGACCTATTCCCCGTGATGGGCTGGAATTTTAGTTTAAACATTGGATGTTACAGTTAGTTGCATTTCACAAAACTAAAGCAACTTAGCCAAATGCCCAAATATCAAATGTTTAAACCTTGAAGCCATGAGGTACTAAAACGAGTGCCATTATAAAATTCGATGCAACACCTGGATTTTCATAAAATAACTAGTTGCGTGAAAGCAGACATTCAGATGGCAAGAAATCCTTTAGTGGAGAAAAAATTGTGGTAAGGTACATGGTGCTCCACTGCATCACTCAAAATCTGAAGTTGGCCTCAAAAATATATTAGGTTTTAAGCCAGGGATTACCATCCCAAATCATCTTCAGAACTAGGCAAAGATACAGCCAAACAAAAAGATGTGCATACAGTGTAAAAAAACTATCAACTTCCTATTCAAACGACGGAGATAACAAAAGCAGCACAACAGAAGAAAAAAAGCAGACAGACAGCTTGTTTTTGGTCACCTGCTGCTCAGTAACTCATGCTCAAGCAAAAAAATTGATCATTTGCCACTATCAAATGACCCCCTTGATTATGATGTCACTCTTGACAATAACAAGCGAAAGCAAGGATAGCATAAAATAAATGCGAAGTAACCAACAACCTGGCACTTAGCCAGTTAGAAGTTTGGTGGTGACTTCACACTGATTGAGGCACTGGATAGTAAGAAATTAGGGATAATGAAAGTACAAACTCAAGAATATTTTGTGTTCATTTCATATCTTAAGATTGTATAAACTTTGTGGACTTTGGGCAATGTGATTAAACAAAAGGGCATATTAAACTCTGTTTTTCTTCACATGCAAGAATTGCACTACATTTAATCGGCCAAACGCCCAAACCATATTTTTGTAAAACAAAACCACACTAAAAACGTAGGTATTACAAATGGTGGAAAACAAAATGTGCCATTACAATTTTCATGAAACTATTGAGAGCTCCCACCTCCTACATTGTTTTCCACAAAAACTTGGCCATGATTTGTTTGTTTAGTGATCTGGCTAGTTTTCATTTGCATAAGCAGATAGAAGAAAACTGTTAAAAGAAACAGATCTTGCAACATAGTGAAGCAAGCTTGTGGACCACAAAACTAGTTCATCATCAACAGCACATCCCACATGATGAACAAAAGAGCAAGAATCTAGCGTCATATTGTCACAAAACCAAAATGTGGATGTTACACTGGAGATCAACAGAATGCAAAGCAACAGGGACCAGTCTTCCTGAACCATTCCAGCAAATTATTCATCCCCGCGGAACAAAAACCAAGAGAACCCCCACCACGACGGCGCAGCAAGCGGCCGCTCAGGCGGCCATGGGGTGGTTGGCGACGTACTCGACGGCGAGCGGGAGCGAGTCGATCTTGTTGGCCTCCTGGTCGGGGATCTCGAGCTTGAACTCCTCCTCGATCGCCATCACCATCTCCACCGTGTCCAGGCTGTCCAGCCCCAGATCCTTCTCGAAGTGAGCCTCGGGGTTCACCTGCCACAAACCAACCAAGAGCCGAAGCCTCCTCCTGTTAGGGTTAGGGTAATAGGGTTGATACGTCGGCGGCGGGGATTTCGGGTTGGGGGAAGAGGCTGAGGACTGTTACCTTCGAGGGGTCGACCTTGGGGTGGCTCTTGAGGACGTCGACGAGGCGGTCGACGACCTCGTCGCGGGTGAGGTGGGCGTCGTGGGAGGACATGGGCCGCGCGAGCCACCGCGCTATGGCGTGGGGATGGGAGCACGCAGCAGCAGCCGCCGCCGGAGAGGGGGAGAGGCGGATGTGGCGGAGGATCGCCGGACGGAGCGCCGCCGCCGCCATTTTTTTCTCGCTTGGGCGCTTCGGTTTTGACTTGCCGGAAGTGAGGAGCTCACCGTGTGTTGGGGCGTGCGTTTTCTCACCGGAAGTAGAGCTTCTGTGCCGTCTGATTGAAAATCAACGGCGCAGATTCATATATTTGCAGTTTTTTTAACTGTTCTAGCTGGAGTTTGAAGCTTGGAGAGATTCTGTCGAACCTAAACTCTTGTAATTCGTAGCTCTCAAACGGTTCAAAATTTTATTTTAGATTTTAAAACTTAATAACTATCAAATATAAAAATAAAGTACTAACTGGAGAACCTAATTTGTGAAAATTCTAACCCGATTACAAAATTAAGCTCCCAAACAGAGCCTCAGCTAGACATCCCCTAGTGACTGGTAAATTACAAATATACGATTAATGGATTTTGAGCTTTTTAAGAGGGTTTTGGAGTTTTTCTGGGTAAAGCTGAAGTTTGAGATAGACATTGCCTAGTGACCGATAAATATACAAATATACAGTGGTAAAAAATATGTGTATTTTGGCCTTATCTATTTTCCTATATTGTCGGATCTAGACGTATTCTAAACAGTTTCTAAAATATAAGCTTATTGTATGTGTAATATGATAAAAATATTGTATTATCTATGTACTTGTTTTGTTCGGTGTTTAATTAATAATACCATTATTTGGGAGAGTTTATTTATTCGGTGAAGTAGAGATCCAAATAAGCCCAGAAAGTTTCAAAACATGAGCTTTTTCCACTAATAGGTCTCAACATAGACTTATGGTTTGCGCAATAAATTGTCTTTTAAACATCTTATAGTTTTTTTAAGCTATAAGTTGATAATAAGCTATCCTTAGAAGGGAGCCTAAACCCCCTCTCTCTCTGTGTGTGTGTGTGTGTGTGTGATCAAATACCCAATAGTCAATAGAAGCTCTTTAGCAATTTCATAAAAATAAGTCCAACCTACAACAAATGGTGCTATAATTCAACCTTACATGTGGTGACTTGCTGGCTCTGCGCTTGAGTATTGACATATGGAAACTTGAGCTACACCAAATGCAGACATATATAGTTTATTTAATGCAATTTAAGTTTGGTGACGAACAACTTCACATTTTCAAAAAGAATGCCACCTCCTTTTCACTCTATCTGTTTTCGTAGGAAATGTGCTTTTATTGGTTTCCACCCAAGGAAAATTAAGGCACCCCTGTTTTTTTATATAAAATAAGTGGGAGCTTGCAATGCCATTTATATGGATACATACGACAATGCTAAAAAAATTGTGTCTAAGAATATAACATAGTGCCTCCATAGTCACAGTTTATGATGGACTTAACAAATATTGAAATGAGTTAAGGATGCATGACAATGCCTAGGTTACCCTTACCATAACTCACAATGAAAAATATAATTTATGAAGTATAATGAAGTGACTACACATAATACAATGTTTAGATGCCTTTCCTAAAACCCAATATGCCTAAGTAAACGTATATAGTGGAGGAGAGTAGCAACTAGAATGAGATGACGACCTGTTTTATAAGATAATATGCATAAGATAAACGTACTATTTCTTTTTCTTAATGATAGTAGAGACGCACACGCATATAAGTCCAACGGTTTTGCTTAAAGGAAGTCAGAAATTAAATTGATCCCAAATGCTGCACACTTCCATCAGCATGACCATGTCAGCTTTTTTATATATTCCAGTTTCGAATCTTGAATCAATTTATTTCGTTATCAGAGTCTAGCATAATGTTTGATGGCAAGGAAGCAAAGAAAAACATCATGTGACGTGCCCAACTCAGAATAACGGGACATCCTAAAACAGTTGTCATCATGTAACATCACAACATCATGCCTATCAAGAGTGAAAATTCAGTGCATCAACCCTGCAACGCCTCCTCTTTCTGCAAGGTGTCAAGGAATCTCAAGTCTGTATATACTTTCGTCGTTGGGCGTACCTTGTGACCTGACATCCTCTGCAAGAACCCGTAGGCTGGAACTTTGGCATTGACATAAGCTTCAAGTAGAACATGATAAGGTAGTGTCTGCCCTGGGTACTCGACCTTCTTCAGCCTATCAAATATCTTCTCAGTGTTATAGATATCACCCCTTTTAGCATATGCCTTCATCAAAACGATGTACGAAGTGAAAAGTGGCCTTCTGTCAGGATTTTCTTCTGCCACATTCAGCAAAAATGAGTCGGCTTTCTCCACCTCACCTGACTTCACATAGAGATTGATAATCGCATCCCAGGTTAGAGGCCCGATTGGACACCCGTCACGAGACATCCTTTCAACAAAATGCTTTCCCTTAACAAGAAGTTTATTATCTGCATATACATTCAGCATGGCAATGTAGAACTTGAAAGATAGCTTTCCTAATTCTGGCATTTTCAGCAAAGCCTCAAAGGTCTCCTCTGCTTGTTCGATATGCCCGAGTTGGCCCCATGCCTTGATTGCAGCCAAGAAATCTTCGAACCTAGGTTCTGTGCACAACTTCCATATTCTGGCTACATCATCTGGCTTGTTGAGGGCAGCATAGAGGTGAAGAAGAGATCTGATTGCATGCCGGTGGTCCTTCAAGAGCTGCATCTCCAACTCCTTCACAATTGCTTCTGCTTTCTCTGTGAGCCCTCCATACATGTAGAACTTAGCAACCATTGTTTGGGTTGCAACATCTGGCTCAATGCCACAAGCCTTCATCTCACTTAAAATCAACTCCATGCCTGGCAGGTCATTTGACCGTCCTTTGAAGTCAATCATCACCTTGTATGTAAAGGAAGAAGGCTTGATATTTTCCTTTTCCATCAGAATGAGTATGTCAGCGACCTTTCCACGAGCAAATCTCTTGTATAATAATATCATTTGGTTGCAGGCAGAGACAGTTAAAGGTAAACTTAGGTCTTTGATTTCCTTGAAGACTTCTTCTGCCTTCTGGATATTGCCCACACACACACAGTTCACGAGTAGTGTTTCGTAGAGTACCTCATTCCTGAAGGGTAGTGGAACCCTCTTAATATACCCTTGAGCATTTTTAATACCATTGTGCCGTGCAATCAAATCAAGATGGCAAGCATAGTCAAATTCTTCAAAATTGAGTAACTTTCCTCTTTCTATCCACTCCATAAACTGCAAAAGTTCAGAGATGTCTTAAACAACTGTGTTTTTTCCCACAGGCCTATAAATGTAAAATGATATCTCCAGAAGTGGCCTATACAAACTGCAAACCTAGGTTAGATTGTAGGCAGGCATCATATATGCATGTGATTTGAAGCATACATATAAATAATTAAATGACAGAAAATTGCACATCAGACAGCTTGTGAGAGGCTTGTAGAGTCTTGCCCTTGGAAATTTAACAATCCATAAATAAGAGGACGGATGTGTTTATAAACGAGAACCAGATGAGAGAAAGAACAATACATGGCATTTGCTAAGCAGATGGTTCAGCAAAAATTAAAAAAAAAAGTAGCAAATGATATACATGGCAACTCTGCAACTATCATGAGTCATGACAAGGGTACAACAACAAACCATGGCAAGTGAAGGTCAAACAGTTGATACAGCAGCGCATAGCCATGGTGGAGGCCAGTGACTGATAGATATGCAGTCGACCAAGTGTGGCAGAAGGTGTTAAACGACTATAGGCAAGAACAGAGGCCACTGCTAAATACAGAAACAGACAACAAGCAGCTGGCAGACCAGCCGTGGGTGACAAGGCTGCTTAGTATGGCCATGTGATAGAAGCTTACAATGTACTGCTGAACATAACATCATGTTTCTTTTAGGCTGCTTAGTATGGCCATGTGGTAGAAGCTTACAATGTACTGCTGAACATAACATCATGTTTGTTTTATTGAATTATATTCGTATATTGAAACTTTGTGAACTTCTTCTGAAATTTTTCAAATTTAAGATTTGACACTTTATTCAATCTTTCAAACATGCCTATAACTTAGGTAAAATCTTGGCATCTTAAGAGTTCAACTTTCAGATCTGAAAATCAGAAAAACATTAGTTTCAAATTTGGAAGTGGTTGTCTGGTTGAAACCTGAAACTTTGATCATTCAATTTAGACTTGTCAATAGGTGATGTCATATTGGGTTTCTTGTGGCAATAGGTGAACTCAAACATGGAAAAATTATTAAGACTTAACACTTGGATCAACAAATAATCCAAGTGTCTTGAAGAATTACCAAGTGCAGGCTTAATTGAAACTTCTGCACATCAACGCACATGCTTCAAAAGATTATAAGAACAGTGTTTATGGATCCATAACTTCACTACAACTGAAATGGAACTTCATCAGCAAATGGCATCCTCAAGCAAAGCACTGCTATTAGCTGGAAGCAAGGAAGACCTTCTTTTATAGATTCTCAGACTCTCAGTAAATACTAAATAAGACAAATTTTATGTTTCATCAAAGTAGGAAGATAGAAATGCTGCAATGTTGACACAGGAGTCTGAAATTTGAGGGTTTCAGAATAGAACTCCATTCAAATTTCCCAGATCTATCATGGACAGGAGTTTGAATTTTGTTTAAACTTGATAATTCCAAGTATCCAGGAGAGAAGCAACAGATGCCACAGGCAGAGGCAATTCAAATCAAGAAATTTCAGCTTCTGGCTATTAGCAACTTACATAGAACAATTAAAGTATGGTTCGATACTGCATACAAGACAATCCACACACTAACTACTGCTTGTAACACACTGTCCAGAAAATTTTAAATGAATGATTTGGACACTAAAATTTAAGAGTACATAGGGGAAATAAGTTAGATTAAGTTCCAAAAGAAGACAAATGGGTTTACCGATAGTTGCAAACTAGTAATGTGTTCTGCAAAAAAAATATTTTATGAGATGTAATTTAACAGATAGATTTGCATTAGTTGGCAAAACAGGTACCTGCAAAGCCTTCCGATACAGCCGTTGTTTCCTGAGACGAGACAAAACCAGCTTAACTTCATTTCTATCAAGATGGTTGCCATCTTCGATCCACTTATCAAGCACATTTCTAAAAGAATTTGAGGGAACATCCAATACGATTTGGAAAAGACAAGGCCCGTTGGTTTTGTCTTGCAGCTTTGTGTCACTACTGTGATCCATTGCAGGAATCTGGGACCCTGGAATCTCAGCCTCTGTCTCAATCAGCTTCAATGCATCGGTCATACCATTTGGTTGAGTGGAGATTGGCCTTTCCGCAGGTTCTGAGCAAAACCCCCGAACAGAAGGGAGAACAGTTTCTGCGTAACAAGATGGGAGTTCTTGGGAAGGCGCCGGGCAGCCAACATCTCGCAAACCTCTCCAAGAACCACCAGTCAAGTTTTTCCCCGTGATTCCAGAAAATACAGGAAGCACGTGAGCAGCGGCGGACCTAGCGCGGGACATGGCGGCGCTACAGCCAAACCCCCGAAATTTTTCTGGAAACAAACCGCTATTAGTACTAAGGTTAAGGCGAAGAGAAAAGGCGTGGGTGTTACGAGCTCTCATCGGTGAGGATGCAGCAGGACGCCGGCGCCGCTGCTCGCAGAACGGAGATGGACGCAGGCGCAGGCGGCGGCGAAGAGACTGAAGTCGAAGCCGAGAGGAATCAAGGCGTCCAAGGCCAATTAAGCTGGGCCGTGGTTTTCTGTCGCAACGGCCTGCCATCCAAAATATCCTACCTAAAATATTTAATCCAAAATATGCAAGCAGGTCATATAATCTTCCTGATTTTTTATAAAGATTATTTTGAAAACGTATGCATAATAATTAAGAAATTAAATAAATGAATTTTTTACTCTTTGTTTATTTTGTATTAGAAAAATGAGATATTTATTTGTAAGAAGGGTAGCATTTATTTCATAAGGGCATATATGGAAGAAAAAGATGAAAATACACAAAAGTTTTAAAACGATTTATATTTGGAAAAGAGTCGTGAAGAATAAAATGACTTATATGAACTAAATTTCTTTGTTATCCTTATTTATTCTGCATTAGGAAAAATGAGACTTTGATAAGATGAAACACGAAAAGAAAAGACGGAGACATGACTAGGATTTTTAAAATGACTTGTATTTAAAAAAGTTGAGAATGCTAAAACGAGACTTATGTAAATAACTAAATGATTTTGTTACTCTATATTTATTCTATATTAAAGAAAAATGAAACATTTAGCATTTATTTAATAAGGATAAATATGAAAGAAAAAATAGAAATATGACTAGAAGTTTTTAAACGGCTTATATTTGGAAAAAAATAAGAAGACTAAAATTTAGAATCTCTCTCAAACAGGAGATGAATTTCCCTTGCTACTTCTGAGTTCTGATAAATGGACTCAACAGCAAATGCGGCCTTTGGCACATTCTTAATTTCTTATAAGTTCACAATGCCAGTAGTGGTAGCTGGGAGACTAAAATTTGTGTTAGGGCTTGATTACTTCTCCAGCTGCCCTCATACAGATCACCGAAAGAGTGGTTATCCATGCCGAACAAAATGACTGCCAATCCTCGCATTAGGAGACTAGTATCATGTCCCTCTTAACGGAATGCAGTGGTCATAAAATTCAGATTTGTCTCGTGTTCTTGATTGCGATGCCTGTAAAGCGGCCTGTTTCGCAACTTCTGAAATTTCATCAAATTTCCTTCCTCTCATCAATTCTATGTGAAAAATAGCATCAGATAACACCACTGCAGATTGAATGGCTTCATCCAACAAACCTTTAATTATAGTGTGCATGGGCTTGGAGATTATGGGACGGGTTTTTTTCTCTAATAAAGATCGTCGATTCGAGGAAGGTGTCAGTGCATGAATCGGAGATATCATGCATTTTTTCTGCAGCAAAGAAAAATACGAGAAGATAAAACTGATCAGGTATACTCTGTTTTCACTGCTCACTCATTCACTCACTCTGAAAACAGTTTACCTCTTTGGCTTATTCTGTTTCTCAAATTAGTCAGTAAGAAATTAACGACTGGCACGCAAAGCAGTTTATGGGAAACGTCCATGAGTCTCTAGCAAATTAATGATCATGCCTAGAGTGTCATACATCAGTTTACAACTTTACATCATGGTGATTCAATCAAGTAGATAACTTCATATCAACAGCTGCAATAACTTTGGACTAATCCTCAAATTTCTACCACTGTTCCTCAAGTTCCCCAACTGATAAAAAACATTGGTGACAATTCTACAAGACTAATTGGTTTCATTGGCTATTTACTAAAAATT
>KE373023.1:1475563-1492443 GCA_000418225.1 Zizania latifolia | reverse complement strand
GCTTGACAAGGGATTTCACATTCACATCGAAATGTCTGTACAATACATATAATTGTTTTGGGCATATGAGCAGCTCAAATTTAGATTACTAAAATGTTAAAATCATACAAGGAAAAATGGAAACTACCTTTTTGAGTTCATAAACTTTCTTGGAACTTGGCTACGAAGCTTCAACTTTTTATACTATGAAGTGCTCAACTTACAGGTTTAGCCCAAATTAAGCATCAAATATGCTAAATCAGTTTTTTTGCTTTGCAGGGAAATATGCTGAATCAGTTATCCCAAGAAGATTAAGATAACAGAGGTTACACCGAACCTCTTAGATATATCTGATCAATTACTCTAGATCTGTAATAAAACTAGGCACATCACGTAGTCATAAATAATAAGCATATTATATAAAACTACTGTGTTGCAACGAAGAGCTTGATTCTCTCTTTCTAGGACTAAATAAGTAACAATCGAATCACTAATTCTTTGAAAAATATTGATCCTGCCTAGAATGTCATACATCAGTTTACAACTTTACATCATGATGATTCAAGTAGATAACTTCATATCAGCAGCTGCAATAACTTTGGACTAATCCTCAAATATCTATCATTGTTCCTGAAGTTCCAACAGATAAAAAAACAATGGTGACAATTCTACCAGGCTAATTGGTCAGCGACAGAAAAAAATAATTGTTACACATCAAAAGATGACAGCAATACATACATTACTACTCTTCTAGTAACACACGGAACAATAATTCAAGCAATAGATACTGAGATCCCTGTGTTGCTAAGCACGACCATTCTGGTCAAGTTCAACCATCCTAGAAAGCAGAACTACCAAAACAACAATACAACAATAGTATTCTTCAGCCTGGGACTGTAGTGCTTTCATTACTATCTCAACAATCCTGTGAGCAATTTTTTTTTTGAAGTTGCTGAATATCACATATATGAATGCTGAGAGGAATTGCAGCTGAGATTAAATATGAATGCGTCATCAAGCACTGAAGACACCTACATTAAGCATGCAATAATGATCCAAGGTATTTTCACAATGCATAAGTGTTTTCTGCATTTTCCAAACCACAACACTCATAACTCGACCCAACCTAGGAGGAACTAGGTGGCATTGTAAATAGCTAAACCACAATACTCAATTTTATGATCACCAAATCCCCAGCTTAAGATGACTTCGAATGAGTTTGCCTTTTCGCCTGAAATACATAGTAAAATAAAGGAATCAAACTATAGTTTTACCCTTCTTTTTGTCTTTTCAGTTTTCCAGCAGGGAAACAGATCATGACAGCCGGGTGCTCCAGACTCAGAAACCCTGAAAATCACATATAGGTGTGCTAAGCTCAGGCATAATAAATAGAGATGGAGCATTTCCTGGTAAGCAATAAACTCAACGTCCTCAAGAAGCAAATTGGTAAAAAAAATTCTGAACCATAAAAAAGAAAAGGAGTATTTCTAATCCAGAAACATAAAGAAGCTACTTAGCAAGCATAAGTTAGCCCAACAATTCCAAAAATGATTCCATGTCATTATCCACTTTACACGTTGCACCAAATAATGTTGACTAGAAGAGCAGAATTTGGTTTATGTACTAACCTTTTTATGTTCTATGAACTATGAAGTTGGGTTTACTCTATAAAGGTTACATGCAGCTGTTTATTGTGTGTTGTAGCACACGTACATGACAAGATAAATGTTGAATTGATGTTAGAAGGGAACCATAGAAATAAGATGGTTTATACTTACACACTCTCATTGTCACAGTTTGCCAAGCTATGCAAAAGACTTGGTGAAATGGCATATCCATTTTCCATTTCTCCATTCTGCTGGAGACCATGACTGTTGCTAATATTTAAATATTTCAATCCATTCCTCAGTTCCTTGTCAACTTGCCTTGAGGGCACAATAGTCGCCATTGAGGACTTCCTGTGGTACTGATCACCACTGCTTTGTAGCACAACTTGATTTCTCTCAGGTCTCACTTGATTCAAAATGCCAAATGTGTTTTTTCAACAGCCTGAAGCCATGCACTTTCTAACCTTTGTCCCTCAACAGAGCAGAGAATTCTTTCCCACTACTTCTTTGCATCCCAGTATTTCCTTCAGTGGCACCTGACTGCAAGCCTCCACTGGCAACTGAAGCAGTGCTGAATTTCTCCAGTTTTGTCAATCTCCTCGGAATAATCTAAATTTCTTGATGGGTTCAGAATTCCATTTTGTTGATCATGGTTTGCTGAGCAACTCAACACATAGACTCAATTCTTTCATCCATATCGACCTCAAGCTTTAGTCCTCCAGCAATATCATGCTAACTCAAGCAATAAGAGTCACTGCGCAGGGTCCTACTTGTTAGCCCACCGTGTGTGCTTTGAGTTTAAACAAAATGCTATGCATATCAGCCAAATAAACCCGAAGGCCCAATGAATAGTATCGTTTTCTATTTCCAGGTTTTATTTTGTGATGGATCAACTATGAATGCTCGGCGATGATGACAAAACGATGCTACTAGAATTAGCTCTAGTAGGGCTAGTTGCCTTGGCTACTTTAATCTACATTATTCATTGGGTATGGGCTAGATATCTTATCAAGAAGGTAGCCTTCGCAGCGACCCTGAATAGGATACCGCCTCATGTCGCCTTTGTAGATGTGGACACACTAACAGAAGACGTTGATAGGGAGTGCCTATTGTGTCTTGAGATCTACCAGACTAAGCGGCAGATGACGGTATTGTCATGTGGCCACGTTATCCATTTCTCGTGTAGGACACGATGGTTTAACCACCAACCTACATTTCCTATCTGTAGAGCCACGGTTTGAGAGTATATATGTACATGCCTACTCGAGCTACTGGTTGATCGAATAGACATGTACATATATATCTCAAACTGCGGCTCTATAAATAGCACATGTAGGATAGTGGTTAAACTACCGTGTCACACACGAGAAATGGAGAACATGGCCACATGACAATATCATCATCTACTGCTCAGCCTAGTAGATCTCAAGACACAACTGACACTCCCTATCAGCGTCCTCTGGTAGTATGTCCTCCACATCTACAAAAGCGACAAGAGGCACTATCCTATATTCCTATTCGATGTCACTGTGAAGGCTGCCTTCCTGGTAAAATATCTAGTCCACTCCATACCCGACGAATAATGTAGATTAAAGTAGACAAAGTGACTAGCCACACTAAAGCTAATCCTAATAGTATCATTTTCTCATCGTCATTAAGCATCTATAGTTGACCCATTGCATATATTACATAGAAATAAAAAATGACACTATTCATTAGGCCTTCGAATTTATTTGGCTGATATGCAGAGCACTTCGTTTAAGCACGCGCGTAGGGCTGACAAGTAGGACCCCATGCACAGTGACCTCTTATAAACGTATGAGATTGTCGTGGAGAAAATTGAAAATTTGCCACTCTAGTACATTGGTTTCGGTAAAAAGCCACTCTATATGTTGCAATTGCTAAAATGCCACCTGATACATTAGAAATTTTATATTTTACCCTTTTGGATTTTCTTTTTCTGTTTCAATTTTTTTAATCCAAAAATCCATGCAAAATACCAAATTTGCTCTTTTACTCAGTTCAATCTGCACTCTTTCTCTCCTCACACGGGCTT
This sequence comes from Zizania latifolia, assembly GCA_000418225.1. Classification (NCBI taxonomy): domain Eukaryota; kingdom Viridiplantae; phylum Streptophyta; class Magnoliopsida; order Poales; family Poaceae; genus Zizania; species Zizania latifolia. The sequence continues at coordinate 1,488,801 of KE373023.1, read as the reverse complement.
GATCTCATTCTCCTGACTCCCTCCACTATCCTCACGCTGCCTACTTCCCGCTGCCGCTGCCCTCATGCCATTGGCCCCCTCCCGGCAGCACTGTCCCCGTCCAACCGCCGGCCCTCCCCCATCCAGTATATCTACCACTGATGATATCGCAGCCCTCTGAAGGACCCCTTTAGTTTTAGTTGTTTTCACATGCAAGGGCGAAGTCAGGAATCAAACATGAGGGGACCAACTTATCAATATTGACAATAATAATCAATTCCCTTTAGTACTAGTTTCATAGCCAAAAATACTCTCTCGGTGGTCGCAGTTGATACTGAAAGACTTATGCTAAACTTAACAATTTGTCTACCATTAGATAGGTAGAATATTTTAAATCATTTTTTGACCAGGTAGGAAGAGAGTCGGGCGGAAAAGCCTGTAGGTTGTGCTTATCGAGGCTCTAGGAGCCACCCAGGCAACGCTCTCTAGGGGTGGCGGTGTTCATTTTAACATATCCTGTTTTTAGCCAATTATACGTCATATTTTTTGAAGCATGACTTCTCTAAAAAAATAATTGTTTTTAACATTCCTATGTCCACTTGGTGTAGTCGATGGGGGAGAGCAGGGTCGCATGTGCAGCGGCACCAACAGCTGTGGTGACAGCATCCAAAGTTGCAGATGTGTCGTCAGCCATGGACACGAGGAGATGCACGACCGCGTGAGTGGAAGATTAGAGTCTAAACCTATCTAATACCATGAAAGCGTGAGGGGGAGAAATCAATCATGCGTTGAAATTCATTGATCTGTAGCATGTATATATAGCAGATATTTCCCACAACAGGCAGGAGATATCCGATAAGAAATACGGCAAAAGCAATGCATTAATACATGGCAGGAGATATCCTAATACACGGTAGGAAATAGAGTACATGCATGACAGGAGATAACAGTTGTCTAATAATTATCACTAAGCCAAGACAAGGCGCCAATCAACCTACGCCCGTAAAACTCTAGCGTCTGAAACAATCTTTACTCGTCTACAAATACCCTGTACTTCTTCCTCCATGCGACACCTCGCTAAAACCACCACTATTGCCATCTCCTTCTTTTGGCTGAAGTAAGGTGAGTTCAATTCTTAGCGTTCATTGCTTTTCATCTTCGAGAAACCACCAGAACATGATCACATCAACTTTCCGGTTATATTTTTCCACTCCACGGATCTCAAGCAGCACCGCCGACCGAAATCCTAGCTCCCTGCCGACATGCACCGTCCCTGCTCCGCGTTGCTTAAGGTAATAAATCTCTTCAATTCCTTGTGCCAGTACCCTTCCTAGGATCTAGGGCCTGTGCTCATGTAGTGAGATTTGATCAAAAGTCATCGAAACTCACCAACGACAAGTTGCTCAGATAGCCGTTTGGGTCTCACGTCGCTAGACAAAATCAGTAGCCCATATCTCAATCCAATGGTAGACGTAAGTTTTTTGGTAAAGCTAATTAGATGAAAACATTGGATTGACTTTACCAAAAACTAACGTGTACCATTGGATTGAGTTATGGACTATGATTTGGTCTAGCGACATGACACCCAAACCGGCTATTTAGGCAGCTTATCGTTGGTAAGTTCTGACGACTTCTGACTAGTCCTCCTTACATGAACACATGCCCTAGAAACCAAGAAGAGTACTGGTGCAAGGAATCGAAGAGATTTATTACCTTGAGTAACACGGAGCAGAGACAGTGCATGTTAGTGAGGAGCTAGGATTCCGGTCGGCAGTGCTACTCGAGGTCTGCAGAGTGGAAAAATGTAACCGAGAAGTTGAGGTGATCATATTATAGTGGTTTCTCAAAAATGAAAAGCAATGAACGCTAAGAACAGAACTCACCTTACTTCGGGCAAAGAGAAAGAGATGGCAATGGTGGTGGTTTCAGCGGGGTGTCGCGCGAAGAAAGAAGTGCAGCGTATTTGTAGACGAGCAAAGATTGTTCTAGGCGCTAGAGTTTTATAGACGCAGGCTGGTTACCAACTGTAACGACCTAACTTGCTAATCAGCAATTAACAGCCAAAACCAAAAATTTTGGCAATATTTCCTCTGTAATTGTGATGTAATCCATAACATAATCACAGGTATTTTATAACATATCACAAAAAAGATATCAAACTTCTCACAACCCAAAGTCACAAGTATTTCTATGCTTACTAAACCAACTTGGTTAAAACATCAACTTATTACAATACACACACTATATATTATTATCTTGGCTAAGTGATAATTGTTAGACAACTGTTATCTCCTGCCATGCATGTACTCTATTCCCTATCATGTATTAGGCTATCTCCTGCCATGTATTAATGCATTGTCTTTGCTATATTTCCTACCGGATATATCTCATGTCTGTTGTGAGAAATACATGCTACAGATCAACGAATTCCAACACGTGATTGATTTCTCTCCGTCATGCTTTCATGGTATCAGATAGGTTTAGACTTTAGACTATAATCTTCCGCTCACGTCGTTGTGCGTCTCCTCGCGTCCATGACTGATGACACATCTGCAACTCTAGATGTCGCTGCCACAGCTGCTAGTGCCGCTGCACGTGTGGCCCTGCTCTCCGCCATCGACTACACCAAGTGGCGTGGCCTCTTCCTTGTCATCCTCGGCATGTACGCACTCACCGATCATGTGCTACTAGATGTCTCCCACGCTGAGCAGCCGGATTGGGTGCGCATGGATTGCGTCGTTCTCGTGTGGCTATATAGCTCCATCTCCACCGATCTACTCGAGATTGTGATGACTCCTACAGCAACCGCCCACATCATCTGGCGTGGCCTCGAACACCAGTGTCTAGGCAATCAGGAACAACACACTCTCAACCTCTCTGCGCAATTCCACTACTTAGCGCAAGGCGACCTCTCCGTCACCGACTACTGTCGTCGCCTAAAGTCCATGGCTGGCAGCCTTGCTGATCTCGGCGAACCCATCACCAACCGTAGTCTTATTCTCTCTATCCTTAAAGGTTTGAACAAAAAGTTTCATCATCTGCAAACTATTCTTCCGTTGCAGAAACCGTTTCCGACATTCGCCGAGACTTGCTCTCAATCGGTAGGGAGGCCAAGCCCCTGCGCCCCCTCTCTCCGCCCTTGTTCACATGACTAGATAAATGATCTCAAATCTTAATCACTTCTTTAAACATAATGAATAATTCAGAATATGTTTCTATTATAAAGTGATCACTCATCAACAATGTCAAAAATGGCTTCATCCCCATCTCCTGCAATTGTAGAGGCACTAGGTGTCCCCAGTGCTTAAAATTTCTGCTCACCGAAATAGTGTTCCTAGATAAGAATAGCATAATTTGCTTCTTATTTTTGCGAACGTAATTGCACGCTTATGCTAACTTCGAATTACCATGCACACTTAAGCTTCGAACAGAACAGACGATCCACAGATTGAATTACCACCAATGGTCATAGTGAAAAAAATGTTGCAATATGTAGAAGTATCCTTACATGCAAGCTCAAGTTCACGGGATCTTGACCACTGGAGCATTTCCTGGCGAACACGCTTGCAGCTCATACCTCCACCCGTAGGTTCTCCTTCAACTGCCCACCAACCAGCCCACCGCCCCTCCGACTCAGCTGCAAGGTGACCTCATCGTCGAGCACTCCTCCACAACCGTCCATGGCCCTCCGGAGCAGGCTAGAGTCACCGCTCGAGCATGCCCCGTCCTCCGCTAGCGTGTTGGACAAGTTGCCGTAGAAGCAGTCCTCGGGCACACCCCACGACGCGACGCTCTCTTCCTCCCCATTCTCCTCGGAGTCCGTCGCCGAGGATCCCCGAGTGGCGCCCAGTGGCTCGCACCCACGGCAAGCTCTTGGGGGGAGAACGCCGCCTCACGCCGTACCGTACAACGTCGTGGGGCTCCTCGGCGTCACGATCTGGCCCACGGGGAGCCGCTTCGCCAGCGGTGACCTTGGCGGCTTCGCAGCCGTGGTCCCACAGAGGTGACGCACTGTGGAGTTCCCATGCCATGTGTCACACACCTAGGTGTGACATCTAGCAAAGGAATAGAGGCGAACACTGATGAGGCAGAAGCAAAGAAGAAGCAAAAGAGAAATGGCGCCCGCAAGAAGTGTGTTTTGAATGAGCTCAGGGTGTAATACGTATTGAGTCATAGATGGCGTATTTCTGCTAATATTACTTAGAAGCGAAAGCGTATTGCGGGAGCTGGGAGGGGAATACTATTTGTAGGCCGGCGAACAGCAACTTGGAGCTTACGAAAGAAATAGAACTTGATCAATTTCCATTTTTTGCTTGTTCTTTCTCTCATCTCTGCGCCGATTGTTCCTTCTCGCTGGCGATGAGCGTTATCGACGGCGAGGACATAACAACTTGGTATCAGAGCAGGATTCTGCAGAACAGGTTCATTTCTCCTTGCGCAATCTCTTGGTGGATTGGTAAAAAAATTCCTGTATTCAGGTTGGCGATCACCCTAGGGTTTGATTGCTATAATTCCTGTCTTGGTTTGATCTACTCGGAGGCAAGAGAGCGTCCTGGCGAGGCAGAACTTACAAGTGCGGCAAGTGGTAGCTGTGATGGAAGGGATGGAAGAAAGAGTGCTGGAGGCAGTGTCGGTTTTGGTAGCCAAAATCGACGGTATGGATTTGAAACTTGAAGTTCAGAATGAGAGATTGGATCAAGTTCAGGCTAAGGTGGATATGTTCACGGCTTCTCTTGGGCAAGTGCAACAATATCAAGAAATTTTGTCTCAGATCATCAGGAGGGCAGTGCAGCCTTAATTGTAGAACACAACAGGTGAGGTACCTGGACTGAGAGTGGAAGATCCTTATATTTCACTGACCGGAGAAATGACTGAAGGAGAAAGAGGGACAAATGATGAAAATATGAGAAGACACTGGACGCCTAAGATGGATTTCCCCAAATTTGATGGCAGTGATGTTGGAGTATGGGTGGATCAATGCATGACATACTTCAAAATGTACCAAATACATGACAATTTTTGAGTATCTGCTGCATCATTGAATCTAGTGGGGAAGGCTGCAAATTGGTACAAAGTGTGGAAGCAATCCGTGGGAAGACATAATTGGACTGCTTTCAGTTTGGCTGTGATGAAGGAGTTTGAGGGCAATACATCCACAATCAAGATGAATGAGATACTAAGGCTTAGACAAACTGGATCGGTTGATGAATACAAGAGCCAGTTTGATACTCTTTTGTATCAAATCAGGTTGTATGAGGGAGCACATATTGGAGAACTGTGGAAGGACATTTTACAAATGGATTAAAAGATGAACTGAGACTGCACGTTCAGTCACAACTGCCTAGAACTCTGTGTCAGGCCTACCATTTGGCTCTGGCCAAGGAAGGGCTCCGTGAAAGTATTGAGGTCAAGAAGAAATGGGCTCCTAAACCAGGAAATCTGAACAAAGCAGTGGAGAAACCGAAATTGGCTGTGGGAGAATTTCGGAAGGCTCAACAGCTAAAAGAATATAGAAGGGTACATGGCTTATGTTTCAAATGTGGAGAAAAATACTCACCTGCCCATCAATGTGTTGTTCAACCAGGGGCTCAAGTGCATGTTGTTGAAGCTGTTAACCAGCAGGAAATTCTATCAGATGAGGTATTAGATGCAGTAACAACTGGCCAAATTATTGAATCTGAAGATAACATGTACCTTTCTTTGAATGCTTTAGCTGGGTTAGAAGATGTAGCAACAATTAATCCAAGCCATGGTGCAGAAGCAAAATATGTTGATTTTGGTAGACTCCGGCAGCTCTCATAGTTTTGTAAACTACAGCATGCTGGATAAGCTACAGTTTGAGCTAGAATTGATTCCATCCTTGCTGGTCAGGGTGGCTAATGGTACTACTTTGAGTTGTCAACACAGAATCTCTAACTTTGAGTGGTGGATGCAAGGGTATACATTTTGTCAAGAGATGAGAGTGTTGCATTTAGGAGGCTATGATGCAATATTGGGCATGGATTGGCTATCTCAGCACAGCCCCATGAATTGTGACTGGAAAAGAAACAATTGTCTTTCAAATATAAAGGTGATTTGATCACGTTGCAAGGCATTCTGTCTCAAGAAGTGTCTCAGCTATAACCCATATCCATACAACAAGTAGTCAAATGTCAACAAGTGAATGATATTTGGGCAGTAGCTTTGATTCAACCTATGGATATAGAAAGCTCTCATGGGGTACCTAATGAGATTCAGACTGTTTTGGATAGATTTGCAGAAGTGTTTCAGGGAAGCACTCAGCTACCACCCAATAGGTCTTTTGACCATTCTATCTCCTTGCTTCCAGGGACAATACCTATTAACTCCAGGCCCTATAGGTATTCTCCAGTCCAAAAGGATAAAATTGAAAGGCAAGTGGTAGATATGCTTTCATCAGGGTTAGTGACTCCTAGCTTCAGCCCTTTTGCTTCACCTGTTTTGCTTGTGAAAAAGAAGGACAATTCATGGCTGTTATGCATCGATTATAGAAAATTAAATGCTGTCACAGTTAAAAACAAATTTCCCTTGCCTATAATTGATGAGTTGTTAGATGAATTGGGTGACTCTAAATATTTTTCCAAGCTTGATCTTAAGAGTGGCTATCATCAAATTCGCATGAGAGAGGAAGATAAAGCTAAGACTGCATTTAAGACTCACCATGGCCATTTTCAATTCAGAGTAATGCCATTTGGACTAACAAATGCACCAGCCACATTTCAATGTCTCATGAATTCCATTTTTGCCTTGTACATGAGGAAATTTGTTTTAGTCTTTATGGATGATATATTGGTGTATAGCAAATCCCTATAGGATCATGTTCGTCATCTCACTACCGTTCTGGACATTTTGCTTCAAAATAAGTTGTATGCCAAGAGAAGTAAATGTTCATTTGCTTTATCTCAAATTGAGTATCTAGGTCACATTATATCAGCAAAAGGAGTATCTACAGACCCAGCCAAGATCTTGGTTATGCAGAATTGGCCAGTTCCCAGTTCATTAACTGAGTTGAGAGGGTTTCTAGGCCTCACTGGCTATTATAGAAAATTCATTAAGCACTATGGAATTATTACAAAACCTTTGACTGCACTTCTACAGAAGTCTAAATGCTTTATATGGCATGAACAGGCTCAACAAGCATTTGTCACTATTAAGAAAGCCATGTGTTCATCTCCAGTGCTGGCTTTACCCAATTTTGATAAACCTTTCTGCTTGGAAATAGATGCTTGTGATACCGGAATTGGGGCAGTGTTGTCACAAGAGGGTCATCCAATTGCTTTTTATAGCAAATCTTTGGGAGTTATCAATCAAAAGTTGTCTATATATGAAAAGGAGTTTATGGCTATTTTAATGGCTGTGGATAAATGGAAATCATATCTCATGAGAGGGCCTTTCACTATACTGACATATCACAAAGTATTGTGTCAATTGGAGTCTCAGCCTCTTCACTCTGAAATGCAGAAACGTGCTATGACTAAATTGATTGGATTGCAATATAGGTTTCAGTATAGAAGAGGATGCGATAACACATCTGCTGATTCATTGTCTAGGGTGGGACAATTCTTCCAATTTCAAGCTATCTCAGTTGTACAACCTCTTTGAATTCAAGAGATAGTAAATTCATATGCAGTTGATCCCCATGCTCAAACCTTGTTACAAGAGCTTGCAGTGGTGGGCAGCAATGCTCAAGGTTACAAACTGCAAGATGGGTTAATCAAACATCAAAACCGCATTTGGGTCAGAGCAAATTCTGCTCTTCAGACCAAGCTCATTGCTGTTTTTCATTCATCAGCACTGGGAGGCCATTCCGGAGTACAGGCAACATATCAGAGGATCCACAAGTTATTCACTTGGCAAGGTTTGAAAACAGCTGTGAATGAATTTGTCCAATAGTGCACCATCTGCTAGCAAGCAAAACATGAGCATTGTAAGTCTGCAGGCCTTCTTCAACCTTTACCCATTCTTGCTGGTGCATGGCAAGACATCTCCATGGACTTTATTGAAGGGTTACCATTATCAGAAGGGTATAACACTATTTTGGTGATTGTGGACAGATTCTCCAAGTTTGCACATTTTTTACTAGTGAAACACCCCTTTACAGCCTCACAGATAGCTCGGCTATTCTTGGATCGAATTGTGTCTCTTTATGGAATTTCAAAGTCGATTGTTTCGGATAGGGACAAAGTTTTCACAAGCCACTTCTGGCAGTACTTGTTTGATAAATTAACAGTGCCTTTACATCTGTCTACTGCATGTCATCCACAGTCGGATGGGCAAACCGAAAGAGTGAATCAGTGTCTTGAGATGTACTTAAGATGTGCTGCAGTAGTATCACCAAAGAAATGGATTGTCTGGCTGCCACTAGCACAGTTTTGGTATAATACCTGTTATCACTCAGCATTGCAGTGTTCACCCTTCAAAGCATTGTATGGCACTGAACCTCAATATCATTTTTTGCCTGAACTGTCTCTTAATGAGGGGAATACTGCTGCTGAAAATGTGGATGTGGACACATTGTTACGGGATAGGCAATTATTTTCTGATATGATACAACATCACTTAAGTCGGGCACAACAACGAATGAAGCAAAACGCTAATGCCAACCGGTCTTTCCACTCTTTCCAAGTTGGTGAATCAATGTTTCTGAAGTTACAACCATATGCTCAATCTTCAGTTGTTAATCGACCTTATCCAAAGCTTTCTTTCAAGTACTTAGGGCCTTTTACTATCACTGAAAAGATTGGTTCTGTGGCTTACCGTTTGGAGTTACCAGCTGGCAGCATGATCCATCCGGTTTTTCACGCATCACAACTTAAGCAGCATGTTCCAGCTTCCGCTCCGGTCTTCTCCACACTGCCAACATCACTGGAATTATATATTCAGGACCTGGAACCTTCACAGATTCTGGATCGTCGGTTGGTTAAGAAAGAGAATTCAGCTCATGTTCAAGTGCTGGTTGCATGGGGTTCCTTGCCAACACAGTGTGCAACTTGGAAGGATTATTCTGTGCTTAAAGCTCGCTTTCCAGATGCTCGTGTGTGGCAGGAAGTACCAGCTCAAGGGGGCGGCAATGTCACACACCTGGGTGTGACATCCAGCAGAGGAACAGAGGCGAACACTGATGAGACAGAAGCGGAGAAGAAGCAGAAGAGAAATGGCGCCCGCAAGAAGTGTGTTTTGAATGAGCTCAGGGTGTAATACGTATTGAGTTGTAGATGGCGTATTTCTGCTAATATTACTTGGAAGCGAAAGCGTATTGCGGGAGCTGGGAGGGGAATACTATTTTAGGCCGGCGAACAACAACTTGGAGCTTACGAAAGAAATAGAACTTGATCCATTTCCGTTTTTTGCTTGTTCTTTCTCTCATCTCTGCGCCGATCGTTCCTTCTCGCTGGCAACGAGAATTATCGACGGCGAGGACGTAACACCCTGCTTGATCCAGCTGATCACCGACTCATCGAGGCCCTCCGTGAACATCATCGCGTCGCCGCCCCGCCCCACCCTGCCCCACCCTGCACTCCTGCCTCCGTTGCTGAGTTGCCTGGTCATGCGTGGATTAGGGCTTGTGCAAATGGGGATTGGGGAGTGCTCTCGGATTTGAGGGATTTGGGAATGGATGGGGAGGAGAGGGAGAGAAAATCAAAATTTTGCCAAAATGGGTGAAGGGGGAAGTAGTGTCTGTCCAGTCGGCCCAGCGAGTGGGTCGACATTTTTCTCGCCGACACCCCGAGGTTGCTCGGGTAACGGCACCAACGAGCAGAAAGCCTCCCGACCCTATGCAGTTCAAGGATTAGCACTCGGCAGGTGATATTATCAAGATTCAAAAACTTTGAAGAGCAAAAAGTAACAAGAACTTACTGATGATCGGGGGCTACTGAGCTTGAACGGCTGGGGGTCGGCTTCAGGATTGAGCCCCAGCCGATTGGCGAAGAGTAACTTCGCCCTCCTCCTCACCTCATTAGAGTCAAGGTACTCGGCCCTTTCTCTGGTCGGGTCACTGAGGCCCGAGTACTCGAACATCGGATGAAGCCGAAGCTTCAGTGGCTGGATCCGACGGCGGATGAAGCTGAGCGCCACGTGGACGCCGGAAAGTGAGCCGCCCGGAGCTGCTGGATCATCTTCACCAGCTCGTCTACTTGACCCTGCTCCTCTCGTTGGCAGCGGTCGATCCAGGTGAGTGCCGGCACTGGCACCCGATCGACTTCAGGAGACAAGGCCGGCTCGTGGTTGGCGATGTAGAACCAGCCCGAGTGCCAGCCCTTGTTGGAAGAAGGGAGCGGCACTGGGATGTAATCGGCCGCTTTTTCGTCCCGCAGTTGAAGCCCGCAGCCGCCGACCACCTTCTTCTTGTTGTTCGGCCACAGACAGAAATAATAGCGGAATAAATTGAAGTGGGGCTCAATGCCCAGAAAAGCTTCACAAAGATGTATGAAGATTGCAAGGTGGAGGATAGAATTGGGGTTGAGATTACAAAGAGCAATGTCGTAATGGTGGAGAATACCACGAAAAAAGGGATGGGCCGGCAAGCCGAACCCACGAGGAAAGAAAGACTCGAACACCACAAGCTCTTGGGTGTTCGGGGTCGGGAACGCCTCGCTGCCGGCAGAACGCTACGCCGATAGCGCGGCCGGTGGAATCTCACCACGCTTCTCCAATAGTTCCACCACGTGCTTTGTCGCCTTCGACGACTGAAACTCCGCCGACCGGTCGACCGGTCCTTGAGGATTCACCGCCGCCATTGGGATGTCTAAGGGTAGAGCTAAAGGCTTGAAGTTGAATAAGCGCTGCGCTTTGCGGTAGCAGACAATGCAGTTGCAATGTCGCTTAGGGTTGCGAGGCGCCAGAGCTCAAGGAAGAAGATGAAGGCTCAAAAGTCCTCAAGCAGACTATTTATAGCCTTCCCGCACGGCAGTTTAGGTCCCTGAGGCGTTGCTATTGCCTAAAACCGCGTCCCAAAGCAATCTTCGCCATTAACTACGCCGGTCAATATCTTGTTAGGCCTACCATCTAACCGGTGATTTCAGACCCAACGGCGGATATCATGCGACAAATCGGCGCTTGCAGTTTATTAATTTAAACTCGCGTCCGAAGTGTCGTCTCGGTGTTGGAAAGTCCCTCGAGCTGTCAATCCTGACAGACGCCAGTCTGCGTGGGCAGACGTCTTTCTGCTTGAGGGGGACCCACAAGCGCTCTATGGCGTCGCGCTGCGCCAACTGATAACTTTTTCACCAAGAAACACTTGATGGACTTACAAACCTTTAGGCTCAGGCTGGTTCTGCGGATACCAATATGGCGGTTGGGCGGAATTGAAGCGTTTTTGACACTTGAGCTTATTTTATTCAAAGAAACTCCAGTCTCGGGGGCTGCACTCGATAGGTGCACCTGAGCGGTACACTAATTGGGAAAAATTCATCCAAATTGAAACCTCAGAGCTCTTTCTGACTGCTCAACTTCATCTGCGCGCCAAAAAGAGCTCGGGGGCTGCTGTCGGGAATATGATCCCAGGCTACTTCCCGAGTGGTTTTAAGCCGACCAGTCAACGGTCAAAGCCCGCAATGAGGATAGTGACGGAGAGCTGAAAGTGTCCGAGTCCAGCACTCGGGAGAGAAGCCCTCCTGACCACCTGAATTCGGACGGTCCCCATTAAGATCTAGGCCGTCATTAATCTCCATAATCCCGCAGTTATTAGTGCGGTTATCCTCTGTATTATTACCCACAATATGACCGTTTATATCATTAATACGTCATTAGTGGAAATTTATTCATCATTTGTAACCCTTGATCTCTCCCATATAAAGAGATCGGAGGGAGTCTGAAAAGGAGAGTTTTGGGGGAACGCAAAATCAGACTCATACGATCTGAAGCATTCATATGCTAAAGGCTATTCATGCCTGAAGCTGATACCACACACAGGATTAGGGTTATTATCTTCCGGGAGACCCGAACCTGTCTAAAATCCCCTGCCTCTGTCTCTTTGATCGAGATAACTATTAGATCATAGCACCGCAACCCCCTTTTAGCCTAACCAAAAAACCTCCCTACGGGCACCCCTGTAGGGTACTGTTGTCTTACACAACAACAGTGTCACACATCCATAATGGATAACTCACGGCAGCTACCACGGTGGCAGCTAGAAGCAGACAGTGCTAAAGCCGAAATAAACACGATATCAAATAAACACAAATACAAAACCGAATATTTATCAAAATAAAAAACTATTTTATATATGATAAAAGTATAATAAACCAATAAATATGTTTGATTTGCAAACATATTAATAAATGATAAATGTATATATATAATAAAATAAAAAAACATTATAGAAAGTTTTGTTCTAACAAAGATATGTAATTTATTTTTAGCAAAAAATTATATATTAATTTAAATTAAATTATTTAATATGTTTATGAATAGAAGATAGTTTAAAGTTTTACATAATGTGAAAAAGTAATAACTAATATTTTATATAGTGCACTAAAGAAATAATAAAAATAAAAACTTTCCGTTTTATTGCGTGGAATATTCTGTTTTTGTACCGTTACTGTTGGAAATCACCGGTCGTTTCTACATAAAAAACCACTGTTTTCATTTCTGTTCTGTGGTTTTCCGTTTCTGTTTTTGTTTCCGTATAACCCTCTCTTTTCTGTTTTTTCCACAAAACAGACGGAAATTTTTCGTTCTATTTTCATCCTTATTGAGGAGAAAGGAGGGAGTCAAGAGAATGGAGATGGAGTAAGCCTACGTGAGAGGAGAGAAAGAGTGCAGCCAGATTGGACAGAGTAAAAGGGCAAATATGGTATTTCACATGGATTTTTATTAAAAAATGAAACAGAAAATGAACCCCAAATAGTAAAATATAGAATTTCTAATGTATTTGGTGACATTTTAGCAATTACATCATATAAAGTTGTATTTTACCGATACCAATATACTAGGGTGGCAAAAAATCAATTTTCTCTCTATCAAGGGGCATAACTTTGCTAGCAATATTGGTTCAATACAAACAGACACAGGCTGACATGTTGGACCCAACGCTGAGTGACTAACACGGAACGCACAAACTGACGTGCGGGGCTCAATGTCAACGACCAACGCCAAGATACAACGACGTGGCCGGAGGTTGAAGACGCTGCGCAACGACCAAAAATACTCGATCTTGCCTGGTCGCCAAATACCAATCCACTGATTGATTTTCTTACCGAAGCTTCGCAATAGCAAGACAAAACAAATCAACAATTTAG
>KE373023.1:1445042-1461363 GCA_000418225.1 Zizania latifolia | reverse complement strand
TGGAATGCTTGTATGTTAACTATGATTTTGATGGTGCACAACAGAAACTCATGGAGTGTGAGCAGGTATGTTAGTGTGCTTTGAACATTTTGACCATCTCAATGACTGTTCTGTTTACTGAACTTAATGTATACTTGTTGAAATATTAACAATCTTGAAAGATAATTGCCCCCCTATGCGTTTGTTGTCAAAACGACCTTTTGCAATATGAATATTCACCCGCAACTTTTGTCTTATGATGCCTGGCTAAAATATTTTTTGATCGGCAGTCAGTTTAGCTCTCCCATCCTTATGTGTCAGAAAGGCCTGAGTGAGTGGCGCCAGGCCTGTTTGCATTTCTGGAGCTGATTGTTGGTTCATGTTTTTTTATTACTTTTTCTATTTTTCCTCTCTAAATGATAAGTACTTCTCTGGACATAGCTGCTATATTGCATTACCAAAATTTGGACTATATCTATATGACATCTGACTGTTAACAGTCTTGCATTTCTTTGTTCTAATGGTTGCCTTTCCAGGTTATATTGAATGATCCTTTTCTGGGAAAGCGCATTGAAGAAGGGAAATTCATCACAGTTCCTTTGAGAGACGAGTTCCTTGAAAATGCTCGTCTCTTTATCTTTGAAACTTACTGCCGTATTCACCGGTGCATCGATATTGGGTAGGTATTTCTGGCTTTGTGCTCACTTTTTTTTCCCTGACATGAAAATTTTAACTTACAATGATGAATGGTAGGGAAGTGTAAATGTAAAGTATTACTCACTAAATCATACATCCACTAAACAGTACACAGCTGATTCTGTGGCTTGCTTGTGCTTGCATTTTTTTCAGTCAGCTGCTTTCCATGTTATTGCCTTATTGGGAAGACTCCCCATGTTTATCAGAAAAAAACTATAATGTATTGTTGATTGCCATTATCATCACATCTTTCTATTTATTGTCATCCCATCAGTTAGGAACAATTTTAAATAAATTCAGGGTCCAAAACCTGTTCTGACCTTTCAGTTTAGCAGATGTTCAGGTTTGATCTTTAGGAATGCAAGTCTTTGCAAATCTAAGATGCTCTTCCAATGTTTTAAAATGAACAGGATGCTCGCGCAGAAGCTGAACATGAATTACGATGAGGCAGAATTGTGGATAATGAACTTAGTTAGGAATTCAAAGCTCGATGCGAAGATTGACTCAGTGTCTGGAACTCTTATCATGACGACCAACCATGTTGACATGTAAGATGCTTTGGCAATTTAAACTGCACGCCTGCACTATATGTCAGTTCATACAGTGTGTTTTTTACACACTAAAGTTTTGGTTGACCTAAGTATTTGACAATGTGATGGAATCTAATGAAGCATTTCTTCATAGCTAGAACAATAATCTGTTCTCTATATCATCAATTTAAGAGGGAATTGTGCCACTGTTTTTTTCATTGCAGCCATGAGCAGATTATAGAAAGCTTGAAGAATCTTAACATGAGGACTCACTTGCTAGCAAAGAACATTGTGGAGCCAGCTCAAGCAGCACAACAGGCAGCTCGGTGAGATTTACAGAGAACTCTACAGTTTTGAGGCGCCTGGAATTACTCAAGTAGAGACAACCTTGTAAACTTCTGTGAGTTTTGTTGTTTAGCATTTGATTCCGTTATCAATACTTGAAGATTACCCAGGTGGTGATCTGCAGTTCGCTACAGCATGTGCTGACGTTTTAAATATTTTGTACTTGGAACCTGTGGCTGAAGTTAATCTTTTCCTTAGTACTACTACAGTCAAGTATACCTGATTGTTATGGTGTTTTAGGTGTACTTTTTTTGGGTGGCTGTAGCAAAGAACCAATTGATCCTTTTATTTTTCGAGGTCAATCAGAGCTATGGTTTAAATATACCATTTTATAGAAAATATGAAAATTATTTAAAAAAACTGGAAAAGAATGTTCTGGGAGGCTGACAGAGTGACAAGTGGGCCATGCTTCTCGGTGAGGGAATGCCATTTGGGCCGGCAGGAGGACGACGATGACCCAAGCCGGGGAAGATGAAGGTTAGGGCAACGGGTAACGGCTTAAGCCCCCAAGCCATTGCTTGTGGAATGGGCCATGGCCTCATGGGTGCTAACTCTTATGTACCTATTGCAGGAGTTGTTTTTTGTTGTTGCTTCTCTTATGTACCTATTGCATGCTCGGTTTAATCAAAAGTTGCAATCTAATGTAAATCAGTAAATGTATATGTATCTTTATTGTACTATATTATTCAAGATTAAGGATAGCGATAATTTCTAATCCAGAAAATGAGAGCATTTTCTGGATTTTTTGGGAATTATTTGAGCATATGAAGCATTTATTTAATAAATGAAAAAATCCTTTCAAATTCTCTCTCGGCCGATGGGCCCAACATATTTTTCTTTTTTCTTTCACTCACACAGGTGGGGCCCGCTTGTCAGACTCATCCCCTATCGTTGACACGTAGGATCCACTGTCAATGGCTCATTCCCATCGTTGAGACGTTGACGCAACAATCTTTCCTTTTCAGTTTAAGAATAATTCATTAATGTGTTATAAATCTAAATACCTTTTTCTGTAAATGTATAAAATTGATGAAAATTTATATAAATCATAACTAATTCATACGTACTTGTATTAACTCCATTCAACTTGCACAGTTTAAGAAGGCCGTTTATTCGGATGAAGTTTAAGGGGATTTTCTAGAGGAGCAAGGCAAGTCACACATATCCTAAATATCTTGAACATGTTCTCGTTTTATTTTAACTATTGCATTTATTTTGTGGATGATAACTGGGTGGGATATACCTATTCCCATTAATGTATGCCCCATTTTATTGTTTACCTTGCTCGTTTAACCTTAGATAATAGTTTGACTAGTTTAGATCCTATTCCTATATGATGACATGCTGAGAACAATTATAATCACATTAATGTAGGATAACATATATTTCACTTATGATTAATCATGGTTAATTAATGGTAGCTTATGACAGTTAGTTGGGGTTGGATAAATGATAAACCAACTAAAATTTGACTAATGTTGGGTTGTGAGTATGTGGTTTTGTTTGCCGTGCTCATGACACTTAGCTCCGTTTAGATGGACTAAAACTAATAGTTAGCTGACTAATAGCTAGAGCTAATTATTAGCTAGCTAATAGTTAGTTGGCTAAAAATTAGTCCAGTTTAGATACTTTGGATTAATAGATAGCTAAAGTCAATTTTATCCTTGCTACAGTAATCGTGCTACAATAATCCAAGAGGGTAAAATAGTCTCAGGGCCTATTAGCTCAAACTAGTTCACTTTTGTGGACTATTGGCTAAACATTAGTTAGCCAATGAGCTAATAGTTAGTTCACCAATTAGTTGCACTGTTTGGATAGACTAAAGCTAATTTTTAGCTACTAACTTTTAATCCATAGGATCTAAACGGAGCCTTAATGACCGGTTCACGAGCTACTGTTACAAAACACTTAGATACTTAATACAAGTCAACATCGGCAAAGACTTAACTTGTAGCATAGCACAATCCACTGTTGAGCACCGGATACCTGAGAGTTGGGCATTGACGGTTGGGAGATATTGTTGATGGACAGAGCAGAAAGCAGGGGAAGACATTGAAGAAGATGAGGGGAAAATAGAAGGGAGAGAATAAGGTTTGCAAGGTATCGGGACAAAGAAAATCGAGAAAGGAGAAGAAATAGCCAAATAGAATTTTGGTCGATTTTGGTTTTCGGACGGTGAATAGTGTCATTAGGGTTTTGGCAATTTGGTTGAGGAATTTTGGTCGGTCCGTCGAATTATTTCTGATTTGAATGTGGTTTTGGATGTGCATGTGCAGCCGTACCGATTTTAGAGTTCGGCTAGGGTTTTGGATATTGGCCGTGAACGTTTTGAATTTTCAAAGGAATTCAAGTATGGATTTATGAAATTTGAGAGTTTGATCGAGATGGATTTACTTTGGCATTGAAAACACAAAAAGTGACGAGAGAACCAAAATTTTGCAATTAAGTTTTATTAAATAAGGTTTTACTTGTGAGCGGTACAATACAACTACTCCTCTTCCAATGGTTTAGATCATGAAACTTAATAGTTATAGGATCTAGAAATCAACTGATATCTAGAAGCTGAGAAACATAAGTTTCTCTGGATTTTCATATTACCAGCTATTTCCAAAACAGACCTATACTTTGTTAATTATTGTCTATTATACGTACATTGGCTGATTCCTGATCGAGACTTAAAATGTACAATAAGTTTTTGAATTTGTTTGAAAAATTCCGGGCATAATAATATAGTTTTACAACCGATCAAGTATCTTCCACTGCACGTCCTTTGTTGCTAGTAAATACAACTTGATATGAACTCTGTGGTCAATAATGGTCAAGCTCTATGTGGTGTAAGCTATGTATACCGCTACTGGTGCAATTTAGTATTTATCATAATTATCGTTAAACTACATATTTAAAGTGCAATAATGTCGTCAGACTATAGATTCTAGCACCTAATTTGCTAAATCACTGTTAGATTTAGCGACAAATTTATGACAAAACTACAGTGTAGAGCTTGCAACATGTAAATCTTACCGTGAAACCTCTAAACTATGGTACCATAATTTGTTCCAAGTATTATTCTTAGATTACTCAAACTGAAATTGAAAATTTCGGTGCTACGAAATCTGAGGACCAGTCCTGCTGCTAGCTAGCAATTAACGCACGCATAGTATAGACGTATAGTATCATGTTCTTCCAGGGCATCTGCATGCCTTGATCCGATGATAAAACAAGGACTATTAGCATCATCCGGCTGCGTGCCTTGATCCGATGATAAATCAATGACTCAAAGGGCCGGATTAAAGCAAGTGAGAGGCTTTTTTCTGACGACCATTTGTCTCTAAAACAAAAAGAAAGATATATTCGTTCCAGCTCATGATCGAATTGTTTACTAAGCAAAGAATTAATGACTGCATGCATGCATGCCGATTGCGTTGCATGTAAAGATCGATTGGCATATGCTGCATGCATGCAACCCTATATATATGTACTGTATGTTATGGAGCAACCACAGCAAAACACACACACACACATATTCATATGAACCCTAGCTAGCTAGCCAAATTGATCATCGGCTAGCTAGAGGAAATATGTATATGGAGTTTCTGTCCCGTGCTCTGGTTAAAGTCTCCCAGAACCAGAGCAACCCCACGATGCAGGTGTCGTCCTCGGACGACAAGGATCTGACGATGGGGAGCATCATGCAGGTTTTGCTGTTCACGGTGGTGCTCATGGCCATCATGGGGTCCACCCTCACGGTGGTCGGCGTCGAGCGGCTGATCCGCGGCCGGTTCACCCTCTTATCCATAGTGCGCTTCCTGCTAAATTTCACGTTCACTCTATTCCTCCCCATCATGTCCTACATGTCCCGTGTCAATGAGCGCCACCATACGCTGCTCTTCGTCGTCATCATGTGGATGCTGCTCGTCGAGCTCATCCGCAAGAAGGTGGCGGTGATGGTGCGGTCGGCCGGCAACGGCTCGGCCTATTCGAGGGCCACCAGCCGCTTCAGGCTCATGGGCCACTCCGACGAGTTCACTCGCTTGGTGTGGATCGGCTATCTCATCTACCCCAACATCAAAGACATCAACGACGCCGGCGTCAACCTCAGTCGGCGCGTGGCGATCTCCATGCTCGTCATCCTCTGGTCGCTGGTGTTGGCGAAGCTGGGGCAGAGGGTGTTCAACGAATGGAAGGCCCAGGACTCGCCGGCCGCCGGCGGTAACACTCACGTCATTGCAGGCTATATGCAGCACATCCTAGAGAACGACATGGCCGGCAATGCTGGCGGCGGCGACGCATTGGCCTCCTGCAAGTACCTCGTCACGGGGGAGGAGAAGCTCGTGCTCAACAAGAAAGAGAGGGAAAAGCTCATCAAGAAAGAAAAAGAGGTCACCATTATTTCCACCCCTGGCTGTGGCCACGGCGTGGGGAATTTCCCCCACGACCAAAACGAACTAAAGCACGTCCATCTCCTCGTCAACCTCCACGACGAGGCCGCCGCCAACAATTTGGTCACCGTTGAGAAAATCTGGAGAAAGCTTGATTCTCCCTGCTGTCGGTGGTTGTACCGGTTCTTCGGCGGCAGACGGTATGATATCATGACAAAGCTGCGCCTTCTGTGCGTCTCATTCTCTTTCTTCAAGCTCCTGCGCCGCCGCTTCGAGCACTACCCTATGGTGGAGGTCGGCTCCGACATGGCCAGGAGGGTAATGCTGAAGGGCCTACTCACCCACAGCTCCGACCCTGAGATGAATGCCTTCAGGACGTTCGAGGTGCTCAGGCTGGAGCTCGACTTCCTCGACAACTACTACCAGGGCGGAGTGCCGATTGTAATGTCTTCTCCTTGGCTTTTCTTCGTCAACTACCTCTTCTCCATACTCTTCGTCTTGATCTACCTCATGGCCGTCGTGGTGATCGTTCTCAAGTCCAAGTCTGATAATTATTGGAATTCACTAGATATTGGTCATGCGTCTCGTGCGTTCTACGTCTTTGTTTCCTTGTTGCTTGTCATCACCCTCTTCGCCATCGAATTCACCGAGCTCCTCACTGAGTACTTGCTCTCCAACTGGTTCCTGGTGCACCTCCTCTGCTTGCTGCCAACCAAGAGGAGCTTTCTATGGAACCTGTTCTGCAGGCCACTCATTTGGTGCTTCATCTTGGGACGCATCTTGGTGTTTTCTGCACTGAAGCTTATGCTCTGGCTCACCCGGAGAAGCATCGATCACGAAAGAATCAGGGTCAAGCAGGTGTCCATTCTCAGAGCTTGTGAGCCAATTTACAAGCTTTCTTTTTCTTGGGCGCCTACGGTGAAACTGCCGATTAAAGCCAAGGAAGCTTTTGTCGACTCGTTGAAGGAGGTTCTCGACCGTTCACCTGCAGAAGATGAGAAACGATATGTCATCCTTCCCAAAAAGATATGTGATTTCGATATTACCTGCGCTGGAGAAACTTGTACGCAGGTCATCCTGGTTTGTCACCTTGCCTCGGAGCTCTTAGAGATAGAGTCTTCCATGGCGAAGAAGAAGTCGAAGAACAAGAAGAAAGGCAAAGGTGATGAGTGGCACCAGCTCGCCGCGACTGCGCTGTCGAGGTACTGCACGTATCTGGTGGCACGCAAGCCCGAGCTGCTGCCAGACAACGACAGGTGGGTGACGGACAGGTACGACGACCTCAAGAGCTTCCTGGAGGAAGCGTCGCGCCGCCGGCGCTGCTGCTGCTGCTGCGCGCCGTCGTGCCGCCTCTGGAGGTGCCGGTGCTGGCTGAAGGTGATGGACACGATGACGAAGAACGACGCCCCCGGCGATGAGTTCAAGTACCCAGTGGCGAAAGCCGGCGTGGATCTGTTCCAGAAGCTTAAGCTTAAGACGGATGGCTCTGGCTGGAAGAATCTGGCCAACTTCTGGGTCCAGATGGTCGTCTACCTGGCGCCCTCCAACGACGTCGAAAGCCATGCCATGGCGCTCGCCTCCTCAGGTGGCGACCTCATCACCTACCTCTGGGCTTTCTGCACGCACGCTGGCATCATGCGCAAGGTACCACTTGGGCTGCAGCACGCCTACAACGAGCCCGGTGGCAGTGGCACTGGGATTAAGAAGGCCATATATACATCTGCTGAATGCCAGATATGCATCGCCTAGCCTGCTGCCAGCTGACGAATCCATGCCATATTATCAATTAATTTACCATGGCATGCCATGGTGTTGGTTTCATATAATTCTATTTATTTGTATGTATGCATGCATGCAGTGTGATGTTAATGGTTTTTTCTCGGTATTGTATTATTTGAGCTGCTTTTAATTTGTAATAATTTTTTATTGAGTGCGTGTTTGCCGCCAAAAATAATGGTACATATCAAATTTAATTAAGAGCTTTTTATAGTCCTTGCTACATCAGAAGTATAATTTAATGATGATTTTGCTATATTTTTGGCTTGATTACACAGTCGTTTTTTCGGCCCGTACATGTGCGATATGATTCTTTCAAAAATTTGCGCTAGCGGATCGACTATGCATGTCAGCATGTGCATACCTGGCCTGGCGTAATTAGGAAATTAAGAATAAATTCTATTTTAATTCTCGTCTTGTGTATATATGCATGCATGCTAGCTTACTTTCTGCAGGCATTAATAGAGCCGTAGGTTCTAGAGAAATTATTATACCAAAACATAGTAATTATTTTGGTATAATTTACACCTCGTCACCACTGGAAACGGTTTCTTTGCTGAGTACGGAAGCGTTTCTCGAGTGCATTTCTTTGAGCACTTGATAAACAGCAAGATACGTCAGGTGACAAAGGAATGCACTCGTCGAACCACTGACATTCGGCAAAGAAACAGAAAAGATACTCGGCAAAGAAATACACTCGGTGAATTTTTAAAAATACGCTTGGCTAAGAATTACAATGTAATATACCTAAAATTATAATACTAAACAAGTACATGATAAGTAGTCAAATTAGTTTCCCTCTATATTTTGAATTTATTTTGATTGTTTTTGGAGTTTAGCATACATCAAACAAATGCATAAATATGCATCAAGAACAATAGAAAATTATGTGTGAACAATATATTACTCCAATAATTCTACACAAATTCTACAAAATATATTACCTAACTAATATTCTCATGTAAAAATGTCATAAATTTTGGACCTAATTTGATAGCTTAAATCAACATAGGAATACAGTTCGAAATCTAAAAATAAGCTTACTATATAGCCTACTTCGCTAATTTATCTAAGAAAAATCATAGCTAGTCTATCTTTAAATCTTGGTGAAAGTATTCCACATACTACACTCCACACACAATAATTTTCACAATTTTTACCACAAAGAAATTGTGTCAAAAGACGTGCCAAAAATAGCTACCTGCTTGAAATTTTCAGCACAATCATGCATCTTTTCTCTACCTTGCTCAGAGCATGCGTTCAGACAATGTGGCAAAGTTTCGCAAGCACACCAGTAGTGAAGCACACCAGCATGAACCTAGGCAGAGTTTGCTTCAGCTAGCCCTCTTTGGCGCTATGGCCTAGAGCAATCTTTTTACCACAAAGTGATCAATTATTTCTTCGCTTCCAAGACTCTTGATCTTATTGACAAGGACCATGAGATAATCATATATCTCTTGAGGAGTCTCATCATTTTCCATAACAAATCTTCCGAGCTTCCCTTCAAGAAGCTATATTTTTGATTTCTTGACTGAAGAGGTACCTTCATGAGCAACTTGCAAAGTCTCCCATACCTTTTTAGCTTCTTTAAGCCCATCAACTTAATCGAACTCCTCAGGTCTCTACGTGGCAAGTAGAAGACTCGATGCTTGAGCATTGCGATGAATTGCTTGTTCTTCATCGGCGGTTAATTGATGATCATTCCCATTTGAGTCATCCACATCTACACCTATGATTACAATCTTTCAAATATTTGGATGCATTGAGATTAGGTGCAACTTCATCTTATGTCTTCATGCCGCATAGTGTGTACCATTGAAGTAAGGTGCACGACCGGTTGGCACAGAGAGATAATTATTATTAGAATTAAGTTTGGAGTAGTCAAAAGGATACGCTGCGTCTTTCTTCCCTCCAACACTATTCTTGTCGGTGCTGGTGAAATTTGACTCTTTCGATATCTTTACTCTTCAAGCGGTTAAGCCTTCGAGAAGAGTCTTGCTCTGATACCAATTGAAAGTTGCCTAGTGGGGGTGAATAAGCAATCTAGAATTCTCAACAAAAACTGTTGTAGGATCGAAACTAGCGACCAGAGGGGGGGGGGTGAATGGGCGCAAAATAAAACGAAGCGGATAAAAAGAAATTCCTCAAACTTGAGTATCAGACTTGCGAGTGACTTGATAAGACTCAGCGTAAGGCTGTGCTAGAATGTTCACTCGACGCAAGTTGATACAAATCTCCACCAAAAACACATTCGAACACAAGAATCGATCAGAGTGCGAACCAGGGTAAAACAAGCGTTCTTATAAAAGAAGACACGCACAAACTGCTCTTGCGCAAAAGATCGAGTACTTGATGAAACAACTAGTGCAACTCAGAACCTCTCAGATAAATCAACACACCCTTGACATACACTAGAACACATAGAAAAGCATTCACAGTGTAATCTGAAAATCAAGGGCTTATAGGCAATAACATAAACACCTAGAATGCAGTACACAATCTTAGAGATATTTCATCAAACAAATGGTGAGCAAGAAATGTATACTACAATCTTGATGGAGAGGATGGCCCTGGAGACGTGCCCGTCGTCAGTTTTGGCTCGTGCACACCTTGCTCACCGTGCGGCTCACCGTGTTCTGCTCCCCGCGTCATCCTGGACCACGTGCTGCGCCGTGCGACGCACTCTCCACGGTCACCGCGCACCGGCCCACGCTCTGGCCGTGCCCTAGCTGAGCCCCGCGTGCGCTGGGCACGCCCTGTGTGCGCCGACTGCACCGCCTGTGCACCGCTCGCGCGCAGCCCGTGCGCCACCCTCGCGTCACCTGCACTCCACCACCACGCTCGCCCTAGCTCCGCAGCCACACGCCACGGACCGCCCGCAGCGCCCGTTTCCGCCGCGCAGAGCTCGCTCCCGCCGCGGTCACCGCGTGCGGCGAGCCACGCCGCCACGCGCCGCGCGTGCTCCACACGCCGCGCCTCTGAACCACTTGCGTCGCCTCCAACGAGGGAAGGAGAGGGGGCAGGCCACAGCCGGGTCTAGGGTTGGAGGAGGGAGAAAGATGGAGAGAGAGAGGAAGCTTGTGGAGGAAGGAAGAAGAGGAAAGGAGGTGGGAGGAAGACACCCCAAAACTCAAAAATAATTTTTCATTGATTTCAAATCCTCAAGTTTACAAGGTGGGTTGAACCCCCTTATATAGCCCAAGTGGACCAAGGAAATGACACACTTACCCCTAGGGTTTTTCGATACAGACTCGAGGCCCACAGGGCAAAAACGTAAAAACAGACTCTAGATATTTATTCGATGCCGGACTTTACGTGACTCTCACGACACTGCTAGAATTGACGCCGTTAGCACTTTTCGTTGTGTGGGTGACGGTTTTGCGTCGAAACCATCAAAGCGCTTGTCGCCCTTGCGCCGTGCACCCGGATTGGACCGACCCGACCCCGTGGCTCCTCAGCCCGGCAATCGCCCGTCCGTGTACCTGAGTCGCACCGGCCAACGTCACGACAAGTCATCTTCGCTTGCCGCCTTTGCTCCATGTACCCAGATTGGACCGCCACGATCTCACGACTCCTTC
The DNA here is from genome assembly GCA_000418225.1 of Zizania latifolia. Lineage (NCBI taxonomy): Eukaryota > Viridiplantae > Streptophyta > Magnoliopsida > Poales > Poaceae > Zizania > Zizania latifolia. The sequence goes on along the minus strand of KE373023.1, from coordinate 1,450,080 downwards.
AGCCCGACGATCGTCCGTCCGTGTACCTGAGTCACACGCGAGCAACACCACGGCAAGTCTCCTGTCTCCCTTCGAAGGACTTCTCTTCATCATCTTCTCTCTTTCGTTGATAATCACTCATCATCCCCATGGTATTCACTATGGCTCCTCAACTGTTAGTTGAAACTTCTAGGACCAACACTATCCGGGTTTAGCCAGATGCTTCGGGTGCCGGATAAAATAGAAAACTATCCGAGGTCTGGACTATCCGGATATAACCAGATGATCCAGACACAATAGATCTGAAACAATAAATAGTGCGGAAAATAATCTAACCAATGAATTCAATGAGGCTTATATTTGCTAGCAAATAGATAGATCAACAGTAAATGAGGAAACCTCAAGGGGCTAGGTTTCTTTCAACTCTAATCCTCACCAAGCGCTCACCACCACAAGCCTTGGTTTTTACTTGGTTACCTCTTTGAAGCCGAGGTGAAGCTCTGTACAAACTCGTCCGGTCACCCACACACCTTGGGTGCTCGTGGATCGATGCCTAGCCATCTAGAAAATCTTGATCTCTAAGAGTAATAAACACGTTGATGTGATCCGATGCCGTGTGCTCAAGAAACAGTGAAGAATATGAAGCACACACCAACACAACTTTCAAAGAGTGGATCAAACAAGAACATAAGGAGATTATGTGGAGAACTCTCAAATCTTCCCTCAAGATCCAAACAAGAATCAATGTAAAAGGAAGAATAAGAGAATGTATGGCAGTGCTACTAGGGTTTGTAATCACGTGCCCTGATTATGGAGAGGAAGGGTATTTATACCCCTGTCCCAAATCTAGCTGTTAGGGTAATAAATCGCGCACTGTTCATCTGGACAGTCCGAGCTTAACCGGATGATCAAGACCAAATAAAATCAAAACAGAACCAGTGTTTTGGACAGTGCAGCTTGAATTCAGACATTCCGGGCTAAAAGTAAATCTAACCAGAAATGTGTTTTCAGACCATCCGACCAAGGTCCGGATGCTCCGGGCCACGAAATAAGATTCAACAGAGAGCAATTTTTAGACAATCCAGCCAAAATCTGGATGTTCCGTCCCTAAAAATAAATTCAACGGAACCATACTTTTGGACCATCTGGATAAGTCCAGATGGTACGGGCTTTAAAGAAGATTAAAACAGAAACATGTTTTTGGATAGTCCGGTCCAACTCCAAACAGTCCGACTTGAGAAATAAATCAAACAGAAACATATTTTTGGATCATCCAGTCAGAATGCAGACAGTCCGACTTGAAAATTAAATCAAACAGAAGCCTGTTTTTGGATTATCTAGATAAAGTCCGAATAGTCCGTAGTGTAAATAAAATCCAACAGAAGGCTATTTTTAGATTGTCCGGATATTGTCTGGACAGTCCGACTTTACTAGAAAGCCAAAATTAACTTAGAAAAATTCCAAAACTTTTAAGGAAGATTTTTGATTTGAGCACTTAGCTTTGGATCAACGATCAACATATCTCTCTTGATAGTATGGCATACCTAGACTCAAGAAAATGTAAAATATACTTCATTTGTGTATTTTGAGTCTAAGTAAAAACTAGAATAACGATTTCTTCAAGAATTGATCGAGCTGCAATGCCACTTTAGATCTTAATACCCACATTCATCTTAGCAACAATGTCAGTAGCATTTGATCACTATTGTCATTAATACAGCAAAACAAATTAAGGGCCTAGATGCATCAAGATGCACTTTCAGGTTGCGAGGGTGAGGATTTGAAATGGCAGCACATGGTTAAGTGGCGAGGCGAGCGGTTTAAATAGCCCCGGAGCCATCGCCTTGATATGAGGCACAATCGCCTTGACCAAGTGCCTCCTCGGTTGCCACACCTACTACAACCAAGGTGATCTGATGGTTTCACTTCTCTATCTGCATTCATCACCTATTCCTGTGTGTGGCCCAGTTAGAGCAGAGGTGTCCCCTCTCTCCCCTCAACTGTGATGCATTAATTATGGGCAGAGAGGACCAAAAAGCGACTTTTTAGGCGACCGGTAGAGCCTACGATGTTTGGGTTTCATATGCGCTCGAGGACTCGTATGCTCGGGGGCTCACGTGCCCGAGGCCTCACGTGCTTGGGAGCTCATTTGCTTGAGCCCGCGCAGTCTCAGGGGCTGGCATGCTCAAGAGGTAATACGCTCGAGGGATCATGTGCCCGAAGCCCAATATGCTTGGGAGACCGCACGCTTGAAAGATTGCATTCTCGGGGGCTCAAGCACCCGACGATCTGAATGCTCAAGGGACCATGCTCGGGGTCTCATGCACCTGAGTTTTTTTAGACTCAAACTTCATGACTAGAGTGCCCCGAGTCTGATCTCGTTGAGGACCACAAAGGCCCCGAAACTTCGACAATTGCCTTCTTCGAGCGAACCCCTCCCGAGCATCAGCAACACCAGAGAACAAGAAATTCCAGGAGGTTTTCAAGGATTTATCAAAGGCTGAAATTCTAGAAGACTTTCTTTACAGGTTATTTTTTGATCCTTGAGCTAAATATTCCATTTAACTCGAGGCTCTAGGGCTACACCGTGTGGGTGCACCTATACGATGCACCTCACACGAAAAGAAAATTGAAACTTTTTTAGGACTATCAGACTTTAGCAAAAGTATACAGATGCAAAATTAAAGGATGAGCTCCTCTCAACTTATTCCGTCGAAGATTTTTTTTAACCAAGCTAAGAAGAATTCAGGGGCTGCTATCGGGGATATGACCCCCGGGTACCCCACGTCAGGCTTATCAGTCCGGGCCAAGGGCAAGCTAAGACCAGCATTGTAGCCCAGTATGGCCCATGAAGGGGGGCTTGGTTCTGATAAGGAAAGTTGAATCCTTATCGGGTCACCGAACGCTAGATATAATATGAATATATGTTTGTACCAGAATTCTTGTAATTAGGGAATTAGCACCTGAGTTCGGTAAGCAATCATAGATCTTCAAAACACTGACTCGAGATAAAGTTCTGGGTCATTGGGCTCACCCTTTGAGTATATAAAGATGGCGAGACACCCCACAGAGGCATCTTATTCTTCTTGCTTTTGATGCCTTAAGCCTTCATAGCTTAATCGCGTTGCATTGTAAGTTTAGACACAATATAATACTCTAAAACATTGGACGTAGGACAATTATCCTCCGAGAGCCCTGAATCAGTATAAATCTTGGCTCTTGTACACTAGAGTCAACCATCGAGTTCGAAGGCACTGCGCTTTCTTTACACATCTAATCACCACCTCGGATACCCCCCTTGGGTGGACTGTCCAGTGATTCACTGATACTATTATATTTGTTGCTTAGCCATACCTAGAAATTATGATGGTTAGAACAAAATAATACTCCCTTCGTCCCAAAATACAACCATTTCTACCATTCAAATTTTATCCCAAATATTACAACTTCTACAATTTTCCCCCTAAATCTTCCTATTTTACCCCTATCTAGAGTACTAGTTACACGTAGTACTAATTGCTTGGAGTACTAGTTGAGTGGTAGTTTGGACTTTTTCCTTGCATCTTAATAAATGCACCAAAGTCTAGAAATTGCTATAATTTGGGACGGAGGGAGTAATATTTACTCGTTCAAATTGACTATTTTAAAGTATTATACAAAGAGGTTTCATTTGTTATCTGTGAGGATGAAAACTGAAAATAAATTATTCTGAGACTTGGGCGACAAGTGGTGTGTATATGGTGGTAGTTGTTTACCGATAGGGAGCGTGTTCGCCCAGATCAATTAAGGATTGAACTATGTGTCATCAACTAAGAATTATAGTGCAACCAAATGTGTTATTTATGGGATGACCTTAGTTACAAAGTTGTTCATTGTTTGGCCTTGCATTGGGAGGCTGTGGTAGTAGGAGCTGAAAGTTGCCTAGTGGGGGGAGGAGGTGAATAGGCAATCTAAAATTTCTCAATAAAATAGGTTGGTTCAAACCTCCAGGACCCGGACTATCCGGACTCTAGTCGGATACTTCGGGAGCCAGACAATATAAAAACTATTCGAGGTCTGGACTGTCCGGGTGTAACTGGATGGCCCGTGCACAGTAGATCTAAAACTATAATCAATGTGGAAAATAATCTATCCAATGAATACAATAATACTTAAACTTGCTAGCAAATAGATAGATCAACAATAAACAGAACTAGCAAACACAATGATGGACACAATGATTTTTTCCTGAACTTTGGATCCTCCGATCCTACGTCTCTATTGAGAAAATCCCAAGGGGCCGGGTCTCTTTTAACCATAATCCTCACCAAGCACTTACCTCCGTAAGTCTTGGTTTCCACTATGTTACCTCTTTGAAGCCGAGACGAAGCTTTGTACAAACGTATCCAGTCACCCACATGCTTTGAGTGCCTGCGAATCAATGCCTAGTCGTCTAGGAGACCTCGATCTCCAAGAGTAATAGATTCACTGACGTGATCCAATACCGTGTGCTCAAGAAACATCGATGAACTTTAAGCACACACCCACACAACTCTCAGGAGATTGATTCAACAAGAATACATGGAGATTGTGTGGAGAAATCACTCTTCTTCCCTCAAGATTCAAAAGAACACACAAGGAAGAATGAGAAAGAATGGTAGGGCATACTGGGGTTGCAAATCACATCCCCCTTTTATGGAGGGGAAGAATATTTATACCCCTACACCAAATCTGTCCGTTAGGGTAAAAAATCGTGCACTGTTCATCCAGACAGTTCGAGCTTAACCGGATGATCCGGACCAAATAAAATCAAAACAGAACGAGTGTTTCGGACAGTCCGATCAAAGTCCGGATATTCTGGGTGAAAAATAAGTCCAATAGAAGAGAGTTTTTGGATAGTCTGACAAAAGTCCAGATAGTCCGGGCCACGGAATAAAAATCGAACTGAGAACAATTTTTGGATCGTCTGGCCAAGAATCCAGACATTTTGGCTTCAAAAATGATTTCAATAGAAACAAGTTTTTGGATAGTGTGGGGGATAGCCCCCCCGGGTAGGCCACGTGGCCGTTTCCTGGCCACG
>KE373023.1:1391257-1403341 GCA_000418225.1 Zizania latifolia | reverse complement strand
TATATATAAATTGGTGGCACTATTAGTGGTGGTTCATATTATAAACCATCATTGATAGTCTGGTTTCGGTTGTGGTTCTGGAACCTATTATTCTGACAAATCAATGGTGATTCAAAACCTATCATTGATGGTGATTTTGAGCCACCACTAATAGTGGTTCCTATAGTAGTGAGTAATATATATATATATAAAGAATTTATAATGTATTCTCAGTGACAATATTATATATATAAATCTTAACTTTTTTACCATGATTACTGATATTTACTATTAACAAACAACCGTACTCAGCTATAACAAAGTCTTATTAAAAAACAACATACGAAAAAACATAAATAAAAAAAATCATACTGGATAACTAAAAACAGTAGCAATGAAAATAAAAAAGTATGTTTAGTACCGTGTGAGATTTCCAGTCGGTACTAAAGGTATGACCATTAGTACTTGTTTAGATATCCAGCCGATACTAAAGGTATACTATTACTGCTGGCTAAGATGTCTAGCCAGTAATAAAAGTATAGCCATTAGTATCGGTTGGGAATTCTTACTGGTTAGGTATGTATTAGTATCGGTTGAATACCGGTACTATTATGTCACACATTTCGTCATAGATGGATAATATCGATTTAAAAACCAGATTAAAGGGGTTTTCAACTGTGTTCTATAGTATTGCAAAAACCATGTTCCAAGATCCAACAAAGCTCCAGCAAATCCAACCCACACGTATATAAAATTGAAATTTCAGTAAGTATTGTAAGTCTCCGTAAAGCAAAAGGCATATAAAAGCTACCTGCATATCATCACTCCAGATCATCAGATGAGCAATCCAAAATTTCAGTTTCACAAGACTCCATAAAGCAAAAGGCATAAAATCACATGTATAATACCATCCCTTTGATAATCAGTTTATATATATAGACTATAGTCCCTCCATCTTCTCCAAGTATTCAACATTGTATTCGTTCCAAGGAAGAACAAGAATGGCACCCAAGAACATCCTCCTCTTGGCCGCCGTGCTGCTGTCCGTGCTTGCCGCGGCGGCGGCCAGCGTGGGGACGTCCTGTCAGCCGGGTATGGCGATCCCGCACAACCCGCTCCGTAGCTGCCGCCCGTACGTGCTCCAGCGAGCCTGCGGCCTCGGCGGCGGGCCGCCGCCCCCGCACCCGTACGATTGGACGTCGAAGGCGCTGTGCTGCCAGGAGCTCGCCGCCATCCCGGAGTACTGCCGGTGCAGCGCGCTGCTCTACTTCATGGACGGCGTGGTGACGTCGAGCGGCGTATTCGAGGGCCGCCTCCTGGAGGACCTCCCCGGCTGCCCGAGGGAGAGGCAGAGGGGGTTCGCCGCCACGCTCACCACGCCGGAGGAGTGCAACCTCGGGACCATCCATGGCGGCCCGTACTGCCTGTCGCTCACTGGCGGCGACCGGCGAGACGCCCAGTACTGAACACAAGTGAAGCCCAACTAAGGCTATATATATGTATTTGTCGATGCAAATCATGAATAAGAGTTGTTGCTGCATCGATCAATGGATCAGATGCTTGTATGCATCACATCAGTGACGTGTTGAACAATAATGAAAAGCATATATCTTTTTAATAATGTAAATCATTTACATCTCTAGTCTCTAAGCACGTAGCCAAAATGTTTTACAATAAAAAGGGAAAAGAGAAAGAAATAGGAGATGGGAAACCAAACTCCATCGGAAAAATAACGACTGAAAAATGGTCTAAAAATATAGAAATTTTATCTCATAAGCTCATAGGTATTACATTATCCAAAATAAAATAAGAGACTATTAAATCTAAGTATATAGCATTATTGCGTATAGTATTATATTGTCTTTATGATTTATGATATAACAGAAACGGAGCAAATTAGAAAATACGAAGATAACCTGCATATTGTTAGATAATTTTTTTATTGTTTTAGACCATATCATTATGATAACGTCAAATTAACCAACATAAAACACTAGTCACAACCAAAATAATTTTAATATAATCTGCTATGTTTAAAAACAAATAATGAAAGCGTACGATCTTAATTTTGTTTTTTAAGTTGGCAGGAGCTCTTCGTTTCATTTATAACAGGGAAAGAAATATAAGATTTGTATTTATGATTACAGAGAATCAGACCCAACCCTGTTACCCTGGTTCAGACCCCCGCCGTGCCGCCCGTGCACGCGTGCCTTTTTCCAGCTGCCGCACGCGCGCCAGCCTCGCCGCGTGCGCCCTCGCCGTGCCGTGCACCCGCGCTGAGGCCACGCAGCTCACCATGTGCCACGCCAGACCGAACCGCCACTGCAGCGCCGGCGCCCGCGCTGCATCGTCGCCGTCTGATCGCGCCCGCGTCGCAATCCCAGCCGTCCGCGCCACGCCGCGTCGCGTCCGCGTTGCCGCCGTACCGCGCGCTGTGCGCGCACAGCGCCACGTACGATGGCACAAAGTCACCGGCCCACGCCCAGTGACTCTCCGCCCGTCGCCGCCGTACTCGCCGTCGCCTTAGCGCTAGTGGCGCCATATCGCCGGAAGTTTCCTCGCACGTTCCTCACTACGTCGATCGCCCTTTTTACCCGAGCGCCCGATCCCCTTTCCCCTCCTCTCAGCCTGCTCAAGCAGTTCACCCATCCCTATTTCATTCTCCAGCGCCCGGAAAACCGCTGAGCTTGCCGTGCTCCGCCGGAACCCCGTCACCGTTGAGCTCGGTATGTAATCTTCTCTCCCTCCCCGTCGTTTCCTTGCTCGATTAGAGGCCGGAACTTTGATTAGGGACCTCCGTAGACTCCATTTCTGCAGATCGCCGCGTAGGATCGTGTTCCCCGGCGGAATCCCCTTTTCGCCCCGCCGTGCGCCGCCCCAGCTCCGATTGTGCTCAAGGTACCTCCGTTATCAAATTACTTTTTATAATAGCACCAAAGTAGCTAGGGAAGCGCGTTACAATTCTTTTTCAGGGCCGACGGCCATCGAAGCCCGCCGGCGACGGGCATCCCCATCTAGCCGTTCGGTTCGTCGTCGCCGGATCTCTAGGAGCCTACCAAGTCAATCCGAGCACACTAGGTGTCTATTAGTACCCCCAATTCGGTTAAATCAAGTCTCGTTGGCCGCCGGGGCGCCACCGTCGCCATCCACGCCGTCTACCCGAGCCGCCCGCGTGCACAGCCGAATAGCGTATCCGTAGCTCTAATCGTGAATCTGACCGCTGGTTAGCTTCATATTGGCGTTTTGTAGCTTCTGGTAAAATTTTGTGCCCTTCGGAGTTGCAAGGAATGAGATCGGAGGCGGAGAACCGTGGACCGTTCATGACCTTCTTCTTCCTCCAGCCCATGCGTGCGCTATGTTCCTGTCCCAATAACAGGCCGGGCCCCCGTGTCAGCCCCTCTGTTTTTCCTAGCAGACCGGAACCAATGGCCCAATGGAATTACACCTGTTTATTTCAGAGGACTATTTCTGTGTTGGGCCGGCCCTCCTGTGAATAGCAGCCCATGACATTTTCTTGATTTAATTCCTGTAGGCCAGAACCAGAAGCCCAAATGAGCAGTGCCGTTTCGCAATTTTGAGAATTAAAGCGGGACGGTCCAATGCTACAGTAATGCACAGTAAAAAATTTCTATTTTCAGAAAATTGTTAAACTTTAGAAATTCATTAAAAATCCGGTTTAGCTCCGATTTTCTCCGTTCAAATTTCTAAAAATTTCGTAAAAATATAAAATTCAACCTAGTACATAATAAAAATATTTTTATAAACTTATTCTATACTTTTTTAATTTTTGTTATGTTAGGTATGTTGTGTTAGCCGGACTAGAAGATCCCGAAGGTGATCCAGTCATCGATCCGGACTATCTCCTAGATCAAGGCAAGTCTTCCTTCGATCACAATTGATCCTAATATACTAAATTTAGCTTTATACAAATGTATATTTTGGACACACGCACACATACACATGGAAATTAATAATGATCACCTGAGCGATCAAGTCGACTAAAACCTATAACTTGTCGCATTTAGCCTTTCCTTGATTATTGAATACCCGTAATCCATGTTAAGCCGTTGCGACCACTATAACCTCATCCTACTGTACCAACGAGAGTTAAAGCAGTCAAAACCTGTTTTATTATTCACAAAAACAAATCCAAATGCAAATGAATGATGCATGTGGGATAAAAAGGGTATTGCCAATGATTTTGATTTGTCAAAATATTGATCTGTGTTGAAATGAAAAGGGGAAAATGGAGAATGTTTGTAAACTTGCTAGGCGTTGTCATCGCCTTTGTGGCCTGACTTCATCTAGCGCATAAGGACTGATTCCTTTGAAAGAACGTCAAGAACACTACTGTACAACCTTATGGGTATAATGGCTATACCCCTAGACAAGTACTCAGTAGATCTAGGATGATTTGCAATTGCGGGGACGTGAAATCACTGGGTGGCTCCACGGTGTGCTGTGTATTCATGGCCCTTGTGTGATGGTTGAAACAACTTGGTGTCAGCGATATGAGCACTCGCGGGATTTCAGAGGAAAGAAGCCGAGGGCTGCCTGTTCCTTGGTCATGGAACAACAGGAGTATGATCATGACGTAAGGGTAAAATGTACACATTTAGCTGAAGTATAATCTGTTCGAACAGCCGTGTCCACGGTCATGGGCGTGTGCCTTGATGGTTGCCCATGCGTAGTTTTAGTTTTAGTTTCTAAAAGAGAAAACGATTTGTGGGTTAGGACGTTACCAGAGTACGCCTTTGTGGTTAGGAACAAGATTGTGTGGCTCAAGAAGTTGTATGGCTTCATAATGAGAGGGTGAGGTTCAACCCTAGGAAGAGGGATAAATTGTTTTGGTAAATAAGCATGTTAACTGTTGAGCTAGGAAGAGATATCGGAAAGGATAGTCTCGCTCTACGGGTAAAACAGTGTAATGGCATGTTAAAGATAAGTAAAAATGGTGAATGTTGAAAGGATTATTATGGAAAATTTGAAGAATTGTTGTGGAAAAGTTGAATAAGGTTGAGCCATGGTCTCACCTTCGGTTTTCAATAATTAAATGCTTGTCACTTCAGGTAAATCGGTAGAGGTCAGGCACTCTGCCGTTGGGTGTTGGTCACTTAGATCATTTAAAATTGCATGATTTATAATAAGTCTTAGCCGCCCCTTGTTTTTCCTTGCATCTATAAAATGTTCTAAGACTTGTTGAGTACGTCCATACTCACCACTTTGCTTCACCATCAGTTTATGAAGATCAGCTCAATGAAGATGATCAGTTTGTTGTCAACGTTGGAGATGAAGACTTTGAAGAAGAAGAGAAGTTTCATGAAGATTAGGGTTTCGCTCCTAATTTCCAACCAGGAGTGATATTAGAAGATATATTTAGTTGCTTCCGCTGTGTTGTAATGAGTTGTTTGTGGCCGCGATATGTCTCATACAACCTTTTGTAAGTCTATTCTTATATTATATTATATAGATCTGCGATAAACAGCCGTTGGGTTGAATAAACGTCAGGTTTAATGTTGATTCGGCCTAGAACAGTCACCCCCGCCTCGGTACGGCCAAGTCTGTGTGGGGAGGGGTGTGACAATAATTCCCACAAGCAAAAACACACTTCGATTCAGGTTTCATGGACCAATTGCACTACCTGTTCTTCATCGTACTACTCATTCTGTAAATCCTTATATTAATTTGTTTGTTTCCAAACGTTCTACATACTTTTGGATTTGGTGCTCTGCGTGCATGTTGCTTTCCTGTGTTGGGTTTTAGATGTTTCTTCTTTTCCTGTTGCCTCAAACATCTCTGACCTTGAAGGAGGGTTTGCTCACGGCAACCCATCTAGACATTAGACAAACGATTAATGAAGTTTATATTGTTGAAGCTATATTCCTGATGCCTCTGAATCCTAGATATTCCTCATTGGCTAGTGGCTGCCATATGAGAGCGTTGGATCCTGCCTCTGGTCAAGTTACTGCTGGAGTTGTCTGAATTTTTGTGCTAGTACCACTAGGTTGGCCTTGTGATTATTTTTTCAGGATTTTAGTTAGTTTTGTCAAGAGTGTCTTTCTTTTGTTAATTAGGCATAAAGAAGTTTTATTAACCACATAACCATGTTGTAGACATGGTTTGGTAGACAACTAAAGGTCTCTAGAGTTACAAAACATTTACCAGATCTCATCTCAGTTCTTTATTGGTTTGCTTACAAGTTACAGCAGCTGTTTTTGTTAAGCAGATTATAGGTATGGCCTGGGCCTTTGCTGTTGTGGAGTGCTATATATGCAGACTCTCCAATCTGTCAAACCTAAGAACACCCCCAATGGCGCAATAACATTATAATAACTATTAGAGATTTTAATTATCTGTATACATGGCATTACTTCAGGACAATGTATTTGAATTCTCCTTGATATATGTTCATGGTTGTTGTTTCTCCTGTCTCTCAGTGCTTTCAGGAATTTAAATGGTAAATGTTACTTTAGATTGTCTCAGTCCTTACAACATTGAAGATTAACTCTACTCCCCATTTACATTGTTGTTAAATTATGTTTACAAAATCCTATAAGACGAATTACAGATCGACCTGAAAAGAAAAGGGGGAAGCATCATAATCCGATATAGATAACCATAGTTCCGTTCAGTGTCCACAATTCAGGCTGAACCACACATAGAGCTCGCAGTAATAAGCCCACAAACCCTGATAAAAAATTCATGGGCTGAATGAATCGTTTCTTCAACTTTCTGAATTTTCAACAACAAAATGATTGAACCAAGCTTTCATTGACAAGGTGGAAGACCATTAACCTCCCCCTTTGTTTCTTATATTGGTTTTAAAGTTTAATCACTGGTAATAAAGTTTACACTCCTAGCTACACATCCTTCAATTGTTCAATCCAGGAACTGTTATTTAGTCATATATGGGACAATCTAACATAAATCCATTTCGTTCATCAGTCATACTATTCTACTAGAAGTGCTTCAGAGTTCATCAGAGAGTCTGAGAAAACAGTAAGAGGACGACTGGTGAATCAGTGCCTGATAGACATCTTGCATTGTAGGCCTTGACTGAGGAGAAGTCTGCAAGCAGGCAAGAGCCACTTTCACAAGCAGAAGAATGTCACTCTCATCCACCATTGTTGGTGATGATGGGCGTTGGTCCAAGTTGTCCAACACAAGCTTTTGATCATCCTGTCCAAGAGAACCAATAGGTTGTAGCTCTCTTGGATACCTCCCCATCAGAATCTCCAGCACAACCACACCGAAGCTGTACACATCGCATTTACTCGTCACCACCGAGGTGTACGAGAGCTCTACATTTAAGGAGAATTAAACTAATTAATCTTAATTAGGAATAATGCAAGTAAACATATTGCAACCAGCAACCTAATCCCTATGTCAAAAAGAATTTACTTCTATCTCTGAAAATTTGTCTCGAAAATACATTATTTTTACCTCCTTATGTAATCTTGGTTGGTGAATAAAGAAGTTTTATTCCTTTAATGTTCGTTACCTATTACTTCACAATATTATTTTTTCGTTAATAATGAAAATACACTATGGCATTTTACACCACTAATTTATCTAATTTATCTCAAAATTAAAATGTTGCAAGGTCGGAGGGAATATTTTCTATGTGAAAAAAGAAATTAGCCACATACCTGGGGCTATATAACCATACGTCCCAGCTAGTTCACTCCAATTGGACGAATCAGGTCTTAATATCCTTGCCGTGCCAAAATCTGAGACATAAGCCTTGAAAGCAGTGTCTAGCAAGACATTGTTACTTGTTATGTCGCGGTGAATTATTGATGGGCTGCATTCGTGGTGCAAATAGTAAACAGCTTGAGCCACATCTCTTACAATAGCAGCCCGGTTTTGCCAGCCCAGTTCCTTTGCTAGCTCTTCATTGTCTAAGGTTGCATGGAGGCTTCCTCTGTCTATGTAATCATATATTAGAAATTTGTAACGGCGATGTGTGCAAAACCCGTACAGCTTGACGATGCTTCGATGCCGAATCTTCATTAACACTTCGATCTCTGTGTGGAATCTCTTCTCATCGTTCACCTCTTCTTCAGTTGGAAGAAGCTTTTTCACTGCAACCGATCGTCCACCATGGAGCTGAGCTTTGAAGACAGTGCCATACCCTCCTGCCCCGATGATGTGACTGTCACTGAAATTCTCTGTTGCAGTAATGATATCCTCGAATGCTAGTTTCCCATCGAAATTCCACACTGAGAAAACATCTCTTCTTTGAATGGCTGTGGCTTGTTGTGATCTTTTCCTTTTATGAATAGCCACGATCACAATGGAAGCTGCAAGCACAGCGACGATGCATGCAGGGAGTGAAATAGCTAGTGCCAAACCATGCAACACTTTTCCATGGTGATCCAACGTAGGAGCTGAAGAACAACGTGGTAAGCCTGACATATTCCCGCACAGACCTTTGTTGTGAAGAAACCAGCTGCTGGTTGAAGCGTTGCTAAATATTCTTCCAGTTGGTAGAGGCCCTTCAAGATTGTTGTATGACAAGTCAAGTGTGGAAAGACTAGCCATGTTTGCAAAGGAGGATGGAATGGTTCCATTGAATTGATTGTGGGAGAGATTTAGAAGTTCTAGCATCACCAGGTTCCCGAGCTGCACAGGAATTCCCCCGTTGAGTTTATTGTTGCTAGCATCCAGCATCATCTGAAGCTTTGCCAAATTTCCAATGGAGCCAGGAAATTCCCCACTCAAGTCGTTGTTGCTAACCTTCAACAATATTAGCTCGGTGCAATTCCCAAGCTCTTGCGGTATTGACCCACTTAACTTGTTTGAAGATACATCAAGGTATTGCAACTTACTCATGCGCCCAAATTCTGATGGTATATGACCCCAAAACTGGTTACGTGCTAAGGTGAGGTGATATAGATTCGTTAGATTGCTTATTTCTGATGGTATCTCTCCTGTTAGGTTGTTGGTATGGATGTAGAGAATTTCTAATCTAGTCAGTTTTGAGAGTTCAGGGGGCAAGACTCCGGTTATCATGTTTTCTTCTAGTCTCAGTGTGTTCAGGTTTGTGCTTGCAGCCCAGTTTTTTGATAGCTCACCGTAAAATTTGTTCATCAGTAAGTTTGCCTTAATAAGCCGTGGATACGGCCCTAAATCAGATATATCGCCTGTAATCTGGTTGTCAGCTAAAGACAGTGTCTTCAAGCTCCTACATGTTTTCAAGCTTCCTGGAGCAGGTCCGGTGAACATGTTCCTGTCAACAATGAACACCTCAAGCTGCCCCCCTTTGCAGATGTTAGAGGGCAAATCCCCGTGGAGAGAGTTGTTGGCCACATCGAGTTCAACCAAACGTGTAAGATTTCCGAGGTGTTGAGGCAGAGGGCCTGACAGCTTGTTACTGAAAAGTGACAGCACCCGGACGCCTGTGAGGTTCGCAAAGGTTGCAGGAATCGATCCTGAAATTTGGTTCTCCGATAAATCCATCAATTGAAGGCCTGCTAAATTTCCCAACTCATCAGGGATGAACCCCACGAAACGATTCTCCGAGAGGTTCAGGACGTTTAGGCTCGTAAGGTTCGCTATGCTTGCAGGAATGTGGCCAGTGAGCTGGTTTGTATACGAAACCAGGCTAGTCAGACTGGACAGAAAACCAATTTCTTGGGGAACAAAACCTGTAAGCTGATTCTCAATGAGATCAAGTTCGTTCAGTTTAGTGAGATTACACAATGAGATTGGAATTCCACCGGTCAGGTGGTTCGTCCCGAGTGTAAGAGCTTCTAAGTCCTTTAGGTTGCCTAGGAAAGTTGGAATGGGCCCTGACAGCTGATTCCTGTCAAGGTAGAGGAGGCTTAGTTTTGTTAGGTTCCCAATGGATGTAGGGATGTGGCCTGTGAGGGTGTTGGCAGAAAGTCCCAGTTGACTAAGTGCACTCATGTTTCCAATCTCATGTGGCATTTGTCCATGGAGAAGATTGCTAGTAAGATCAAGGTAGGAGAGTGAAGATAAGGAGCAGATGGCTGCAGGGATTTCTCCACCAAGGCCATTGTAGCTCAGGTCCATGTAAGTAAGGAAAGGGAGTTCAGAGAAGTTGAGCTCACCAAGGCGACCATTGATGCTTGAATTTTGCAGGGAGATGGTGGTCACCATCAAGGTCTTGTGGTGACCATGGTGATGAGCAACGACATTACACTCGATTCCCGTCCAGTTGCACGGGCTAGTATGAATCTGCCATGAGTTGAGCGCCGGTGAGCTTGTCAGAGTAGATTTCCAATGGAGGAGGGCCATTTGCTGTGATCTTAGAGATATCCCTCCATGCCCAGCCACGACGACTACGTGTGGTTGCAGGAGGAGAAGACATGGTTGGAGGAACAAGATGATCAGAAGTACCACTAGTCTGGATTGCTGGTTTGCATGGAACATCATCGCCATGGCTTTCTTTGGTTGTTAGCTTATGATCAACGACCAGTTGAGATTACCTGGCATGGATCGAACAGCTTGGATGGAGAGGATGTGAGATAATCTGATCAATGCGTCTCTCCACAATATATAGTGTGGCAGCTGAGAATCTTAGGAGAACCCTTTTAACACGGCGTGGTTAAAATCTTTACTTGGCCGGGTCAAATCTTTAAGTCGGTCTTTGGTGACGTTCGGGTTCATCGCCATTCCTGTGAAGAGATACGTGATATAGTACTTCGTTTTTATTGAAGCATAGGAAACGGAGAAGACTTAACCGTGCCAGGTCAACCACGGTGATAAAGCAAGATTTGTTTGGATCTTTCACTACTAGATAAGTGACATTTCATCCACCTCTTTTAGTATCCATTTCAATTGAAGACGGTATCAAAAATCATCTGCAACGGTCAGAAAAGAGAGAAAACGTTATGAGTAGCCGTAATCGATACTAATAAAGAGTTTTAGTACTGGGTCGGAAAACCGCCTGGTAGTAAACTTATCAGTACCGGCCAGGGTACTCACTCGGTACTAAAAGCTTACGCATTAGTACTGGATCGGCACACCAATCGATGCTAATAACGTTAGCACCGGGTGATATACTGAACCGGTAGTAAACCTCCGATATCCCCAAAAATCTCCTACTCCTCATTTCTACCTCTGTTCTTCGGTTCTTCTTCCACCCGTGCGATCAGTTCAGGGTTTAGGGTTTAGCCCAGCCAGCCGCTTATTGGTGATCCAGATCAGGCAACGACATGGCAAGCCTCCCAAGTGGTGCCGTCGGTCATCGTGCTTCCAGCAGTAGGCCGGCTGCTACCAGGGTATGTTGTTTTCCTCATTTCGGCTATTTTAGGATTGATTGAACACTGCATTATGAGATGTTGTTATTTGGTCGATATGTACTGTAAATGCTATGTATAAATGTAGTAATTATTGTCAATAATCTTATTACTTCATAATTCCATTTCTGCGCCGGTTGACCAGTACGCTTCACTCTATGCAATGGAAATACTACATCTTTAGTACCGGTTATGCAATGCATCTTAGTTTAATTTATCAATGCAAGTGACATAATGCAGATGAATAAGCAATGTGGATTAGTTCATCAACTTTTATACAATCAGAAGTGAAATTGGTTTGATAATTGCCTATTTTAGGTGCCGGCTTATGAGTCGAGGGATTACGTTTTGAAAATCAATCAATGGCAAAGACGTCATATCGTGTGTATATATATTACATTTTCTATTTATGTAGTAACAAAATCATAACAAAGTGATGTGATGTTATCTCGCTGTTCTAGTTTCTACCAAAAAGCTTCGTCGATCTCCATAACATGCACGAGGGTGACATTCTTGAGATATCAACAAGAGATGGCTACATTAATATGATCGATGTTGAAAAATATGGAAGTACATTCTGTCTGGGTAAAGGATGGTGTGAATTTTATTATCGAGTCCGCCTAGTAGAAGGGGACTATGTGGTACTAATAATGGGAGCCCCGATATCCACCAGGGCTAAGAAAACTATAGACTTTCGACGGCCTCGTTAATTTCCGACGGTTTTTCCAAGAGCCGTCGAAAGAAACTCAATTTTTGTCGGCTTTTTGTAGCCGTCGAAAGTAATGGATAACTTCCGTCGGCCAGAACAGGGCCAACGAAAGAAACACATAACTTCCGT
>KE373023.1:1359653-1373278 GCA_000418225.1 Zizania latifolia | reverse complement strand
CGAAAGTTACAGGAATAAAAACAAGTCGATACAAAACCACTTTTTTGGAAATTTCGGACAGAGACAAAAGTTCCGAGCCATTAAAAACTCAGAAACAGAACCATATTTTTAGAAGTTTCGGACTGAACCAGAAGTTCCGAGCATGCTGGAAAATTCTGAAATGAGTTTGAATCAATCCAAAAAGCTTTCAAAAAAGTTTTTCTTTGAGCACAAAGTTTTGGAACAACTTTCAACGTATCCCTCTTTATAGTACGGCGATCCTAGACTCAAATTTATATGTAATTTATAATTTTGCGTCTTTGAGCCTATTTTGGACTAAACGGAGCTTTTGTCCAATTTTATTTCAATTGTAACACTGTTTTTTCTAAAATCTCTGTATACATTTCAGTAATATGATTAATAGCTCTTTCTAAACCACAATATCTTTAGATATTCTGACTGCACTTATGCAATGCAACTTGCATTATCTTTATGGATAATAGTGGGGGTTTTGACATGATTTAAACCACATGACTGCTGGATGTGATAAATCATTCTTGACTACTGGATGTGATAAATCATTCTTCTAAACCATGCACATTCTAGTGAGACTTTATACAAAGCTATTCTCTTCAAGTGGTTTGTCAAAGTCATTACATGACTTTACTCAAACGATTTCTAGGATACTATAGTTTTACCACATAGAAGAACATAGCCAAATCGTGCGAGTAGGTTTACAGTAAATATAATGTCTAGCCTAGTGCAGGAGGCCAGGTACATTTGTATACCTACAACATTCAAGTATGGGAATTTTTGTCCTAAGATTTCTTCCCCTCTTCTCTAGATCTGTATGGACTCTAGTCTACTTGCAATGATCTTCTAATCATGGGGGTTTTAGAAGAAATGACTTTTTAAAGCCAAATCTTTTCAATACTTTCTGAGTGTGGGTGAACTGATGTACTGGGATTTCATTAGTCTCATGCTCTAGCTATAAGTATAAGCAAACTTGGTTCTATCTAAGCCTTTCGTTTCAAACTCAAATTCAAAGAACGAGCTTGCTTTCTCAGTTTCATTGTAGTATTTAGACTATATTCATAATCCATTCAGGGATCTTCATTATTCATGTAGCACTTTTTTTCAAAGAAATATACTATATACTATTAAACTATTTCTATTTTTTCTATCTTTGTTCTAGATATAGTACTTCATGTACATTCATACAAATGTCTGATCCAAACTCTCATGCAAATAACAACATCAATCAATTTGACTTCAAGTCATTTTTCAACTTCATATTGATTCTTTCAACCCCTGGTTGATTTCAATTTTCAACTGCTAGCTGACTACGATTGAGATTATATTTCTAAAGGTAATTTAGCCCATGATCAGGGAATATATTTCATAATCAACTCCGGTCAGTTGAGTGAAAACTTTATACAACAAGCCATGCTTTATATCTTACTATTTTTTTCAAACTAATACGCATATATGTCCTTCAGAGTGGACATGGGAGGTACACGACATTCATGTGCAAAATACCTCTAGTTTGTTCAGACAATTCAGCTGTCTTTGCTTTCTAATAATCTTCTCGATCTGACCTCTTTATACATTCAATGAGCGATATAGACTCAAGATCAAGATTTATGACTGTGGTAATAATGAATAGTAACTATAGATAATTGATAGTTGCTATATCACATGATTCACCCAAACTTTATTACTTTCATCATGGGTTACACATTCTGGTGCTTCATAATCTTGCTCACCATTATTTTTCATCACAAGAGTAAGGTCCTTTTGGGTACCAGTGGCTATTTTGGTGTGCACCTTATCGCTGGTTTATTCCTTCGTGAGAAGATTCATATTGGTATGCCTATTTTAGAAGTTCTATACTATTGCTAGGTCTCAACTAACTCTCTTTCTTTCTGTGGAACAGTTTTTGTGATTAAGTATGATAAGCTCTCTTGCCATGTTTTTATCATATGTCTTCGGTTACTTAGGGACATGAAGAACCGAAGTTATCATCCTATTATTTTTGTTCGAGGCCTCTAGATGAGATAAGGAATACCTTTTCTTTCTTCAGTATTTCACCCTCTCCGGTGCATTACATTCAGATAATGCAACTTAGACATGTTTTTCAAATCACAAAAATAATTAGGCAGTATAACTTCTAGTTATTTAACACTTCAGGTGCTTCTATACTTCTAGTACTTCTTACATTGCATTCACTAGTGTGAGGTAATATGCATGATCCCTTCTATTTTTACCATAATTTTTGATATTTTTCATGCACTGGTTCATTCTCTCCCCCTAAATAACAAAAAATTATAAAAGTAGAAGGCTATATACATATCTCCATTTAAAAGTTTGCAGACTTTTTAGAGAGAGCCTTTTTCAATCTACTATGGTACTAGGATATACACATACTTTAGGTGGAAATTTCAACACTAGTTCCATTGTTGAGTGGATGTTGTATGGCAATGATTTGAATTATATTTAGGATCCGTTGTATTTAGTACTGTATGTTCTATTTATGACGGATAAATTACAACTCTACAATAATAGTATAGCAATTCTATTGATTCTTTACTGCTTATGCTTAGTCTATTCAGGTAGACAAATAATACTTAGTGTCCCACTTTACCACTCATGTCAATGCATTAATCATCAAGCGCTATTCTTTAGCGTTGTCCTTTCATATGGTCTATTTATGATGATTAAGACATGAGGATCAAATAGATAATAGACATGCGTGTATCTATTATAAAGATTTATGAGTTTCAAGCAGTATCATGATGGTCCATACATGAGTTCAATAAGACCAAAACATCCTCTTAGATACAGTCTAGGAATGAAAGGATTTCACATTGATACAGTGATTAATTTCATAGTGGTGTATGTGGGCACACTAATCTTCATGATTTAGGAAATTATTTTACTTTTATGCTATAACCATATGAGTTGTCAATTTATTTTTCTCGTAATTCAAAACAAAAATCAACATAATGCATAATTCTAAATGGAAGAAATAAAGTCTTAAAGCAACATACACTTCAAGTGTATTTTTAGTATAGCCCAAATATAAAAGGATGTATACTTCTAATATAATTTCTGTAAACCTTACAAGGTTTAAGTGGGTTTAAGATACACCAATGCTTCATTACTATGCAAAGTTATTCCACAGATAATATGATCATGACTTTTCTAATGCATACAAAATGCTCTTATTGCTTCTAGCAATAGTTATATCATTTCTAGTTCTTTTTCATCTAGGAATATTTCTTTATCTCATGGTTGTATTTGTGGATCTGTAGGCCACAATTGATTCATTCCTTTTATTTGAGCGCTACACAAGATTCTAGTCTAAAACAATTTATTGATGCACGAGGAAGTAGCAACAAAATAATAAATGTCTTAAACATGTTACATGCTGGAAATAATTATATTCTGAAAATAATTCTTTATTGCAGTGAAAGATATTTGCTCTTCAAAAGCTTCCAACCTTTCATTCAATTCACTCTTCTAGAGTTTACAATTATTCAATTCTCTAATATTCTGCTATATTCGGATGACATAAAAACTCTAATTCTAGATAGAATCTGCAAGGAGACCAGTTATTTCTTCTTTGGTAGCTGTTTTTTACTTGCGATGGCATTGGTTGAGACATCCAATTCCATCATGAGAAAGTCATCAACTGAGAATTCAGGGACACCGCCACCTATCATGAGAGTTAGTGCATTCTCAATCATAAGGGTGTCATTGCTCACTGCGATGATGATGTGTATTTTAAGTTGTTACTTCTAGTATACTTTCATGATATGCTTTGGTGCCTTTCAAATTCTAAGCCATACAGCTTGACATTCTTTTTGGTTTTCTTGTTATTCTCATCACTAGGCTTCACTTCCTATATCACTAATTTCTTTTCTTCTCTTCCCCGCTTCTAATGACGGGTTTAATTTTGCGCAACTTTTAAAGAAATATCATTAGCTTCTATGCCATTGTTCTTTCATTATAGCTACAAAATAAAGTTCTTCTTCGTTGAGCTACAACATGTCGATCAATTCAGAATATTTCATGTATTTTGATTGACGATGGTTGCGTGTGGATTCTACCATGTTTAGGTAGAAAGTGGAGAGTCTTTTCAATTTCTCCTTAATCTATAATCTCTTTCTAGCAGAGATTCAAAAACGTGCAGATTAGGTGCGATATAGAGTTAAACTCTCATACATACTCAGAAAGAGTCAGAGTCGGATCCATTCTTACTTTACTAGAGACTTGATGGTATACTTGATGTGCTTGAAACGCTCCTTCAGAATATCTCATAACGCTCTCTAATTCATCGTTGCCATATACTCATCCTTCAAAGTGGGAGAGATATGTCAGAGAAAATAAATTATTTGATCATTTTTATCCGGCATGAGACAGGTGCATTGCCTCCCATGGCCTATGTTGTTGTAGAGTTTCTTGGCTCCAAGTACGATCTGGGCATCCAAAGCCTAGGTGCAACGGTTGCGGCCATCTGCACTGTGCTCAATGAACTTTTGGTTACGGTGCAAGTCATCTATGATGAGAATATTACTTCTAGTAAAGTTGCATCATATTGCTAAAATAGAGACATGAATAATTTGCTGCAATTTTTTAGTATTTTTCTATGTAATTCTATATTTACTGATAAAAATGTATTGATAATTAAATACAAACGGGCAATTAAAATAGTAAAACGGTAAATAAGCATAAAAAATATTGCTCAAAAGGAAAAACAAATGCGAAATTCATATTTCGAAGGTCCTTTTATGCAAGAAAAATGTATTTCTGGAATTTTCAGCGAATCCGAGCGCCTCTACACAAAAATCATATTTTCTGTGTGATTTTTCAGAAATCCAAGGGCCCCTGCACAAAATTCATATTTTCTACGTGATTTTTTTAGAAATCCAGCGACCTGTACATAAAATTCATATTTTCTGCGTGATCTTTTAGAAATCTAGGGCCTCTATGTAAAATTCATGTTTCTACGTGTTTTTTAGAAGTCTAGAGTCTAAAATGCAAAAATATCTTTTCTTTTTTCCATTTCTTTTCTTTTTTTTTCTTTTCCTTTCTTTTTCCCTATCTTCTTTTTTCTCCTTTCTAGCCGAAACAGCCCACTAGGCCAAAACAGGGGGCGGTGGCTAGGGTTCCCACCCCTAGACCCCTAGCTGCTAGCTTCTAGGCGGCAGCTGCTCACGGACATGCAGTACGCCCGACGGCGCGCATGTCGTGGGCTGTGGGGCGGTTGGAAACAGGTAGCCGGTGTGCCACGCCGTTCAGCGGGCTGTGGATCCAGGCGGCGGCCTTGCCAAGTGTGGGCGGAGCACAGCCGACGACGCATGCAGCTCGCAACGCGGGAGACGGTGCGGACAAGCTACTCGGATGACAATGCGAGTGACAGCGCGGACAGCGGCGCGCACGTGCGGCTGTGGTAAGCGGTGGCCATCCGTTTATGCGCCGAGCCGGCCTGGTAGGGCGGTCGTGCCACGGCTCAGCGTGTAGGACGCAGACAGCGGCAGCGAGCGGTGGGCGCCCTTTCAGGGTACGGCCAGCACACGAGGCTGCCATAGCGTCCGGCGGAGCGTCGGCAGAGCGACAACGGAACGAGGTGTAAGACAGCACACTAGACCGTGCGAGGCGGTGGTGTCTCCTATAGCCTATGACTCCTGAGGTGCATGGCGCGGCGCGACCGGCCATACGGGGCGGTGGCGCTTGCTGCCGGTGGGAGCATGTGGGGCGGGTGGCCGCACCATGCGGGGTGGCGTTTGGCGTGCGATGTAGCCAGTGACGAGCGGTGTGCATGGCCATGGTGCCGATCGTATGGGCACCGCCACCAACCGTACAGGGCCTCGGCGGAACACCGGCCGGTGCAGTGGCGGTGCAGGGCCATAATGGTTGAGCAACGGTGACACGGGGCTATGTCGAAGTGCTCGTTAGAGTGTCGACTAGCGGTAGTTGCGTTCGGGCGATGATCCGATGCATCGTGCGGGGCGTAGTCTGGCGGCGGCGTGGTGCTGCCCATGATGGTAGGGTGGTATGGTCGACGACTATTGTCACAGCGCTGTTCGGGACAGTTGGTTTGTCAGGGCCATGCTAGATAATCTGTTATTGTGCGCACTCAGGCAGTAGATTAGATCTAATTTATAAAGTGAACTAGCATGTATGCCTATTTAGAGACAGAAATTCAATTGCATACATACTTTGATGCAGGTAGATTGCTGCTGTAGATCGGTCCTCCCACGATAAAGTTTCGTGCCGATAATATGTTGAAGAACTCTGCTACCATGTGTCGTCCAGAGCTTCGAGATAATGAACAAGAGACTATGTAGGGGAAAAACTGAATTTATTTGTTGCTTAGATTCAATTGTATATAAATGAGGAGAGAACCTCTCAATTTATAGATAAAAACTCTTAAGAAATAGACGCGGCCAATAAATCAAAATTCAGTTAGCGTAATCTTTGAAATTTTTGGCTTCCTAATAATAGAAATAATGGTGGGACTTGAGGTTGGTCATCTTATTATTACTTTTATTAGATTATTATAAAAATGTTTTAAATTTTTAAATGATCGATTAAAAATAATTAGATTATTTTTAAGGTCGTGTTTGGTTTAGATTTTCCAACCAGCTTCTTGGTTGTGAAGCTGGAAACTGAATCAAACATGTTCAAGAGCCAACCAACTTTTTCAAAACTAGCATGTTTTTCGTCGTACAAACTGTGAAAGCTGTGGGACCTCAACTTTCATAGCTTTTCAGTTCAACTTTGAACGAAAATTACCCATCAGACCATTTCAACATACCGGTTCATGTAAAATTTGAAAATGTTAAATTTTAGTAAAATATATTTTTTCGTGTAATTCAAAAATATATAATTTTAGTATAAACATTACAAAATTGTATAATTGCAATGATTTACATGCAAAATTGCATATTAATAATATAACCAAACATCATGCTCTACCAAAACAGAAATTCATAGCTATCCCAACCAAACAACTTCTTAGCTTTTTCACAGTTCACAACAGCTTTTTCATTACTCATAACTTATAACAGATTTTTCAGAATCTACTAATTAACAAAACATACCCAAAATATGATGTATTTTTAGTAGGCTTGGTGACCGTGGGGTTGTCGCCGGCCACATCGGAGAGATCATGGAGTGGGAGCCGGGGCAGGGCGCGGTGCCGCCGGACCCGCTGCCGGGCTGCAGGTCTCGCCTACCTGCTGCGGCGGTGCTGCCGCCTGCCGGCCACCAGCCCTGCCGGTACGAGGCGCTGCGTGCCATTCTGGAGGTGTTGGTCGAGGAGGACGAGGCGCATCCCGGGTGCAAGAAGGCGGCCATGGCCCTGGGCGCGACGACTACGACCTGGAGACGCGCGTCGCTAGCGCTGGCGCCGGCGCCAGGGACGACGGGGAGACGCCCTACGGCCCCAAGGTCGTCATTAAATAATTAGTTAATTTGTTACTAGTAATTAATCTCCGTCATTACATTGTATTATAGATTTCTAATGAGGAAAGTTAATTAAAATAAAATGTTGTATCACACACATACACATGTTTGTGTATCTTATATCTTAAAAAACATGTTTGTGTGATGTGCAATAAAGAGCTTGTTGTGCTGTTCCAACAGCCTTTAATTTATTTTATTACCTCGTATCAAAATAGCAGAACGAACAGGCGAAACCATGCGTGTTCTATTCTGGTGTAAATAACATTTTTTATGTTTAATGGCCGACCAAATCGCTTCCAAATTTGGTTTGAAGCCCAATAAAATTTGGTAGTGACAAACTTTGGTAAATTAGATCATGGAAGAAAATTTGGTTGCCAGGTGGGGTGCTCCTTCTTTAGATGAGTTTAGGGCTAATTTGGTTTGAACCTTTGTCAAATTAATTTGGTAGTGCTAAGCTTTGCCAAGAAAAAAAAAAAGAAGTGTTTCACATTTTCATCCAACTTTACTATCCCTTGACGGGCCTTTAATCTCCGAACCAGATCCTCTCCTGTCTTACACATATATAATAAATATAAAGTTTATATAATAAAATAAAGTGAATTAAAATTTTATTTTTATTTAAAAAATCATATTGTTTAATTAAATATCATCAATTTATCTAAAGCTTCATATTGAAGATTCAGCTCTAAATAAATTTTAATTTGACATTGTACTAAACAGAACCTTAGGGAGTGTTTGGTTGTCTGAATTGAGTTAGCCTAGCGCGTATCAGTGAGCCGGTCTCACCTGAAATAGGGTAGCTTCATGCAAGATGAATGTGTTTAGATAAATATGTCTGGTTGTTTGTATATATGTAACATGTCTAAGGAGGGAAGTTGTTTGCATGTGCACGCTGTCATATGTGTTTTTTCTGCTTGAGCTAGCCAGCCTCGCGGGAATCCCTGCAGCCAAACTTGCGCTTACCTTTTGCATCGCCAGAGCTAGACTTAAACGGTTGCTGGCCAAGAAACCAAACAAGTTTTCTTACATGCATCGAAACAAACTGATGAGTGATGACTCGTGTAAGCTACCAAACATGTTAGTCATTTGTACGATATCTTTTAGCTATAATTTATCTCATTACATATTATAAGTGTTTTATAAGTTAAATATCTTAAAATTTGATTAGTTTTATTTGTGTTCCGAGGGAGTACGTTATCGATTAGCTACAATTAGCCCAAAATAAGCCATATAATCTTGCCCCGTTCCTGTGCTGATCAGGACAGGTGCCAAGGCAGCCAGGCCAATTGGCCATGGCAAACCTCACCCGTGGACGAAACGCAAATACTTGTCCAAATCACCCATGTCTAATCCAATCCTCTTAACCAAAAGGACAAAATGATGATTCGATCATCCAATCTGGATGAAGCTCTCGTTCTCTTCCCAGTGTAGTTTCAGGTATTTGGATTGGGGACTCCTATGTGGCAGCCTCCAGTAGGTTCCTGTGAGGTGTAAGGTCCTAGGAGTTTCTTCAATCTGCTTACTGACCTAGTTGACAGTGAAAGGAGTTGTGTGGAATGGAAGGGAGGCGAGAGGTTGGAGAAGGCAAGAAACAATTTTTTTTCCAATCCTTATCTCTTAACAATTGTGTCCTGGTTTAAATATCCATACTTTGCTGGTTAATCCTGCAAGAATCTTGGGGCAAAAGAAAAGGGGGAACAGTCCCAGTTGTCTCTTATCTCTGTTCTTCTGAAAATTCCCCAATTGGGGGCACAGCTGGAGGTGAAGAGGAGAAGGGTTAGGTGGCAGAGGAGGTAGTGAGATCTCTTCTCTTCTCTTCTCTTCTCTGTTTGGTTCAATCTTACAGAAGCAAAAGAATTCACATGAGATCCTAATTGATTGCCATGATTGAAGGATTGGTGCAAATTGGGGGGTCGCTTCAGTTCTTGCACGGTGGGGTTGCCATCTCCTGGATTTCGGCAAGATTAAGAGGTGATTAATCTGTGTCTTGTCAAGCCCATCATCTTGATTAAATTGGATCAATTATTGGAGCCCAACAAGACCTAATCTTTGTTCACCACCATGGCATCCTGTCGGCTCACCCATGATTGCTGATGATTGTTGGTCCCTGTGAGCTTGCAGGTTAGGTGTTTGTGGAATTGCCTGATTGGTAGCAATTGTGAGGAAAGGCCAGAGAGGGGGGAGGAGTCGAGGGAGAAGGAGCGAGGATGACGATGCCATGGGCGCTTGCAGCTTACATAGTGGACGTGGTGTGGGCGGTGCTCGCCGGCTGGGTGTCGACATGCCTGGTGATCGCCGGTGAGATCGCCCGCGCCATGCAGCACGGGGAGATCAGCCCCTTCGTTGTGGGCTGAATCCTCTTTCTGTCATTCTTGATTCATTCATGCAGGTGATCATCTCAGATCATTGGTTGTTTTGTTCCTGCTCAATACATCTGAACATTTGGTAACTTTGCATAGCATATAATGCTTTCACTTAAAGAAAAGATTTTTTGTGCTCCTTTTTTGCTATGTAATTTCCACTGTTAAGCAATGTGCATATTTTGCTGACAGAATCTCAGCTGTTGAACCTAAAATTTTAAGCTATTTCTAATTTGCAATCAGATATAGGTTTGACCATTCTCTACTGTTTTATATTAAAAAGACGACAGCTAAAACTTGCAGGAAGATTTGAAGTATTACTTGAAGTTCCATTTCTATCAGGACAATATATAATTTATCTGGGTTATTTGTAACGCGTCAGAGAGAAAAAAATAACTGATGCAATGTCATAGTACACTTCTAAAACTGAAAATCTTGTTCGGGAGGTTAATATTTTCTAGCTATTATAGTTCCCAACAAAATTCTAAAACGGTAGAATTTCCTACATTCAGGAATATACGATGGTTATGAAAATGTGCAACTAAACTTCTATAACTCAACGTTGATTTGGCATTTTCACATGTTAGATTCTTCATGATTTTTTCGTAATACAAGTATTTTATATTTTTAATGTGCATGTTCGTGACAGGCAGGAGTAGTAGCTTCCATGACCATGAGCAAGGAATTGTATAAGTTAGCCCAAAGTACTTAACTATCAAGTTTTGTTGCTTATATGTAGTGTATGCAGCAATCAACAGGTCCAACTGTAAGGTCTAGACTGTACTTAAATTAAATGTTGCTGGTCAAGATGAATCAACTTTTACTTGACAGCAACTAGAATAGCAACTTCTGAAGGCTGAAGGTCATTGACTTCTACTTTTGTGCTGAAACAGCTTTATTTATGGTATTGTGTGCTTGATCCTTGTTAACATTCTAGCATAAGTCTCTTTCGTTTGCCAAAACTATTCTTATTCTTTTGCTACCAAATATCATTGCTCATGTTCTTGTTTGTGAATGATGTTCATATGATCAGTTAATCACATTCCGCATGCCTATTTAATACTGAAGTTCTGTTCCTTGTATGCTTTAATCATTTGATCTGATGAGTGACAACTTCATTATTGCAGATAGATTTCGGAGAATCCAGTCCTTCAAATCTTCAATACACATTCCAGTATACTGTACAGGGCCCCATAAATCTCGATTAGTGAAGGTTTGCAAATCCTGCCGTCGGTAAGACGGTAGTTTCTGGATCGGTTACCATGCGTAACCGCTTACCGTGAGCTGGTGAGACAGGCAAAAACCGTTGTAACCGCGCTTTTGCGAACCTGGTGCTGCAGTGAATGGCTTGAACCGTCAACAGAAGTGATAGCCTGTAGAGCATTTTCCTTTTTTCTGCCATGTCGTAATCGTGTAAACGTTTGTGCAACCACATAATCATTTCATCACTGTGTTCTTTTTCACCCTCTCAACGAGGACTGTTTGATCAATATTCAAATAATGTGCCACAAATTATGCTGCACTATCTGGCTACGAACAGGAGATGGGAAGAACTCTCGAGGACTATTGATGTGGACAACAAAGACAGCTACAAATATATTTTCAAGGCATAAATGTTACCTGCAAAGTATGGTCATACTGTTGTAGAAAGGATAGGTCACTGAGACTCAGTTGACATTCTTCAAATCTAAATACTGAAACAGCATATTATAAAACCAGAATCAGAAAATATGAACTAGAAGTAACTGATGTGAAACACCCCCAATGGACCAAAGAGTAGATCCAATGGAGTTCAGAACTTCAGATCTTCGTTGCCTAGCAAAACCTAGAATGCCAGTAAAGTGGGACTCCAAAGAGTTCCAATTCCTCAAAGACATGTTTTCAAAGTGATTCTCACAGGCCGTACAATTCAGGATTCCTGCCTAACAGCATAAAGATTAGGGTGATATCTACAACATACAGTCATCCCTAGCTAAGATTGGCTGTAACAGTTTTAATAAAGCACTGAAATACATTTAGCCATCAAAATGTCATGATTCAAGATCATCTCATTCCAAATGAGGATATTGGTCATGTCATTGACAAAAAACCAGAACAATTCTGCTGGATGTTAATTAACCATGATATATGCATAAGACCAAGGAGAGAAACAAGACATTAGCACGTAAGGCTTTGTATCTACACAAATCAGCTTTTTGGTACAACATGTTTGAACTGAAAAGTAATAGTAGCAATTAGCAGCTAATTTCAGTGCAGACCCTTTTCTTGTGTACATTTATGTTGTTCAGCAGGACGATCAGTCACTCCCTTTGCCGGCTATTGTGATGGTGATGGCGGTGGTGGTGATGCATAGATTTCTTGTCTTTTTTCTTCCTTTTCACTTTCTTGTCTTTTTGCTCTGAACTCTTCTCCTTTTTCTTTTCTTTTTTCTTGGACAGTTCTGGACTGGAAGGTTCTCCATCCAGTGTTTCCCTATGCCAATAGGGATCAGGAGATTTTGATCTCAAACATGGGCCTTGAAATCGGCGTTCCCATTTTTCTTCCACTCGCATATCAGGAATAGGTTCATTGTCTTGATTATGTGATGCTGTATTAAGGAATGGACCAGGCTCATCCATCCTAGAACCAATGGCCCCTCGTCCTCGCTTCACCCTAGCATACAAAGTTACATCTTTGTCAACAACATTGCAGGACATGTTGGTATTACAATTTACAACTATCAAAAAATAGATACATTGGCATCAAGAAAACAATGGAGATTACTGACCTTGAATGAAGAAATTTCTCGATGTCATCATCCCCTAGACCATCCTCCTGGTCTGAGTAAGAACTATTATAAGCTATGTCTTCTTGTTCGATCCTTGGGCTGGAACTCTGGTCTCTCAAGGCAATTTTCCGTTTTTCACCTCTGGAGTCATGATGATCGTGATGAATTCTTCTTTTCATCTTAGACTCCAGTGCAAGTTCCTCTTCTCTGGCACGCCACATTTCATTGACCTCAACAACACGGTTTGCTACAGATGAACAGCACATGTCAATTCAACAAGTAGAAACAAGTCAAGAAACTAAAAAATTATAAATGTCTTGGGACATGTAATGAATGCCAAAAGTCTGGAAGAATGGAAGTTGAAAACATGATGCTAACCTTGTTGAACTCCACGAAGTGTGGCTGTGAGGAACCGCGAATTTGGACGATGTCTTACATTGGGCTTTTGCAGATATGGACGAACACCTTCCCTGTCAGCCTCTAACTGCAATCTCCGTGCCTCTTCAAGAAGTAAAGAAGCAAGACGATTCTCTGTCTCTAGATCCATAGCCTAACTCGATTTCAGCAACTATGAACACAACTACACAAGAAATTAAATCGTCAGTAAATGGAATATAATATTAATCTCAATTAAGATCTACGACAAAATTGCAAACAGAAATACAATATAACTCATTATCTTTGCCTCCAGAAGTAGTATTGGACTTTATCTAGTCATGTTTACTCCTTTTTAATATATTACCATGAGAATTATTAAGTGATCTCAAAGAAAATTGAACATTTATCTTCATGTTTCAATAACATTGTACCATTCGTTTGGACTCATTTTTCTCGTGGCATCACATGGATATAAATATATAATGGATCAATGGAATTTCTAATACTTTAAAACTTCATTGAAATTCCAGTCATGGATATATTTACAGTCTGTGTAGGTTTGATCAAAAGTAGGTCATATATTTCAAGACAATGCCTATTTGTTGTGCTAGTCAGCCAAGCAACTAGGTACAGGGCTAGAGGGATGCATGGATCTGTAGTTTTTGTAC
>KE373023.1:1308076-1320354 GCA_000418225.1 Zizania latifolia | reverse complement strand
CCCCTCTGGTCGCTAGATTCGGTCCTACACAGGGGCGTCATCCTTGGTAAAAACAAATCAATGTTTAGTACATACGTACACCCTTATAAACCTAAACTGTGGATTTTAGCCTAGAAATCAATCTATAAAACTTATAAAGAATATTAATGATTAAGTGGAATATTCTCTCTGCTTAAAATAATCGTTGTGCATGCCTTTCAACAAACCATTCTAATGGTTCATGTGAGAGTTGGCATGTTCATGCATGTGTGATTAACGAAATAAAAATTGCAAAGAAACATGAACATGCATCACAGCAATTAAATGACATGAATTGTATACAGATCACATTACAGGCATGATGTTCATCATGTGATTTTCTTCCAATAAGCTGGTGATGAATACATATTGTCTCTCTATACACACACACAAGTGGTAATTCTGGGCACGGTTTAGCTATCTCTATGCTCCTTGTGATCAAACCATATAGAGAAGAAGAATACATATTCGCCATGGAAGAAGAAACATGGTTAATGTAGCATGATGAGATGTTGGAGGAAAGCAAAAGGAGTAATTCTAGCATGGTTTAGCTATCTCTATGCTCCTTTCTTGTGATTAATGTTTATTATCATATTGTCTAAGACATGAAGGATCGGTTTTGATTTTGCACAAATTCGGAAGCGATCACTACCGTGGAGATTTGTCAGATCTCCCATCAAGCACACTCTCATGAGTGGAGCTCGACACCCGCTCGCTCGGATTCATTTTCCAGGCCCTACATGTTCTAGGAATATAGATGTTCCAACATGCCTATAGCTTTAATTATTGTTTTCTCATTGGTCAAATTGTTAGTGAATAGTTCATGCAACATATAAGATAAACAAAAGGAAAGCATATTAGTCATTTCTTCGTCTCATAGAAAATGACTAAAATGGTTTATCTAAGTAAATTTACAATTAATTATTGCAAACCTATGTTATTAATAGTATATTATTCTAAAAAATTAAATATTCTAGTTATTTTTTGTTTTGGAGAAAAATACTAAACATAGTAATATTGTTTTTATTTCATTATTGTGATGGCAATTTTTATTTCTTTTTCACATGAAGCAAAGCTTTTCAAACATGAAAAAACATGTTGACTTACCATACTAAAGTAGCCAGTTATTAGTTATTCTTTTGCGAATTAAACAAAAGACCATTGTGAAACCAAGTTGATGAAAAAGTTTTTGCAAAAGTATATTACTTTCTTCAAAGAAACAATTTAATTTTATTGTAAGCACCACCTAACCTTGCCTTTCAATAACGTGCAACCTATGTAATTTCTTTTTGGAGCAAAAACATATTTGCTTTTAAAACGTAATATGCAAGCACGTATATCCTTACCTCTATAAAACACGCCAAACAATGATTTGTCTTTCAGAAACCTAAACATAAAACCAATTGATAAAAGCACTCCACCCGCCGAAACAAGAAACTATACCAAAAGCAAACAAGATCAAACTGCACGTTGTATTCTTAAATCAGATAACAACCCTGAGAAAGAAAATAAGAAAGAAAGAAAGAGATAGATGAATGTGTCTACCAAACAAAACCACAAACCATAGAAACGAGAGAGAGGGAGGGGCAAAAGAAACAAAGAGTAAAAAAGAACTCATAAAACAGCAAAACAGGGGCAAATTTGGGGGTAAAACCGGAATTAGGGGAAAAAAGAGACAAAAGAGAGTCTGAGGAAGGAACGAAGCAAACCCGGACGCACACCTCTCGAGGCCCCGCCCCCTCTCTCCTCCTCCTCCTCCTCCTCCTCCCACCGCCGCATTGCTCATCGCCGCGCAACCCTACTGCGAGCTCTCGCTATTCTTCCTCTCTCGCGTGCGGCGGCGGCGGAGAGGGAGGTGCCGAGGGGGCAGTGGTTCGCTCCGTCTCCGGATTGGGTTGGGCGGGTAGGGCGGCAGCAGCCAGCATGTGCGATCTGGTGGCACGCACGGGCCGGCACCAGCAGCGCTACGAGCATGGACGTCGCCTTGTGGCCGGGTGGGTGGGGTGGTGGGCGCCGCGCCCCCTCAAAGCCCCAATCTTTACTGCCCTTCTCCTCCCTTCTCTTCTCCTGCAGTCCTGCATCCCCCACCAAAAAAGATCACTTTTTTGTCGCTAATCCCGTAGTTTAGGTTTTCTGTGTTGGTTGTGGGGTGCTGGATTAGATGCATGTTCTTGTGCAGGATTGGAATCATCTTGTTGTTGCTGCTGCTGTGGGGGAGAGTAGGGCCAGACGTCCATGGTGGCTAAATTATGGGAGAGGGTGGTCTTAATCAATGAACAGTTAGCAGGGTGTCATTAAATTAGCTCCGTAGCACCTGCTGGTGGCGAACTGCTTATCGTTTTCTTTCTTCACTGCTTCAGTCCTTTGTTCTTTACCGGCTCCACATGATTAGCAATGTAGGGTCCCTGTGGGGAATGTGGAGAAAAATAGGTTGGGTTATATCTGTTTGGTCCCAGACTGTGATATTAATTAGGTGAATCTTTGTAAATATTGATACAGATTCAGCATCGGTTGTGGGCCAACGTTGATAGGGAAATTTTTACAGGAAAGAGGTCCAGCTCATTGTTTTTTTCCCTAACGAATGTCTTGTTACAGGTCTGGATTAGTTGTAGGGTGGGTCAAGTTTATGCCTTATTCCTTATAAGCTTTGCCAAAATGTGTCGTGCAGACTTGGTGTCCCTCTTGGCTTAAATTGTTCGAGGAAGGAAAACTGGAAAACCATTTTTGTATGATTTTTTGAATTAAAAAGGCAGTAACAAAACATACATTGTGTGAGATGGGCCAGATGGCACATAAAGATGAATTTTAAGGTCATAGAATGACCATGTAGTAATGCAGGGTCCTCTGGTTCCCATGTGTGCAGTTAGATATTTGTATCAGCAAGAGATTAAAAAGGAAATGAGGAGAATAACTGAATAACTTGTGTGGTTGCTGTTCCTGCTGCTTTGTCCAAATACTGCTGTCGTTGCATTAAGTGCTTACTGTTAGTGATATGAGCGATACGAGCATTCATTTATTTCTCTGTGAGGTCAAATTGCATTTGGAGCAGCAGCTAAACATTTCACCAAGCATTTTGAAAGTTATTAATAACTCAGCTGATTATGGCTTGAGTAGTTGAGTTTCTACTTAACTTACGTCAGGGCGTGATGTTATTAAATTAGCTAAACACTATTGTCTACATTAGTATAGTTTGTGTGTCTGTGAGTCTTGTTGCTCTTATCTTTGTTATAAGATGTTACATAATTAAATGTCCTAGAGAAGAACAATATCGTTCTTTGCAGTTTATCTGATACTTGTTTCTTGTATATGCAGGTGCATTCCTTTTAGATATAAAGATAATAATGATAAAGCTTCTAATGATGAACACGAGAAACTTGTTGAAGTTCTCATGATCAACTCCCAGAGTGGACCTGGTCTCCTATTTCCAAAGGTATTAACATTGTAAACATTATTTGCCTAAGAGTCACACAATTGTCAGATCATGGTATATGAAAACATATGTAATGTTAATTCCTTTGTGATTTAATTTTCCGAAGTAATTGATGGGAAATTATTTAGGATATAATCCAATGACTGTTATCGACCTATCCATTCCTGAAAGATATATTCCTAGATTGAAAACCAAGTACCAAGTGTTCTAATTTGATGGCGTGAGCAAGATAATCGATATCCCTCCAGAAAGCTTGATTAAGTAGTTGCTGAAATCAAGTGCCAAAGAATGGAGTTTTAGCCAGTAAGGCCTCACTGGTAGAACCAATCTTATGTTGATCTTGTCTGTGAGCTATTGCTTGGTTTTCTTTATAATATTTGATCTTTGAGGGGGTATTGCTTAATTATTAGTAAACTTAGAATAAATTTATCTGCTTGTTTCTTACATAGTATGCTGCTTCAGGGAGGATGGGAGAATGATGAAACTGTTGAAGAGGCAGCTGCTCGTGAAGCTATTGAAGAGGCTGGAGTTCGAGGAGACTTAGTGGTGAGACCCTTTGGCACTTTTACCCCAAGCTTTTGAATGTTTCTTTGGAGAACCTCATTAATACACCCCTGCAATCATATGTTTGCTGGTAAACCTTGCATTCAGGTCTTTTATGAGTCGTGCATGCAGTTCAGTGTTTTTTTATACAGTCACATATAATCTTTCTTTTTTAATGGAGATTGCAGACCCACCACCTTCGGAGAACAACCTGTGTATATCATGTCACCCTGAAATTGATCCTTAAACATAGTTTATATCTGCATGCTTAGGATATGGATATGCAAAGCTAATATGTGTTACTTGTGCTATATATTTCTCATTTGATGATGTTAGCAATATAAACCTGTTATTCAGTAGGCAATTTTTTAGCTTTGTAAGAACTAGGGCCGTTTAACTATAAGAGTCTGGTGCCATTTGTCTAACAAGCTGGTTGATTCTCACCATCTTATATTTATAAACTTCCTTATGTAAGTAGCATTTTTTGGACTTCAGTAAACGTTAATATTGGGGCCTCACAACATTGTGGGTTAAGGGGGATTCTTGTTTCGTTACTCAGTTTAGATTGTAATCCAGACCTGAACTATGCTTGCTATTACATTATGTACTTTGCTACTGTTTTGACATTGATTTTACTCATGTGCACATCTGGTCAGGTTATTTACATGAGATATTAGTTTACTTATACTGTTTGGTACTAGACAGAGCATAAGCTATCTATTATACCACTGAAACACAGTGCAGCCAATAATCCTTGACTGGTATTAAATAAAACCACTCACATTTATTTCTTATCTTACAATATAAATGGAATTTTTTCTAGGAAGTTTAATTAGGAATGCGAGCTATGCCAAAAGATTTGAGTCATACTTGCATGGATTTTTAGTCTGTATTTAGTGTGCAGCTGCATCATAGCCAAGTTTAAGGTAGTATTTGGTTTGGGGGATAAGCATAGATGGGATATGGCTATCCATATATTTCGGGATAGTGCGATACATGTTAGGTGTTTGGTTAGGTGGATTAGATGAGTCAGTTTTGTGTTTGGTTGGTTGGATATAACTTGAATGGAGGATAAACCTAAATTTAGTGGGCCCTGTTTGTCATATATATTTTTTCATTAAAGATCTTGTTTTGTAGATTTAATTATAATAAATACAATGATGTAATCTGATCACAAATCAGATAAATGGTTTACGAGGAAAAATCTTTTAAATCTTTATAAACAGAATATTGAACTCACCTCAACCAATCAAGAGATGGCATGTCATCTCATCCAAACTTGGATGACCTTATGTAGCAAATTTTTCCAGATCTCTTCATCCAGTATATTAAAAGAATATTCCTCTAGGTGGCCATCTCATCTCCTCTTGCCTTCTAACCAAACAGCTACTTGGATGGGATGATCTGATCTTATTTAGGGATATCAGTGAAAAAAACACTACTAAAATTGACTTTGTGCTTCCTTAGTCTTTACATGTTTGCTTGGGTGTGTATATGGCTTATTATTAAACAGTACGTATTCCCTTCTATGTGTTCTGCTATCCAACTTTACTTATCACGCCATTTTCTCTGTGCATAAGCAATTATTGGGCTTCTACGACTTCAAGAGCAAGACACATCAAGACAAGTTTTGTCCTGAAGGGATGTGCAGAGCTGCGGTGTTTGCGCTTCAAGTGAAGGAAGAGCTGGCTGCCTGGCCCGAGCAGAGCACCCGTCGGAGGAGCTGGCTCACTCTCAGTGAGGCAGCAGAGCAGAGCAGATACCCATGGGTGCGAGAAGCCCTTACAATAGGCTTCTCCACCTGGCATGATAACTGGAGCAAAGATGGTGGCCATGTTGATCCATGTTCAAGATGACTGGCACCTCAAGCATCAGGGACCTGTTGCTTCCCTTTTACCTTGCTAGTGCCTGGTTTCAGAACATGACATATTGGCATGTGTGTGCTCTGTGATGCTCAGTAGTACCTAGGATACAATCAATATAGTCTTGGTGTCGAGAATCGTTGGAGTTGGAATTGAAGTGTTCGATTCTCGCTGCTACCATTTTCAGTCATCTCTTGTTTTTCGCACCGTGCAGTATCAACTGATGTGTTGCAGCTTGTGTGCTGAAAACACCTGAAATCAAAGAAGGCTTTGTCGATGAATGTGCTTCTCGCTTCAAATTCTTCATCTGTGATGACTTGTCTCTCTGAGCATTGGTCCCCCTCAGAAAAATTGTGGTTTTACCGTCTAACCAGAGAACAAAAGGGGATAAAGTTAAGAAATCCTGATGTTCTTGTGAGCATTGCTGTCCGTTCTGTCAGAATCAAAGTTGAATTTAGTTATTGAGAACGAGTCGAGATGGACTTGCTTGATGATTTTCAATGCGGATCTTATTAGCTGAAAAACAATTATGCTGACCTCAGATGTGCGATTTTCGTCTGTAAATTCGGGCATTTGTGAATGACCCAAACCATCACTTCTGCAAAGGTGAACGTCATCTTTCGGCGTGGAATTTTAGGTCAGAGAGTGGACCAAACTGTAACAGTGCTTATGTTGTCTTAATTCTTAATATAGCATGTCTCAATCTTTAGTAAAAGTAAAAGGAGAAGAGAGTGTATCTTTCCTCTAAAAAGTTATATTTATTGAAAAGCCAACTGGGCCACCATCACCACGTTGGTGACAGGAACAGTTTTATTAAAAAAAATCCATATGATTTTAGAGTCTTAGAAAGCTCTTTGAACAAATATTTTTTTTCTTCATGAGCTCATTTGGAGTGCAGAAATCTAATAATATAGGAATAAGAAATACAGGATCAAAGATATCATATATTGTTGACAACTATAAGAAATAAAATCCCATGAGTTGCGCAAAACATATGTTTGGGTGTTTCCTCGTAATAGTATAGAAAATATAATACTCCGTCTGTATAAAAAGACTTTATTTTAGCCCTTCAACTTTGTTCAAAAAGACTATTTTTATGTTCTTATATATTCTCGGTGCATAAATTAAGAAGATTTATTCCTTCAATACCTCTTACCAATCGCTTTATAATATTATTTTTTTATTAATGAAATACAATTTAGTCATTTACTCTGACCACTACTTTATAAATTTTATCTCAAAAGTAAAGTCTTTAAGTATGGAGAGAGTACTAGATATTGATTTATTAGAAACAGAGGAAAGAGAGAAAGATATGAGGTATATTGGAACTCTCAAAGAAAATTGAAAACATGAGGTTACACTCCATGCTAGAATTCTATAAAGGAAGTTTTCATATCCTATGAAATTACGTTGAAGCAAATAAGCAATCCTACAAACCAAAAGGCTCTTATAGGAATTTTTCATTGGGATTGAATTTTTCTAGATTCCAAATATTAATCCTTCAATAGAAAAGAGCTCTAACAGCTATAGATCTTGAATTGATAAAGGTAAAACTTTGGATGAAAGAGTTATGACAATGTTATATAGTAGTCCCTTTGTCTCGTAATATATGTACATAGGCCATCATATGAACGGAAACACAAAATATAGGGGGGAAATAGGTAAAAATGATTATGGATACTTTGGATAAATTTGCACCACCTCTATTTAAAGGCATTAAATTAGAGGTAAAGAGCGCAATTTAGCAAGAACTATGTCTTGACACCCTAATGGACAAATATTTTGAAGCGGATGCTCCCGAGAAAATTAAATGGCCACACATTATGAAAATGGGGGAGTAACATATTGGCATTCTCTCCTTTTTTGTACAACACGAATGTTTTCATTCTCTTATTGGATATATGGGGAAAACTCATCTCATAATTCACTCATTGGTAGCATTCCTAGTAGTATTTATATGGTTTTGGTTAATTAATTTGTAGTTTTGTATTCTTCCTTGGAAGAGAGAGAGAAGAATTAGGAGAAGAAATCCGGTTTGCATCCGGCCTACGCTGAGGATGGAATCATGGAAACCGGCACATGCACCGACGAGATGGCCTACGCTGCGACGGCAACCGGCACACCGACGGCGCTGAGGATCTTGTCATCGAGGTCGAAGCTCATCTCCTTCTCCCCCCGTCCACTGCTTGCATACTCAGCAAACCTCTCTTTGAGATCCTCCGGTAGGTTCGTCGTGCTCGTCCACCCTAGCACCTCCTTGGCCGCCCTCGGCTCCGCGTAGAAATGCTACAGTTCAGTTCACACGTCGTCACGTAACACGCCATGAGCGTTGGGATTGGTTCTTGAGTGATGCAATGCAACAGGGTGGAGAATAGCCATGGCGAGTGTCAGTGAGATGAGGAGCTTCTAGTGTGGTGGTGGTACCATGTTGCGGAAGGGGAAGGCCTTCTTGGCGTCGACGCCGACGGCGGCCGGGTCGTAGTGGACGATCTCGGCGTCGATGCCGGCGGCCGCCGCGCACATCTTGACCAGACCGTAGAAGGTGACGGCGCGGTCGCAGACGGAGTTGAAGATCTTCCCCGCCGCCGCACCGGGGCTCTCGACGGCGAGCGCCAGCATGCTGGCCAGGTCACGCACGTGCGCGATGTTCGTCACCTGCATCCCCGAGCCCGGTATCGGCACCGGCCTCTTCCTCACGATCCCTGCAAGATTTCGAGAATTTTGTCTCAAATTCGTTCGTGTTGGGATTTGAAAATCCGCAAGGATTTTGGCGGGGGGTTCGTGTTTTTACTGTCGAAGAACCACTCCTCGCAGTCCTTGTTGTTGCCGGAGCCGATCATGTACTGCGGCCGGAAGGAGGCCCAGTTGCCGAACTCGCCGGCGATGTACTTCTCGACGCCGACGTGCCCCGCGCTCTCCTTCACCGCGTCCTGCGTTACGTCGCCGGCGAGTCGAGATGGGGTCACTAGTCAGTCATGGAGTCCGCCGGCTCTGCATTTGGAGAGTTCTTGTTCTTACCCCCTCGACGTGCGGCGGCTCGTCAGTCGGCGTGTAGATGCCGGCGCTGCTGACGAAGAGGAACTGCCCCACGCCGGCCGCCTTCGCCCAGTCCGCCACCGGCCTGCGAGACGACGACGGCGACGGACACCGTGACGGTCAGGCTGCCTGCACACTCTTGAGGCAAAAGCAGGGGATGCTGACGTACTTGACGGCGTCGAGGTCCTTGCCGTTGTTGTCGAGGACTACGTCGAAGGAGGCGCCGCTGACCGCCGCGCCGACGTCCGCCGGGTCGCCCCACACCGTCTTCGCCCCGGCGCTCGTCAGCTCCTGCATCCACGCCGGCCGCCGCGAAATTCCATCAGAGACAAACCTCACCATCGATCCACAGATTACCAAGATGCCATTGATGCCGCCTTACCGAGAAGCGGGAGAAGGGCGGCTTCTTCATCTTGTCGGAGCCCTCCTCGCCGACGGTGAGCACGGTGACGTCGTGCCCGGCGGCGAGGAGCTCCTTGGCGAAGTAGAACCCGATGACGGCGTGCCCTCCGCCGTTGGTGTTCACGATCAAAACGCTCTTCTTCCCACCCGCCGACGCAGCCTGGGCGCGCACGGTCACCGCGGCCGCTCTCCGCGCCGGCGCTCCCGACGCCGCGCAGCGCCTCACCGCGGCGACGCGCGGGAACGACGCGCCGAGGAACGAAGAGGACGATTGGGAGGACGGGCGGCACGCTGCGCTTCGGCGCCCGGAGGCGAAGGCGGCTGCCGCGGTGGCGGCGGCGGTGGAGGAGAACGCCATTGGATCGGAGGAGGGGAATGAGAGGAGGGAGGCGACGAGTGGTGGCCACCGGATATGATAGGTGTGAGTTTGTGAGGCCGTCGGAGGCTGGCCGTTATTTAACGGCTCCCGTGATTTCCCGCGCGCGCCAAGCTAAGATTTCAACTCTTCAATGAATGTGTGCCTCATTCTCATTCTGGTCGTCTTATATTATAAGGCCCTAGCACAAAATACAAAATGTATTAATCTTAAAATTGAAAATTTTTAATATAACTAAAATATTTTTTCACTTAATTATATAATTAACTTAAATAGATATTATTTTTACTGTACTTATAAGGCCCTTTTGGCATAATTCTAACTCCAGAATTTTTTAGAGCTAGTCTAACTTAGCGCCACGAAATTCTAGATCTGGAGCTATGAATGGATTGAGGATATTTAGTTAAGTAATTTAGTTTTTATTTTGAACTAAAAATAAAATTTTAAATTGTTTAATTATAGTATACAGACCCTAGATCGAACATGAATATTGGAGTTGCAGCTGTACTAAACAAACCTTAAATATATCGAATATTAATACTAAAATAGTAAATGTCATATTCAAGTAATAAACTAACGTCATGTTCTACCGAAAAATATTGTCCAATTAATCTTTATATATAATATCTTCTAAGACATTATTTTTAATTGTCGTTGTTACTATGAGTCTTTATTGTGTAGTAGTAGAACGTGAGTATAACTTCAACAACTTAGTTAAAAAAGCTCCTTTCAGCATATGCCAGAATCGCAAGAATGGTTGACAAAATCTTATATGCAGTAATAACATTAGTAGAATAACCTAACTGTTTTAAATTCTTAAGAATATCGAGAGTACACATGATTTCTTAATAAAATTATCAAAGAGAAGCAACCATTTAATCATATATTAAAAAATAATCACTTGATCATGATGAAGGGTGAGGTACCTGATCTTCCGTCAGGTAGAGGATAAACAATGATTTGTGGAGACGAGCACACACGATCCGGCTTTCGATCCACGAGATCGAGACACTGCAATCACAGCACCACTTCTCATCTAGTTATCAACCGAGTGCAGCCCGATTGACCTCGTCATGAAGGCCAATCCTTACCTATGAATCGAAGAACATAAGTAAAAATACAGAAAACGCAATCGAATGAAAATTCTATTGAATTTGTGAATTGGGGTTCACTTACAAAACTGACGAAGCGGCGACTATCATAGCAACGTGTAAATAAACCCATGAAACTCTAGACGGCTGTAGCTATAGCTTATATACATTTCTTGGATGTACCCCTAATGGACTCAACTGGGTACACGACCCAGAGACCCAATAAGACAACAAAACGGCATGCTGACAGATTCTAGACGCCTAATTATTTTGATGATTTTCATTGATCCAGAAGTAGTTTTGACATGAAACCGGTGCCATTAGAAAAGTGTCGAAGTTAGCTTTCCGTGCATATGTAGAACGTTGAAAATAGAGTCCGTATGTAGCCTGAGCGATGATTTTAGTGTATATTGCTCCTGGAATCCGAGATGGACTCAAGCTACAAGTGGATTGAGCTTCCAACTCAACTTAGTACATGCTGGTTCTTCTCCACCTCTTTGCTTGTCTCTATATACCTCATAGTCATCTTCATAGTTTCTAATAATAATATCATCATTAGGTAGCAATATATTCTCAACGTCATATAAAGAGGTCTTAAAGAACGAGCTCATCTGCAGATTGAATTGTCGTGCTTGAGCTCTAGTGATAAGACCTTACATAGCTACGTAAGGGACGTTGTGTGTATCTATAGAAGTGATGGTCCTCATCAGATCAGGTATTAAATAAAATAATCGATAATTATATAACTAAATAGGTTAAAAATTAAATTAAGTAAGTAATAGTAATTAAGATTTAAGGCCCCAATTATTTAGGGTCCTGTGTAAAGGCCACCCCGCTCATGCTAATCAAGGGAGCAGCTTGCATCGAAATGGATCGTACCACTATAGAAGTAATAAAGTTGCATATCTGAATTTCTGATTGTACCTGAAAAGGGCTGACTTGTGCGAGCGGAGTTCCTCCCTTAGCTCCTGTCATTTTATGATCTATTAATTGTAGCTTAAGATTATAATAATTTAGTTTATTTTTATAAGTTGAAACAAACAGTCTAACTTATTATGTCAATTTATTATAATCTAAAATACAGATTATAATAATTTAGTAAGCTAATCTAATCTAGTTTTTTTTTCTATAAATTAGATTATTATAATTTTAAGCCGAAACAAATATTGCCTTAACGTGGCCTTAATGTGTGTTATGATACACCGCGTGAGTGTGATGTGATTTGTACTCGTAAAAAGATGTGCTAAAATTTGTAGTTAATGTAGGGCTAAATTTGTAATTTATTCGCAGGGCCAATGAGACCAACTGCGTGACATGACTAGCGAGGGTTATGTTTGGAGATAGGAATGAAAATAAATTAGATAGTCTCCGTCGAAATATTTAAAAATAGATATGAATAATTTTAGATTATATATTTTTTGATAATTTCGGATATAAATTTTTTTGTATATGGATTTTTTTATACTGATTTTTTCAATACAGATTTTTTTATATACATATATAAATATAATATCACTAGT
>KE373023.1:1266059-1289834 GCA_000418225.1 Zizania latifolia | reverse complement strand
CCATCCTCTCCATCAAAATTGCAGTATACACCTCTTGCACATCACCTATTCGATGAAATGTTTCCAAGAGTTCAGTACTACACATCACATGTTTGATTTAATGTCTACTAGCACTTGACTTTTGTATTGCACTGCGTATGTTGATTAATATACTTGTGTATGAACTTGTGCATGTCGAGTGTTTGAGATTTTGCTTGTGTGTCCTCGCATGGTATGATTTGTTGAGGTTGTCCATGAACTTGCACACCAAGTGTTCGATCGGTCGTGCATTAGTGCTTTGTGCGTTTCTTTTTCCATAGAACGTTTGTCGCACTTGTGAACACACTTTGATTGACATTTAATCTTTTATCTGGACGATTTTTTTTCTAAGAGCGCTTTGTGGTGATATTCGTATCGACTTGCCTGGTGTGACGATTATTATCTAGCCTTGTGCTAAATCTCGACAAATCACTTGCAAGTCCGATACTTGTGTTTGAGGAAGTTTTCTGAAGTTTTAGTATCGACTTGCCAGGTGTGACTTTTACTTGTCCAGTCTTGGACTGAATCTCATCGAGTCACTTGCAAGTCCGATACTCAAGCTTCAGGAGTTTAATTTTTCCACTGTATTTTTTGTTTGCGCCCATTCACCCTCCCTCTGGTCGCTAGTTTTGGTCCTACATCCACCTCTGATTGTAGAACTCATTGGTTCACATACATCAGTATGTACAATGGCCAATGGCTCGTTTGCCCTCTCACTTTGACCAGTGAAAGGCATCTTAGTCATTTTGCCAAACAAACAAGTCTCACATGTGTCAAACGATTCGAAATCAAATGACTCCAAAAGCCCATCTCTATGGAGCTTCTGCATGCGCTTCTTATTTATATGACTCAAACGACAGTGCCAAACATAGGTGGAATTCAAATCATTGAGTTGAGGTTTCTTCGTATTAATGTTATAAACGTGTGTATCCTCAAGATTCAGAATATATAAGCCATTCAATAATGAACAAACACCATAGAACATAATATTCAAAAATATCGAACAACACTTGTTCTTTATTACGAATTCAAAACTATCTTCCTCAACATGACGAAGAGATAATATTTCTGCCCAAGGCGGGAATAAAATAATAATTATTTAACTTCAAAACTAATCCTGAGGGTAGCGACAAAGAATAAACACCGACGGCCAATGCAGCAACTTTTGCACCATTGCCGATGCGACCATCTAATTCGCCTCTTGCGCACTTCCTAGTCCTTTTCAGCCCCTGCAACGATTTGCAAGTGTGAATCATTGATCCAGTATCAAATACCCATGAATCACTTGGACGAATAGCAAGATAAATTTCAATAACATTTATACCTGAAGCGGAAGTCACACTTCCTTTCTTTTTTTTGTTCTTCCAAGTATAACATGCAATTCCTCCGACAATGGCTAGGCTTATGGCAGTGGTGGCAAGTGTAAGAGCTAGCAGGGCCCGACTTGGACTTTCCAGTCGAATTATACTTGGAGCTCGAGATCACATCTGAAGCTTTAGCCTTTTCCTTACGCTTTCTCTTCTTACTTTTCTTTTGAACCATCATCACATGACTAGGATTTTTCTTAAGGCTTTCCTCGACTGTCTTGAGCATCCCATGTAATTCAGCCAATATTTTCTTCATGTTATTCATATGAAAATTCATGATAAACGGCTCAAAACTCGCAGGGAGCGACTGAAGAATCATATCTATGACTAAATCATTATCAAGTTTAGAGCTAAGCTTCTCTAGGTTCTCAACGTAACCAATCATCTTGATCACATGAGGACTCACTGGACTGCCTTTTGCCAACCTGCACGAAAACAAGGACTTTGAGACATTATACCTCTCAGTCCGTGCTTGGTTCTCAAACATGCCCTTCAGCCCCACGATCATATCGTAGGCATCCCTATCCTCATATTG
Organism: Zizania latifolia; assembly: GCA_000418225.1. Lineage (NCBI taxonomy): Eukaryota > Viridiplantae > Streptophyta > Magnoliopsida > Poales > Poaceae > Zizania > Zizania latifolia. The sequence continues at coordinate 1,287,914 of KE373023.1, read as the reverse complement.
CTTCTGAAGCTCAGAGGACATGCAGGCAAGCATGAGACAGCTGACATCAACTAAATCACTGGCGTGCTTCTCATAAGCCCGCGTTTCAACAATTGGTGTATCATCCGTTGGTTCATCAGGATGGGGTTCCTCTAGAACATAATCATTTTTCCTGTTTGAGAACGATTTTCAAATTTCTGTACCAGTCTATAAAATTTGTTGCAGACAATTTCTCCCTTTCAAGGATGGATCTCAGATTAAAAACGGAAGTGTTCTTTGCAGTAGGTGCCATGATCTATAACAACAATGCAAGGTTCAGCACTATTCTATGTTAATCTTCTATCAAATAAAAGATATGCCACAATATGTAAAATGATCGCTTTCCCTCTAACGACACATTGTGGGACAAAATCCATATTCAACTAACTCCTAGTGAGCTTTGGCATCACTGCTAGAAGATCAGTGACATAGGTAAGCAACACCTTGCTAATCACATCATATGTGACTTTTGTTCGTTGGGGTGACATCCAATGCCCGACGCCCAACTCCATGTCCCAAAGCTCAAAACCGTTTTAATAGCTTTGTTAAGTTAACCAATACTATGCATGTAGTGTCCGACACCACCCTAACTGATTGAGATAAAAGATGGCACCCTACTTTGGCAGACCCACCATACAGTGATCATAACCTTAGTAGGTGTAGCTATTGGAAAGAGCATTAATACTTAATTTTCTAAGGGAAACTATTCTATCAGGGTAACGATGCCTACCGCACACGCAGCATGAAAGAATAGTATGACAGGAATATAAGTAAACATCGCAGGCAATCATATTGACTATGACTGAGTACGGCCCCTTCGCATGGTGATCTCCATCTCCATGGTTCATGTCCATCGAGACATACCGCTTCACGTCTCCATGAACCTGTATCAGCCTATTACAACTAATAGCACTATACTAATGACATGAGCTGAAGCATCACATGTCGACGCGCATGTCGTATAATATTTGAACAGCCTTGGGCTACAATCAACCATGACACGCAGACCATATTATTACAAGCGAGTATCATATACTTTGCAAGGTCATATCAGTTGCATCATTCCCTACAAAAACGAGTTAGGCGGAATCTAGACGTGACTGAACTGGACCCGGAACTTCCGACTCAAGGCCGGAACTTTCGAAATCAACCTTCTGTCTCGAATTTATTTTTGGCCTAGAAGTTTCGAGTCACACCCGGAACTTCCAAAAATAACCTTCTGTACGGAATTTATTTCTGTCCGGAACTTCCGGTCCAACCGGAACTTCCAAAAATAACATTCTATATCAAAAATTATTTCGGCCCGGAACTTCTGGTCCAACCAGAACTTTTGAAAATCCGACGATAAAAACAATAGATCCAATCTATTTCCATCACATATCACCATATGTGATTGATCCAGATTGAACACTACGTACGTAGGCTCTGATACCACTGTTGGGTTATGGGGAGGCTACGCTAGCGCTTAATTTCAAAACTTTACCCCGTTAGCCTAGGAACCCATGCACGCAATAGGATCATGGATCATTACCTGTACCATGAGACGCGCTCGGGCAGCGGAAGTAGAGTTGAAGTAGCGCGTCTTCGAGCAACTCTTCTCCCGGCTCCGTTCGTTCGTCTACGATCCGACGATGAAGATGACGCGATCTGACGATCTGGTGAACTCCGCAGGAAGAAGATGAGCACCGATGCAGCAACGGTGCCTCTATGATATCCACACGTACAGGGATGGGATCACTTCGTGCCGGCGTGCTAGCACCACTCGTGAGATCCGGGAGATCAATCACAACCCTTGTGATCGTGGGGAAGAGGTGGTGGCTAGGGTTAGGGTGAAGTAACAATGAACAGCAGCAACAACCAGCAACCTTCACGTGCTAGCTCTACCCCTCTTTATATAGTGCACCATCGTGGGCCTTTAATCTGTATTAAAGCCCAACAGATCTAATCTGTTCGCGTGTTCTGGAACTTCTGGCTATAACCAGAACTTTCGGCCCCGGAACTTCCGAAATAGACATTCTGTATCGAATTAATTCTCGATCCGGAACTTCCGGTCCAACCAGAACTTCCGGTTCGTCCAGAACCCGGAACTTTCGGCTACAACCGGAACTTCCGGTTCGTCTAGAAACTCTAATACCTGGGCTGACCCAGAACTTCTAGTCCTACCAGAACTTCAGGATGCTCCAGAACCCAGAACTTCCGGCTACAGCTGGAACTTCCGGTTCACCCAGAATTTTCTTGGGCACAATTCCATCGGTTATAAGGCAACCGGATAAGCAGTGTGGCTTAAGAATTTTATTCTAGATCTTAAAGTGATAAACAGCATTTGAGAACTAATTAAGTTATACTGCGATAATCAAGTTATAGTGTTCTTTTCTAGTAACAAGTCAAGTGGTGCTTCCAAACACATCGACATTAAGTATTGTGTTGTGAAAGAAAGATACTAGGATCGAATCATTAAGATTGAGCATATAAGTACTAAGTCTATGCTGGTGAATCTACTCACTGAAGGCTTACCACCTAATGTGTTTAAGCAACATAGTCTAGACATGAGTTGCAATATAGTCTAGACATGAGTTTGGTGACTAGTCTTTAACCTGGTCCTAGTTTAAGTGTCATTAATTCCTAAATAAGTAATAAGAGTTCTTACAAAGTTTCTGGTGGCATTGTGGATAATGGGGTCTCGGTAGCGAATTAAATGCTGCTAAATATGCATTGGTCTAGTGTTTACTATTATACTGAGTATGGACATAAATATAAGTCAAACATAAGTTGTTAACTGTTTGATCAAGTGGGACAATGTTGGAGATAAAAGTTATGATCTACACAGAAAACAACTTGTAATCTATTAGGACTCTGTTAGAAATAAAGAGATAAGCAAGAATTTGTGTTGTAATCAGAAAACACATATTTTATCGTATCCTATATAGATTTGGCCCTATCTCCCTAGCCTGTCTATATAAATAAGCTCAGATGATCGGCTAACTTATGACATGAGATTATAACTCATTAGATCTGAGTTATTAAATTTAGAGCTTTCGCATCTATTAGCCACCCCATTAGAACCGATTGCTAAGAGGTTGCTAGGAGGTAGAAGATCAAATCCTTGTTACCGACAATCCAGTAATTTGATTCAGAAAAAAAGATGGCTGCTACTAACACTGGTATGTAATTTTACCGTTTTCCGCTTTACGTTAATCAATCATGTGCTAGACAAGTAGATTTGGGTTTATGTGCTGCTTATGTTTAAGTTTTAACAAAACTAACAAAGTTTACCAAATCATAACATATTAAAAAAATGTTGGCACATTTTAGGCATACTTAGTCATGAAAGTGAGTATTTGACAAATCGGCCCATATAAATTAAAAATATGATTAACCTAAGATTAGGCATAGAGATTAAGATTGTATTTGGTTTTAGAGATAAGGTGGAACGAGATAAGATGAACCTATTTTTAGTACTGTTTAATTCAGAAATTTGATAGGATATGGATATTTCGAAAATATATCACGAAATTGGAGATAAGCTGGTCCCTCTTTTCGCACGGGACGAGTTCATCCCACTTTTCGTCCGTGAGTGTCCGTCCACACGAAACGGCCTGGCGAGCGCCGCGCGGCGCGGCTGCCGGGGCGGAGGCCGGAGGCGCAACTGCCGAGCTGGGGAGCTGGGGATACCGCAGCTGCCGCCAGCGACATCTCGACGACAGCTTCTCCGCCGTCGCACGGCTGCTCGCGCGCTGCCCCGCGAGTCATCGCGCTCGCCTCCGCGCCGCCACGCCATCCGCGAGGACATCGTCGTCGAGATCGCCGAGCTGCTTCTCCACTAGAGGACGTCGCACCAGAAGGGCTCAAGAACAAACGAGAGGACAGAACAACAGCCACAAGAAACGAGCAGAGCAGCAACCAAATCGAATTACAAATTAGCATCAAGAAACGAGCAGCGGTCGCAACCAAATCAGGACACCCTGCTCTCCTTCTGCTCCTCACAAGCTCACATAACTAATAAACCCTCCCAATCTTCTCTCAAGCTCTTCCAGGAGAGAGATGGAGACAGATTGAGGTAGAGAGAGGGAGGATCCGAGAGAGACAGAGAGAGCTTCGTCTAGACATTGGAATGGAGCAAGGCTGAGAAAGCGACGGATATCTATGACATGTGGGCCCCTCAAAATCTGTTACCTACGGTGTTAAAAGTTAGCATCATCCTATTTCTCAACCCAACCAAACAAAAAACTAAAACATTACTATTCCTCACAACCAAACCAAAGACGATTTAATCCCAAAAGTTGGGACAGCACCATCCCATTCCACTTTGTCTCTAAATCAAATACAACCTAAAGGATCAAACCAAACATCTGATAAATATCTCAAAGATCTCCTTAATATAACTTAAAATAATCGACCAAGATTATGTTAAAACCAGCTATTCTAAAAAGAACCAAACTCTGGTACATCCCTACATTCAGAATTGGAATGAGCATATTTAATTTATAATATATCTATTATTAATAAATTTATAGGTTTTGTTTAACAAATGGAGGGGGAATAGCCCTGAATACGAGATTTTCAAAACTAGGTTTTAAAAGGAGGTTTTCAAATTTTCAATGAAAAACACTGTGAAAGAAAGGTCAAAATTCAAAACCAACAAACAGATTATTACCAAGGCTACCAACGGCCGAGATTAATGCAGCCCCCCTAATCATGCGGCTGGCGTCACCCTAAAAAACCCTCAACCCATTCCGTAAAAAACAATCCAGACGATTTTCAGCACCAGCCCATTCCGAGTCGTCGTGCGGGCCCTCCCGGTGGACCCCGTGATGCCCCCGCGGCGGTGACCTCGCCGGCGGCGTCGCCATGACCTCCCCGGCCTCCACCTCCTCCTGGTTCTCCGGCAAGCCCGCATCCTCTTCCTCGTCCGTGATGCCCCCTGGCGGCGTCGCCTCCGCGCCCGGTCTCATCTCCGAAGGCCCCGCCGCGGGAGGGGAGCAGTGGTCGCCGCCGTGGTCGGTGCGGGCCCGGGCACCGTCGGGCGGAGGAAGCAGCTGCAGGGGACGCTGTTCAAGTACGGTCCGAAGTCCTCTCAGGTACGGGCCCTCCCTCTCGTCGTTGCTTGCGGTGGCGATCTGGATGGAGATCGTTTTCGAGTTTTTTCCCATTCGGATGATTATTTTCGTTCAGCTCGTCGCCTCCATCCCATCTATGAAGTTCTAGAGCTCGAGATTTTGCTTGCATTGTAGTATCACGCAATTGCGTCTTCTGAAATGTTGTAGGAGAAGGGGGGAGGGGGGCGAGTAGGAGTTCCTCGGGCCCGATGATTCTAGAACCTTCTAGAGGGTTACCGCACGCGTGGCTCATCTTCTCTGAGGACGGGATCGTTATCATAATTCATAACCTTGGAAATGCGGGATCTTTTCCTTGGAGTTTTCTGTTTTCCGCCGCTGCGTGTGATTTTTGAGAATCTTATGGAAGAAGGAAGATTCTATAGTGTGTCTCTACTCATTCTGCAGATGCTGTAGCCAGTGGCGATTCTTTCTTTAGAGGGTCGCTTCTAGGGAGCCCAAAGAGAGGGAATTGCATATGTAACCCGAAATTGGGGCACCTTCGAAAAATGCCCCGAAGTTGAGAGACATTGTAAAAGTGCCCCATACTTTGCAGCTTTTTTGTTTTCTTGCCATTTTCCATGATAAACATTTCTTCTTGCTATTTTCCCATATTTTTCAGACGAATTTGCTACTAGCAACCCTAGCCTGCACACTGCCCGGTGCTGCCACCATGCTGCTAGGCCCCCGTCATCGCTGCTGAGAACATCGAGGAGACTCAAATCCCATCACCGAAGCGATGGATCTCCTGAAGAGGGAGTTGGAGAAGAAACAGAAGGCGGTGACAGCCAACTTCGACGAGAAGAGCTTCATGTGGCGGTCAGAGTTGGAGCAGAAGCAGCTCCAAAAGCGTCTCCATGAGGAGCACCGGAAGCTCCTCGATGTTCTTGGTGGCGGCGGCATGGTGGCAACATTGGGCTGTGGTACGGGCTAGGGTTGTCAAGGGCAAAATCGCCTGAAAAATATGGGAAAATAGTAAAAATAAATGTTAATCACGAAAAATGGCAAAATTGCAAAGAAGCGGCAAAGTATGGAACATTTTTACGAAGTCGCTCAACTTTGGGATATTTTTTTGGAGGTTCCCCAAATTTGGGGTACATATGCAATTCCCTCGCCCAAAGCATAGTAAGCTTCTTGTGTTTGTAATGCTATTAAATCGACTAGTCAACCCTAGTCGCCATGGCACCAACTAGGCGATAGTTGTGATTAATCGACGACTAGATTGACTAGTCAACCCTAGTTGGTCCTAGTTGTCTATATAATCGTCCTATATATACCAGGACCTATAGGGTATATATACTATTACTATATCTAAATAAGCAAATCATCATTTATACGAAAGCCTCCATCTCTAGCTATTGCAGGTCCTCCTGAGTCTTCATCCTCCATTCCTACATCTGAATCAGATGCATCTTGCTGATTTGTGCTTCTGCTTCATCTCTCATATCATGGTCATTGTCATCTTCTTCAGGGATATCTAGAGCTTTATCAGTATTCCTTGGACGCTTCCTCCTCCTACCATAAGTTTGGCTAACAGAGGCTGCTGCATGAGCAATTGAGCATCGGCAGCCCTAGGCAAGTTACGACTCCGTAGACTCTCACATGCACCGATAGCTTCATCCACAATAGCCCAAGTTAGCTCATTGCCTGTCATGGGTTGGCCCTATGACGGCATAAACACCGCCGAGAGGATAGCCGAGCGGTGGCTGCTGCTAGGGATGAGAGGTAGACTTAGAAGTTGGGGAGAAAAACATTGGGACGAGAGATTATACTTTTTCTTTCTTCATTGATTCCTTGATGAATACAACTCTATTTATGGAGCCTACAAGACTTATCTTTTTAACTAAATCTAATCTAATAACCTAATCCTAACTGCTACAGTACCCATGGGTACTGTTTACGTAAACAGTACCGCATGGTACTGTTCACGTGGCTGGGCCTGGTAGCCCTGGCCCACAGCCCATGAAATTGCCATGAGTTGTATAAACCAGCTCACAATTCTCGTCCACCCATTCAATTTCTCATTGAAATTCTTCTAGCGAGTAAGAGTGGAGGGGGTATAGGTGTCATAGATAGTGGTGGGCCAAGGCTGCCAGTGCCAGCCGACGTGAACAGTACCCGCGTGGGTACTGTAGCAATGATTAGGGATTAAAGATAGATTATATCTCTTGTAGATTAGTGATTCTTTTAAAATAGCAGATTAGATTAGAGTTAGTTAAACAGATAAAGTATTATAAGTTCTATAAATAGGACGGTATTGATTAAGAATAAAGCAATGAAGAAAGAATTAGTCTAATCTCTTATCTAGTTTCTATTCCTCATCCTAATGTTCTTCTTCCCAATCTAAGTCTACCTCTCGTCCTGAGCAGCCACCGCCGTCCGGCTATCCTCCCGGCGGTGTTTGTCCCATGATAGATCCAACCCATGACAATAGGAGAGAAATCCTATGGGCTTGGGCGAAAACACAATTAGCCCAGTGAGGCAGCAAGCCCAGCTAGTCATTCAACACAACTACTCGGGCGATCGGTCGTGATTAGTCGATGACTAATTGGACAACCACTTTTCTGGTCGCTCTAATCGAATTAGAGTGCCTAATCGAGTCCAAGTGACCGATGAGGATGATTAATCATGATTAATTGGACGACTTGATAACAGTGTGTGTTTGTGTGGTGCATTTTGTTTTTTGTATTCTACTTTTTTTGCAACAAAGTTGTAGAAATCTTTGCCTGCCAAGTTTCAAGTAAATCATCCTTTGTAGCTAGGGGCACATGCTGTTGATTGTTGAGGACCTTTTTGTTGTAGTAGTTAGAGTGAGGGTCTCAATTCTCAGTGGGGTGATCTGTCACAAGCTAGATGCAATCTTTCCTGTGTTTGGGCCACTTAATGCCACATTGCCATTTGTGGCCTTTCGATGACCAGTTGGTAGTAAGCCTATACAGCTTACAGCATAACCATTACATCATGCCAGGATCTGAATGCAGTATTGCAGGACATCTTATTCTGCTGATAAGAAATATTCTTTTACACCTCACAAAGTCCACATAAAGTTTTGAAATCTCTTGAAGTTTATATCATTTTAAATTCTGTTATCATGATGTCCAAGTTTTTTCTTTTATGATGTACATTATTTCATTATCCATCATTTTATTACGTTTTGCATATACAAAGAAAATCTTCACTATCCATGTGCTAACTTCTTGTTGGATATGATTTGTTAGTACTGTTTTGTTTCGCCTACAAAACTTATCTCTCCTCTTGCAGGTTGCATTTACATATGGTGATTTTAACCACCAGGTGATCTTCATTGGTGGTTTGACAGATGGTTTTTTAGCAACTGAGTAAGTTAACATTTTGTAGTTCCATTAATTTTTCTATATCATTAATTGAATCGGAAGATGCACACTATCTAATAGTGAAGTTCCCATGAGTTTTTCCCATTAGGGTAGTCTCCAAGCGCTGCAGTAATAGCACTGCAATAATTAGGACAAGTTTGTTACTTAGGATATCAATTTTTTTTTGAAATATTAAGTTTTATCTATTAGCTAGCCAAGTTATTATTTAGATTGTTCTATATAATTGTTATTCTGAAGCAAGGGAAAAAATAACGCCTTTCTCCCCAAAAAGTTCTTTCATCCTAGTCTATGATCATTGATCTCCTCTCCTAAAGTCCCTTCCCTCGAGCCATGTTGCTCCTCTCAATATGGTAGCTACCCAGATGTACTGAGATAGAGATCAATATCATGCAAAGTTGCAAACATGAAAATATTTGTAATACAATCACCCTCAAATCCTTTACTATCCATTCATGCAAATCACTTTCCTTTGGGCAAATCAAAATGAAAAAAATCTAGACGTACTTATTAATTTACTCTGCATATGTATAAACTTTGAAGATCGAATTCTTATATGTTGAGAGTAACATAAATAATAAGTTTGAAAAATTGATATATCAGAGAAGGATAGGAAAAAAGTTTTGTAAACATATAATTAGGGGGCCTCTATGGTATAATATGTATCTCCTAAGGAGATAATACTTCTAATTAATTTCAGCCCCATGTAAAAATAGATGGAAATGTGGGAAGGTAATAGATCATCTTATTTACATCTGAGCCGTTAGATTAAAAATAATAAACGGTCTACAATCATTTGATTGTACTTTAAAATTCTTCTATAATTATTATACATATATTTGTAACACTCCAGGTATCCACATACCTGAGATGTCACATAAAGCACTAAGATTATCTAAGTCTAAAATTTATTTAAAATTTTGGCAGTCTTCCCTATAATATGGATATCCACGATAGACAGTTTATAAGATATTGTCATATCAACCATCCACAACTTTAAAACTATAGTCTATAGCTAAACACCACATATGGTCCCATAAATTTAATCATAACACCAATAATGACTCAAAGGTTTAAATGCATAAATTAAGCTAGACTATACATTAAAACTAAGATAGGATGTAAATGTTGTGTGTAGTGATGTGTGGTTGAAGTTACTACATCTCAATCCATAATAATCTTTTTAATGAGTACTTTAAAAACCAAATGAAACACAAGATTGAGTAAAGAATACTCAGCAAATACAATATAAAACTAAATATAATTCATGCATCATATTTACATCAAGAATTAATAAGAACATTTTCTTTTCCTTTAGAAAGCGAGAAAATAAGAAATAGTAGTTTTCATATCGAATAATCATGAATATCCTTTAACGTTACCGGTAAGTCGAGCAAGCGGGTCCAACACTCATTCATAAGTTCTTAAATAAAAAATCAAATAACACTCCATGACTACGCATGGAATTTGAACTTTCATAATAAAGAATTAAGGATATGAATACTAAATGTTTCAATATATAATTTGAACAATTATGAGATAACATAAAAAGTGTACATAATTAAAAAATAAGACAAAGTAAAGTATATAACATAAGAAAAAAATATCTATTCAACACAAAATTAATTCGTTATGCACTTGCCTTAACCGTACCGATAACCTGTATTTTCACTCGCTTTGCTGGAAGACTCTATACTTAAATCATAAAACAATATTCAGAAGACTATCCTGCATAGGAGCTCCACTATCATTCGATATAAAAACTCTAAAACCCAAAACGCCGGACATCCCAATAAATTACTAAAAACTTAGGTCCTTCGTTGTTTTGGACGTATCTTTTAAACCGCTAATCTAAACTTAATAAATAAGTACATTTTAAGCATCCACAAAAAACAACCTACAACTTTCGTGTTATGCTTCAGGATCAATGACGCATCCATCACCCCAAACTAAAAGAAAATGACGTGTACCGATTTCGGACCTAGTTAGCAGCACTGTTTTTAGCGTTTTTCCTAAATAGTTTATCCGAATCATATGAAACCAGTGCCGTTACAAAGATAGGGAATATGCTACAACTTTTCTTTAGACTACGAGACCTGATTCTCAATAGATTAATACCAAATTTAAAAATACAATTTCAGCCTAATAGGAGAATTAAATTTCTAAATATCTGGCAATTAATTCCACATCTGTTTGAAATTTATACATCTAGAGACTATAAAGAAGTTACTCTTGTAGCGAGAACAATCAATTTGAAAGGAATTGGTGCTCGTACAAAAATCCCCAAATTTTCTTCTCTTCTCCTGCCTGTCCTCTTCCTTCTCCCCTTCTCTTGGTTCCCTGTTGTCTACTTGCCTTCTGTCTCCCTGCCTTTCTCTTGGCTCACAGGCAGCTCGACCAGCGGTGACCAGCGATGGTGGTAGTGGCGACCAGCGGCGATGACCAGCAACAGGACGAGCAGAGGTAGAAGTCGCTGCTAGGGCCGTCGAGAAGATTAGCGATCGATCTGTTATCTGAGAAGAGATATATATCCCTCCTCTAATCTTACGGCCTAGATTTAATCACCCGTTATAACCTTATTTGAAATCTGATTTCAACAAATAAATATAAAAATGGAACCTACTCGACGAGCGCTACGCAACCACAAAACCTGATCGTCCATCGCAGCAATGGTTAAAAAGTTGTATTTTAGTATCTTTGTTCCGATGGACGATCGGGTTTCGTGGTTGTGTTGTGCTCGTTGAGTAGATTCTATTTTTATATTTATTTGTTAAAATTAGATTTCGGATAAGGTCATAGCGGATGATTAAATCCGGGTTGTTAGATTAGAGGAGAGATATATACATATCTCTTCTCAAAGAATAGATCGATCCCCAATCTTCTTGATAGCCCTAGTCGCCGCTTCTACCTCTGGTCGTCCTGCTGTTGGCCACCACCGCCGGTGGCCACTGTCGCCATCGATAGTCACCATAGCCACCGCTGGTCGCCGCCACCGCCGCCGGTCGAGTTGCAGGTGAGCCAAGGGAAAGGCAAGGAAACAACAGGGAACCAAGAGAAAGGGAGAAGAGGATAGGCAGGAGAAAAAGAGAGGAAAATTTGGGGATTTTTGGGCAACCATCAATTCTTTTCAAATTGATTGTTCTCGCTGTAAGGGCAACCATCGCCAGATATTTAGAAATTTAATTCTTCCAGTAGGCTGAAATTGTATTTTTAAATATGGTATTAATCCATTGAGAATTAAATCTCGTAGTCTAAATAAAAGTTATAGATGTATTCGCTATCTTTCTAACGACGCTGGTTTCATATGATTTGGATAAACGGTTTAGGGGAAACGCTAAAAATAGTGCTGCTAACCGGGTTCGAAACCGATACAACATGTCGTTTTCTTTTAATTTAAGGATGATGGATGTGTTATTGGTCCTGGAGCACAACATGAAAATTATAGGCTATTTTCTGTAGATTCTCAAGATGTACTTATTTATTAAGTTTGGATTAGGGTTTAAAAGTTATATCGAAAATAACGAAGGACCTAAGTTTTTAGCAATTTATCGGGATGTTCTTCGTTTTGGGTTTATAGTTTTTATACCAAATAATAGTGGAGCTCCTATGCGGGATTGTCTTCTAAATGTTGGTTTGTGATTTAGGTGTAGAGTTTTTCGGCAAAGCGAGTAAAAATTTGAGTTATCGCTACAGTTAAGGCAAGTACACGACGAACTAATTTTGTGTTAAATATATGTTTTTTTCTTATGTTATACTCCTTACTTTGTTTTGTTATTTAATTATATGTGCATTTGTTATGTTATCTCATAATTGTTCTAAGTATATATTCAAGTATTCGATATTTATATCTTTGATTTCTTTATTATAGAAGTTCAAGTAACATTGGCCATGGAGTGTTATTTGTCTTTTCTTTCAGGATTCTATGAGTGAGCGTTGATCCCTTTTGCTCGACTTATCGGTAACGCTAAAGAATATTTATGATTGTCTAGGATTGAAACTACTATTTCTTGTTTTCTCGCTTTCGAAAGGAAAAGAATATTTTTATTGAATCTTGATGTAAATGTAGTGCATGAATTGTATTTAGTTTTATATTGTACTTGCTGAGTATTCTTTACTCACTCTTTTGTTTCATTTAGTTTTTTAGGTACTCATTGAAAATATTATTATGGGTCGGGATGTAGCAACTTGAACTACACGTCACCTTACATAACATTTATATCCTATCTTAGTTTTAATTTGTAGTGTAGCTTAATTTATACATTTGAGTTATTCGTGTTATGGTTATTTCTATAGGACCGTATGTGATGTTTGTTTATAGTTTTTAAGTTGTGGGTGATTGGAATGATAATATCTTATAAACTGTCTGTCGTGGATGTCTATATTACAGGGGAGATTTTGCTGAAATTTCAAATAAATTTTGGACTTAGATAATTTTAGTGTTTTGGGTATGTAGATACCTGGGGTGCTACAACCTTACCATTTTTTATTGTTCTTGGTTAAGACTGAATTTAATTTGTTTATTGCTAATCAATGCCTGGAACGGTACAACTAGTTGGAACTTTTGTCTCTCGCCTTGGAGGTCGAGAAATGGTCACTAGTCCAACCATTACTTTCTTCATCATACACTGGATATGGAATTTCCAGCTTAGAGCAAGTATGATCTATCAAATTGCCTTTTTTATCCTTGTACTGTTAGAAGGGCATTTGTATATCACAGCGGTGTTGATATTCTTGTAATGGCATGCTAAAAGAAGAATTGAGGTGCTTAAGAAAATTTTTAGTGTTTTTAATTTAATTTTCATATTCTTTTTACATAATTAGTTCAATTTTTCAATCTTGTCATTCCACACATTCATTAACTTAATTGCATGATTTGACCACACATCCACAGAAAGCTGATTATAGCATCTCGTATATATTTTTCCAAATGGCCACAAAATTAGTGATGATGTCCTAATCTATACTTGTCATCCAAAGGTACTGCATGCAGAAGGGTGATTGCTTGAACTACCTACAATTTGTCTTGTTTAGACTCAGTTTGTGGTTGTTGTGTTGTGCTGCATTGTTTATTTTTTAATTTGCTGTGAAAATTGAAAACTTATAATTGTTGTAGTTTATTTTACGGATGGATAAAATAGAGTTACTCTACATTTTGAGATCACAATAATGTTACTGTTTGCAACATAGATTAAAAGAAAAGCAGTTTGCCAATTGGTGTAACATCAAAAAGTGTATTATCATAATCCACCGCAATGCCAAACAGAGCCCTAGTGGTAATTGGTAAACCTTTTTTGGGTCAGTGGTTTTGCAAAGTATTGATTATGAAAGGTGCATTTTCACCATATATTTCCTGTTGTTTCATGTGAATTGGGAGACACCCAATGCTTCCATTTGTAAAATCAACATTACGTAACAATTCAAACTTCTGATTTTACCTTTTTTGCTTTGTTTTAATGCAATATGTGGGGACAATTTGTGGCAGTAATAATATCACTGATTTTGTTCTGCTACAGGACGCTTGATTGGATTTTCCATTTTATTGTTTTTTGGTCCTTTTCATTCTAACTCTTATATTTTCTTGGACTATGTATTGATTATATCTTGTCTTACCCAAGGATGTATTGGAACTAGATCAGCTTATCAGTTACTTGATAAACAAAGAAAATTCTGAGGGAGTGATATTGCTTGGACACAGTACTGGTTGCCAGGTATGCTACCACTGATATACTGACACTATTTTTACCGTCTAAAGAGTAAATGCTCCAAGTTTCTTAGACTTGCCCCAAGCGTACTCCTTGCTCATCAATCTGATTCCACTCTGCCCAAACCTGTCCTAATCCATGCTGCTTCCCCACTTCACATGCCTCTGATAATCTCCCTGCTCTTAATCATAGCTGAGTTTCAAGCTCATCATGTTCAACTTGGAGGTTCAGACTTCAGACTAGAGTAATAACTCTAATTTGTAGCAGATATCTCAAACTTCATTGCATGGGATGAAATCAATGAATCATTCCCCATAAGGCATAAGCCCTCTTTTGATCCTCCTTTTTGCTGACAAGTTTCATAGTACTCTGCTGCACTATCTGTCTATTCTGCTCTAAAAAACCAGCCTTTTCCAGTTATTCAATTTCCAGTGCATTTAGAAAAATCAGAAAATGAGAAGAAAATGTAAACTATGGTTGAGAAGCATAGATGTCTGGATCTCACTAGCCAAGAGAGTTATCATTTCTTTCCCATATGCACAATAATGCAAACAAAGTACGTATCAGGGGCTGCATTTTTGTCACCAAATTGCCTCTCAAGGAAAGCATCATCATTCGTGCTCCATTTGACATTTTTGGGACCTTTGGTGATCCATTTAACTAATTTATGTCTCTAATATGCAACTCTAGAGTTTAGAGATCTTGACTGGCTGAGACAAGTTTAGGGTTGTACATTGTATTTTACTCTAAATGAAGATAACACAAACCCTTCCGTGGATTTCAGGATATTGTGCATTACATGCGGACAAATTTTGCATGTTCCAAGGCAGTTTCTGGGGTCATTTTGCAGGTATTTTCTCCCTGTACGTTTTCTTTTATCCACATGGTTGAGTGGAGAAGTGAACTATTGACCTATTGGCAAGAATGCTTGTATATGTGGAAATCCATGTAAACAATATGTTTGTGTAACTTCTATGATATTCCATTCTTACAGGCCCCAGTAAGTGATAGGGAGTATAGAGCAACACTTCCAGAAACTGCAGAAATGATAATAGATGTGGCAGCAAAACTGATCAGTGAGGGCCGTGTAATGGATTTGATTCCCAGGGAAGCAAATCCAGATGCTCCAATTACTGCCTACAGGTATTGATTTTCTGTCTTGAATTACACATATTTACTAGTATGTCAGTAGTTTCTTCTTATGGGATTAATGGCAATGACAATTCTGATGACAATTCTTATGTTAGCAATGACATTTCTGATGACCACACATACTTTGATTACTGGAAATGATAATTAAGAGGGTTCAATTTTTTGATTTATGGCCATGTATACTTTGACTACTGCTGAAAGAGTTAGATGAGGAGCCACAAGCTGTTGTTGCTATTGGATATTTGACCTTATATCGTCTCTGAAAAACTTTTGCTGAGAGTTTTGTAGCATCTCTTGTACTGCTTAGATAGTTAGATTGATGACATGAGATATACAATTTGTTGCTCTTCCATGGGCTATGATGACCGAAGATATGATTTATTTTTCTGTTCCCTATGGATCATATAGCATGGAAGAGTTATCTATGTTTTGTTAAGCACATACTTTGCAGATAAATGGTTAAATCATCGATGATGCAAATTGAGCCACAAGAATGGAACAAACATGAATAGAATTAAGCTACCTTCTAGTGTTAAGGACACATAGAGTATATCATGTTATCACATATTAAAAATCTGGTGTTAGTCATTGTTTTTTTGTCTCCCACTTAATGTTGCTTATGATCAACTATATTGAGTGGAGTCTAGACCTTTTTTCTTCAAATGATGCAAAGTTAACTTTTCTCTTTGTTTCTATGGCTTTCTTAGGAGACTTGACACACATGTATGATGTATCCAATATCCTATCACTTCTTTTAGTTGCATATCTGTTTTTTTATTGGATTTATTTGCCAGCATATCTCCTAGTATCCTTTTGTAGTCAGTGTGATCTTAAAAATTACCCATAAGGAATCTGAAAAATATTTTTTCTGTTCAGTTGCATTCTAATGCATAGAAATAATGTGTAGGTACCACTCCCTTTGTGCATATATGGGTGATGATGACATGTTCAGCTCAAATCTTAGTGAAGATCAGTTGAGGCAGAGACTTGGTCATATGTCAACCACACAGTGCCAGGTATTGTTCCTTTGTACTAGTTGGCTTTGTCAACACATAAAAATATCATTTTGTAGACATTTTTCAGTGTCACTCTCTTCTGATTATTATACGGATCACTTGGGGCCATCCTTCTGTGGTCCTTTGTGACTGTCTCTAGTTACAGCAACAATTTCGTGCCGATCATCTTGGATACCTTTTTAAAGAAAACAACTGCTTCACTATCAGATATTCGATATTTTCTTAATGCCTGCTTCCCCAAGTATTTTAATTATGTTAGTCTGTTTTACGAATGGTGAGAGTTGAATGCTTGCATTTGCATTGGTGTCAGATATTATGTCCATGTCAATGCTATGATGCTATAGAACTAGGTTCGATTATGTTGAGTACTTGACTTGCAATTTTAGCTATTGAAAAGTTGTGAAGGTAGCAGGAAGATGTGGTCCTGAACCTAAATTTGAGCATTTGGCTTCTGTAATTTATGCATGCATGAAACTTAATCGATGATTTTCCTAGTGGATCATTTTGGTTGTGCTGTTTTGTGTTTTGACCATTTGAAGTAAGCTAATGATTAATGAACTGGAAATAACTACACTTGAAAGCTGTGTTAGAATGGCACAATTAGGAATCATAAGGAAGTCATGGAAATTTGAGCGTAACATAACAAACATTCCCTAACCCCTTTATCTGCCTACTGCCCTACTGTATGATAATGTTTTAGTCATGAGCAGCAAAAGATACCTTTTTCTGGGTATAGCTATAGGTTGAAGCATGAGTTAAGTTCTGAACACATTATGCTGTGGCTGCTGAATTTGATATCTTGCAAGTGCTTCGTCTGCAGGTTATTTTCTCAATGGGAGATGAATATGTCCCAGAGTATGTCAATAAAGAGGCACTTGTGGACAGGTGAAAACAGTAACCCATATGTAGCAAATACTATTCTGGTATCATATCATACTAATCTTGTATGCTTTACTGCAGACTATGTTGCGCATTGGGGGGTGCAGAGAAAGTTGAAATAGAATGGAATGGGGAAACCATGCTCTCTCCAACAGGGTGCAAGAGGCAGTTCGGGCCATTGTAGATTTTGTTAAGAGAGAGGGGCCCAAAGGATGGGACGATCCATGGAGCTAGATACAGCGGTCATATGTAACTTGTCTATCCTTTTTTCTCTCCTAGCAAAGCGCCTTATTTTTGCTTTCTTCTTGACCAATTTTTATAGTAATACTCCGATTTGTTTAGTTCAATTGACCATGTACTCATTTTTGTTCAGTACCTGTGGACATTCAGGTACAATATTTGAAATTTGTAAATTATGATGATACTACATCTGAAGTCTCTGTTTGTCAAATTAACATTGGTTAAGCATGTAATCAGGAGTTCAAAACTTACTAGTTGTTAACGATTTGTTTTCGAACACACTTCCTGAGTAAGTTGCAAGTGCTGTGTTGTCCATATTATAACATCAGATGTGCTGTGTTGTCTGTATACACTTCATAATTCACAAGCAATTGACACTTCAGTGAGAAATTCATCTGGAATTTCATCCATCCTGAGACAAACTTCATGTGCCCTACAGTGGAAACATTTTTTACATAGACTGCTGCATCATACTTACGCTATCTATTCCTTGGGTGATCCAAACTCCTTATTCACATTTTTCTTACCTTTTTTTGCTTTTTCCCCTCATGCAGTTAATGAAAAATGTTGGATTCTGTGATGTGTGACCATACAGGGTTATGTTTTGGAAGTTCTGCACTGGTCATACACCAACTTGATGCGTGACAGCATGAATTATCCTTATTCCATAAGAACAAAGGTTAGTCAATTGTTCTTTATTCCTTTCTCTCATCTTTCTACAATTTTCGAACGATCTGTGCTCAATGTTATTTTTTGTTAAGTGATTCATCATATATTACCTGGTGTTTATTTGAGTCACACTTCAATATCTTTTCCTTGGATGTTCCACCTCAAATGCCAGTAAAGTGCAATAGTTTCATCCTTTTGTCACACCCTTCTGATGCTGCAAAAGGGTTAACTTGTCATATTAGGTATGATGATATTCCATTATAATGATCATGAAGTTAAAATGCTTTGCAATCAAGGTGCGCCGAAAGTCATTTTTCATGGAAAGAAAGAATTAATCAAAGTTTGTGCATGAAGTACACATATCCAATTACTAGATTGATATTGAGTCAAACCAGGTGTCCACATCTTGAAGGCTAGATGCAAATATTGTTCCTTCCTCATCCAAATATGAACATGTTCTTGTTCACCATGGACTATATATATACATATGATCTCACCCAATGAATCTAATTAAATGCTTAATTGATCTCTGCTTAATATAGGCACTGTACGAGTAATCGAATATATATCAGGAATTAGTAGGTGGTAGCTAGGTAGGTAGGCTCTAAAAAATGGCACAGATCTTGCACCCAATGCCATGATTGGCGAATCATGATCACGAGGTGAGAGGCCAATTTGGTTGACCATGGAGCACACTAGAGCCGGCCAAAATAGGCAGCCTAATAAGCCGAAAGTAAAAGGAAAAAAGTTATGAAAGAAATAATTGAGCTCATGATGAGCATGAGAATTGGAAGTTGGTTCGTGCAAGGCGAAATAAATACATGGGTGATATATATTATACATAATTGTGGAGGTTCAACGCTATTCGAATTCGTTCACATATGTATAAACTCTAACCGGAACATAATGTTCTCACTTACTCAATCCTTTGATTAGTTTGATATGGTGCATTTTAGTTGCAACTATTTATCTATCTATTTGTTTGTCTCTATACATATTTTGGATTGCATCTATATCGATCGACCTTACAATCTCAATAATTGTTCCATGCGTTTTCCAAAATAATATAGGGGTAGATCTATTATTCTTGTCAACTGATCGAAGTGAATTTGTTCAAATCACACATTTCCCTTGGAGCCTGTTCAATCATTTTTTTTCATCTAAGTTTTCTATGTAGCCTCTTAATTCACTATTGGATGTTCCATACAACATACATGAACATGCAAGCCCAGCAAGCTTAGGCTTTTGCTCAGGTATGTGTAAGTTGTTTTAGTCTTCTCAATTTTCTTCCAAATATAAGTTGTTTTAAAACTTCTATACATTTTTTTTATATTTTCTTTCATGTTTGTCCTCATCAAATAAACATATTCTCTATTACAAATAAACAATTCATATTTTTGAAAGTAGAATAAATTGAGAGAATAAATATATTTTAGTTTTCTTATGCATGAATCCAAAACGACTTATATAACAAATTAAATGTACTGTATACCACGTTGATAAGTGACATATTCCCTAAGCAATATATCATTGCAGGAAACTATATATTTAGATAAGGCGCACTAGCTAGGATATGAATGGAAGAGATTCCATGCATGTAATATGAGACGCAACTAGTTAAGTCGATCGACATCTTTATTTAAATGGAGAAGCTTCAAAGTAAAACAGTTCAATCGGTTCAAGAATCAGTGACAATCTCCCTTACGTGCTCCAAGTCTAGTTGGTGGATGAAAACTAGATATCAACAATGGAAGTGATGCTATGAAAACAGTCAACTCAAGCATCAATAGTGTACACACAGACACATATATAATTGGTCTAAAACTTCACAGCTACTGTATATACTTGTTCAAGCCAAGAAGTGTGTTGACAGTTGATGTCACATTTTGCTTCATTTGTCACCAGCCAATACCACTACTAGAAAGCATGATTTCCTTGATGGCAGAAAACCATCAGAAAAATGCCAAAATCTGTCAGGAAAATAGCCAAACCAATTTTCCTGACGGTGTGTCGACAGGAAATACCTGCCAGAGATAGCGCGACAGCCAAACCTATTTCTGTCGGTTCTTTTCAACCCGTCAATCCATTAGCCAATTTTCCTGTCGGCAATTGAAAACCTGTCAGAAAAAAATGATTTTCCCTGTCGGTAAGCCACAAACTGACAGTACATATTTCTATTTCTGTCGGCGATTAAAAAACTGACAGGAAATTTGTGCTGCCGACAGAAAAATTCTGGTTTCCAGTAGTGTACCACTTGGATGCAGTGACGAATCTAAAGCAAAACAGAGACCATTGGGTGAGCGTCTATTTTGAAAAACCCACAGTTTAAACTAGCTATCCGGTGGTAGTAGGCAATAGGAAACTTATTAGAAGTAGTCTAATTAATTGACATTGAATTTTGGAGCAGATGGTTAGAAGGAAAGTGTTTTATCCAAAAGCATATGGATGATGATCTAAATTCCGAATTGATAGCTCTTGATACTTTCTGTTTTTTCTTTTATTTTTAAGTGGGATTTGGCTATATGCATCTTAGTCTTAGTTATGTAAAGACTAGAAATGTAAAAAAGAGGGCAATGCATGCATCCATATAATGATGATAAGATGACATATTGTTTGTTAAAGGGTTGGGATAAAACCAGAGGCCACAAGAAGCGCCCACAAGAAGCGCCAACGTCGAACATTGCAACCTTGAAAAGTTATTCCTTCAGGTGATAATCTTATCTTCTGTGTCAATTTGCAAATTTATCTCTTACAACATTTCATGATTTGCAAACACTGGTTTGCAATACTCCTTATATTAATATGGAGTTACACATGCATGTAAAAATGTACTACAGCTATTTGATATTTTGATTTGGTAGGTAAACCTATATATACTTGAATATTGCAGAATTAATAACTGGCTAGTCCTTTCTCACTTTTTTTGTTTGTGTGGAACATTGTATTGAGTATATTAAGCTTATCTTCTTAATCTCCTTTAAGATTGCATTAAATGGTATGAAAATTTTGATGATATAAAATATTGTATTGTTGAGACATGCTTGGTCAAATCGTGGCTTTGCGTCTGTTCACGGATGTCAATGTCTGCCCCTGTATGTATTAATTTTATGAAGATACTTCACACTTTATTCCCTATATATGCAGTCATTTTGCCACAAATAATTTCCCTTTCTAGTCATACGCATTTGGTGAGATCAAAGGTCTCGATCTGATGATTAGTTTTCAAGGGAAATTTTTTGCTCTCATGCTACATATTTAAATTATATTTAATCTTTTGTTATATTTCGTGTGTATGATAATTGAACTCAGTGACCATATAACATATATAAAAGACTGCTAAAAGAGCAAATACCAACATAATTATGTGGCAGGACACACTTTGGTTGTATAAAGTAAAAACACGGTACTTAGGTTTTTCAGTCAAAAGTGGCAATAATCACTTGTCAATGGAATTATTACATATGCGCATTTGTTAAATTGCCAAAGATGCATAATTGAGCATGAAGAAATGAAGATAAGTTACTGATCGATCGAAGTCAATGCCATTCAAGCAAAGCCACAAACAAAGACTCGCCTAATAAGAAACTATTAAATCTTTGCAATTACATCCACAAATGAGTGCTTTACTTTTCGATCTCACTACCGATCGAAAGGGACGCTCATAATTCTAAGAGACTTTAGCTGTTTAGCAAGACTAGGAGCAACAGAAAAGTCTGACATTTTACATCTCTAGGCT